>JAIUJO010000365.1:105000-235000 GCA_023846275.1 Vanilla planifolia
CTTCTTTTACTTCTTCTTCTTATTCCTCTTCTTCTTCTTTTGTTACTTCTTCTTCTTCTTCTTCTTATTCCTCTTCTTCTTTTTCTTCTTCTTCTTCATCATCATCTTCTTCTTCTTCTTATCAACTTCTTCTTTTTCTTTATCTTCTTCCTTTTCTTCTTTATCTTCTTCTTCCATTTCTTCTTCTTCTTCTTCTTCTCATTCCTCTTCATCTTCATCTAACTCTTCCTCTACTTCTTCTTCTTGCTCTTCCACTTCTTCGTCTTCTTCTTTTTCTTCTTCTTCTTCATCATCTTCTTGCTTCTTCCATCTTCCTTCTTCCTTCTTCCTTCTTCCTTCTTCCATCTTCCTTATTCCTTCTTACTTTTTATTTCTTCTTTATTTCTTCTTCCTTCTGCTTTTTCTTATTCCTTCTTCTTTCTTTGTTTGTTCCTCCTTCCATCTTCTTTCTTCCATATTCTTTTCTCTTTCTTCTACTTTCTACTTCTTCTTCTTCCTCTTTTTCCAATTATTCTTCTTCTTCTTCCCATTCTCCTTCCCCTTTTTCTACATCTTCATCTTCTTCTTCTGTCTTCCCATTCTACTTCTTGTTCTTTTCCTTCCCCTTCGTCATTTTCTTCATTTTCTTCTTCCTCTTCTTCTTTCTTCTTTCTTTTTTCATGTTTCTACTTTCTTCTTTCTTCTTTCTTCTTCCTTTTTCCTTTTCCTTCTTCTAACCTCCTTCCTTCCTCCTTCCTTCTTTCTTTCTTCTTTATTCTCCTCTTCTTCTTCCTCTTCTTCTTCTTCTTCTTTCCTTCTTTACTCTTCCTTATTCTTTCTTCTTTCTTCTTCTTCTTACTACTTCCTTCTTCCTTCTTCCATCTCCCTAATCCTTAATTCTTAAACACTAATACATCTTGAGTCTCTAATCCCTAAACTTTAATCCCTAACCTCTAATCCCTAATCTCTAACTTCTACTCTAGTCTCTAATAACTTATCTTTGATCCCTAATCCCTAATCATTAATCTCTAATCTATAATCCAAAATTCCTAATCTCTAATCCCTAAACCCTAATCCTTAATCACTAACTCCTAATCCTCAATCCCTAATCTTTAATGCTAATCTTGATCCCTTAACCACTAATCCCAAATCTCTAATCCCTAACCCAAATCCAACATCTCTAATCTCTAATCTCTAATTCTTAAATCTATTTCCTAATTCTCAATCTAAAATCCCTAATCCTTAGTAATAAATCACTCAATTCTCAATCTTTTTCTATAATTATTAATCCCTTCCTCCTAATCCCTTATCTTTAATCCTTAATCTCTAATCCCAATTCCATTTTACTTTCTCCAAAATCCCTACTCCCTAATACATAATCCCTAATCCCTAATTGCTAGCTCCCAAATCCTTAATCCCTACTCCCTAATCTCTGCCTCCCCATTCTTTGATCACAATTTCTTTATAAACAATCCCTAATCCATTATTCCTTATTCCATAAACTCTAATCCCTAACCCTTTACCCATGATCCCTAATTGCTTATCCATCTCTTTTTACTCTTCTTCTTCTACTTCTTCTTTATCTTCTTCCTCTTCTTCTTCTTGTTCCTCTTCTTCTTCCTCATCTTCACCTTCTTCTTCTTCTTCTTCTTCTTCCTCACCTTCTTTTTTTCTTCTTCTTCTTCCTCATCATCATCATCTTCTTCTTCTTTCTTTTCTTCTTCTTCTTCTTCTTATTCCCCTTCTTCTTCTTCTTCTTCTTCTTCTTCTATGTCTTCTTCTTTTTCCTCTTCTTGTTTTTCTTCTTCTTCCATTACTTGTTTTTCTTCTTTCTTTCTTCTTCTTCTTCTTCTTCTTTCTTGTTCTTATTCTTCTTCATCTTATAATTCTTCTTCTTCTTCTTCTTCTTCTCCTTCCCCTTCTTCTTTTTCTTCCACTTCTTCAACTTCTTCCTCTCCTTCTTCTTCTTCTTCTTCTTCTTCTCCTTCTACTTCTTCTTCTTCTTCTTCTTCTTCTTCTTCTTCTACTTCTTCTTCTTCCTCTTCTTTTTGTTCTTCTCTTCCTCTTGTTCTTCTTCTTCTTCTTATTCATCCTCCTCTTCCTCTTCTTCGTCTTCTTCTTCTTTTTCGTCTTCATCATCATCATCTTCTTCTAATTCTTCTTCTTCTAGTTCTTCACCTTCTTTTTCTTCTTCTTCTTCTTTCACTCTTCTCCCTCTCCTTCTTCATTCTCCTTTTTTTCCTAATCTCTAATTCTTAATCCCTTTATCTCTAATCGCTAATCTATAATCTATAATCTTGAATCCGATATCCCTAATCTTGAATCTTTAATCCTTAATCCCTAATCTTTATTCTTTAATCCCTAATCCTTAATCCTAAATCCCTAATCTCAAAATCCTAATCCTTAATAATAAATGTATTAGTTCTTAATCCTTGTTCACTAATCTTTAATAAGTAAGCTCTTCTTCATTAATCCTTAATACAATATGTTTAGTCCCTAACCCTTAACCTTTGATCCCTAATCCCTAATCCATCTCTTCTTCCTCTTCTTCTTTCGTCACTTCACCCTCATCTTTTCCTTCTTCTCCATCCTTTTCATCCTCATCTTCCTCTCCATCTTCTTCTTCTTTCTCCTCACCTTCTTCTTCTTACTCTTCTTCTTCCTCTTCTTCTTCTTCTTCTTCTTCTTTTTCCTCCACTTCATCTTCTTCTTCTTCTACGTCTTCTTCTTCTTCCTCTTCTTCTTTTCCCACTTCTTCTTCTTTTTCTTCTTCCTCTACTTCTTCCTCTTCTTCTTCCTTAAATTGTTTTTCTTCTTTTTCTTATTATTATTATTATTATTATTACTATTATTATTATTCTCCTTCTTCTTATTCTTTTTCTTATTCTATTTCTTTTTTATATTCCTCTTCATCAACTTCTTCATCTTCTTTTTCTTCTTCTTCTTCTTCTTCTATTTCTTCTTCTTCATCATCATCATCTTATTTTTCTTCTTCTCTTCTTCTTATTCTTCTTCTTGTTTTTCTTCTTCTACTTCTACTTCTTTTTCTACTTCATCATCATCATCATCTTCTTCTTCTTCTTACACTTCTCTTTGTCCTTCTTTCTTCTCCCTAATCTCTAATCTGTAATCTTTAATCCCTAATCTCAAATCTAGAATCTTATGTCCTTAATCTCTAATCTTTATTCCTCAATACCCAATCTGTATTCTTAAATCTCTATAGTTAATCCTAAATCTCTAATCTCAAAACCCTAATTCATAATAATTAATTCAATAATTCTTAATCCTTAATCTCTATTCCCTAGTCATTAATCCTTTCATCCTTAATCCCTTCTCTTTAATCCCTAACCCCTTATCCCTAGTCCATAATCTCTAATCTCTAATCCTATTTACTTATTCCCTAATCTTTACTCCCTAATCCCTAATCACTAATTACTAACTCCAAAATCTCTAATTCCAAATCCTTAATCCCTCTCTGCATAATCTTTAAACGATATTCCCTTATACCTAACCCCTAATCCTTCATTGCTTAATCCCTCATCCCTAGACTCTAATCCTCAATCGCTGATTCATCTATTCTTTCCTCCTCATCTTCTACAACTTTTTCTTCCTCTTCTTCTTCTTCTTTCTCTTCTTCTCATCCTCCTCCTCATCTTTGTATTCCATTTCTTCTGCTTCTTACTTATCTTCCTCTTCTTCGTTCTCTTTTTCTTCTTCTTCTTTTTCTTCTTCTACTTCTTCCTCCTCGTACTCCTCTTCTTCTTCTTCTTCTACGTCTTCATCTTCTTCCTCTTCTTTTTTCTCTTCTTCTTCTCCTTGTCTATATTCTTCATATTCTTCTTCTTCTTCTTCTTACTTTTCTCCTTCTTCTTCTTCTTCTTCATATTCTTCCTCTTTTCCTACTTCTTGTTCTTCATCTTCTTTTACTTCTTCTTTTTTGTTTTTTTCCTGTTTTTCCTTTTGTTCTTCTTCTTTTCCTTCTTTCTCATCTTTTTCTTATTCTTCTCCTTCTCCATCTCCTTCTCCATCTCCTTCTCCTTCTCCTTCTTCTACTCCTTCTCGCTCTCCTCTTCCTCCATCTCCTTCTCCTTCTCCTTCCCCTCCTCCTCCTTCTTCTTCTTCTTCTTTTCTTCTTTTTAATTTCTTCTTCCTTCTTCCATCTTTCTTCTTTTTAATTTCTTCTTCCTTCTTCCTTCTTTCTTCTTTCTACTTTCTTCTTTCATCTTCCTTCTTTCTTTTTTATTGTTTCTTCTTTTTTCTTCTTCCTTCTTATTTCAGCTTCTTTCTTTCTTCTTCGTCTATTTTCTTCATCGTCTTCTTCTTCTTCTTCTCTTTCTTCTTCTTCATCTCCTCTTTCTTGTTTATCCCAAAGCCATAATTCCTAATCTTTAATCTATAATCCTTAATCCCTTCCTTTATAATCCCTAATCCCAAATCAGTAATGCGTAATCCCCAAAGTCAAATCCCTAATCCATAATAACTAGTCCCTAATATTTAATCTTTTAATCCATTCCTATTCCCTTATTTTTAAACCTTAATCGTATATCCTTATTGCCTAATAATTGATCTCTAATTTTTGGTACTTAATTCCTAATCTTTAATTCCTAATCGCTTACCCTTAATCTCTAATATCAAATCCCTTATCTTGAATTCCAAATAAAAAATCTCTAATCCTTAATTCATAATCCCTAATCCCTAATCCTTAATCCTTAATCTCAAATACTTAATCCTTAATCTCAAATACTTAATCCTTAATTCTTAATCCCTTAATCACTAATCTTTAATCTAATCTTTAATTAGAAATCCTTAATCCTTAAACCTTAATCGCTAATTCCTAATAGATATTCCCAACTCATTATTCCCTAATCCCTAATCCCTAAACCTTAACCCTAATTGCTAATCTTTAATCCCAAAATTTTTTAATTCTTAATCTCAAATCCCTAATATCTAATCCTTATTCCTTAATCCTAAGTCCCCAATCTGTAATATTGAATCTCTCTCTCCTTAATACCTAATTACCATTCCCTAATACCTAATTCCTAATCCTTAAGTTGTCGCCAGCAAATCCATAATCTGTTTTCTTGTTCTTCTTCTTCCTCCACATCTTCTTCTTTCTCTTTGCTTTCTTCTTTTTGATTTACTTCTTGCTCTTTTTCCTATTCTTCCACTTCTTCCTCTTCTTCTTCTTCTTCCTCTTCTTCTACTTCCTTCTCTTTTAATTCTTATTATTATTCTTCTTCCTCCTCCCCTTCCTCTTCTTGTTCTTCTTTTTCCCTTTCTTCTTCTTCTTCTTCTTCTTCCTCTTCTTTTTCCTCTCCTTCATATTCTTCTTCCCCTTCTTCTTCTTCTTCTTCTTCCTCCTCTTCTTCTTCTTCTTCATCTTCTTCTTCTCCTTCATCTTCTTTTCTTCTTCTTCTCTTTCTTATTCTTCTTCATCTTCCTCTTCTTCTTCTTCTTCTTCTTCTTCAACTTCTTCTTCTTCTTCTTCCTCCTTCTCCTCCTCTTCTTCTTCTTCTTCTTCTTTTTCTTCTTTCCCAACTTCTTCTTCTTCTTTTTCTTCTTTCCTCACTTCTTCTTCTTCTTCTTCCTCATCTTCTTCTACCTCTTCATTATCATCTTCTTCTTCTTCTTCTTTATCTACTTCTTCCTCCTCTACGTCTTTTTCTTCTTCTTCTACTTCTTCTTCATCCTGTTCTTCTTCTTCTTCTACTTCTTCTTCTTTGTGTTCTTCTTCTCCTTCTTCTTCTTCTTCTTCTTCTTCTTCTTTTCTCCTACTAATTTGACTTCTTCTTCTTGTTCTTCTTTGCTTACCTCCTCCTTTTTTTTCTTCTTCTTCTTCTTCTTCTTCTTCATTTTTGTCATCCGCTTCTTGCTCTTCTTCTCTTCTTCTTCTTCTTCCCTGTCCTCCACTTCTTCTTCCACTTCTTCTTCTTCTTCTTCTTCTTCTTCTAATTTCTCTTCTTCATCATCTACGTCTTCTTTTTCTTCTTCTTCTTCATCTTGTTCATCTTCTTCTTCTTCCCCTTCCTCTTTGTCTTCTTTTACCTCTTCCTCTTCCTCTTCCTCTTCTTTGTCTTCTTCTTCTTCTTCTTCTTCTTCTTCTCCTTTTACTTCTTCATCATCTTCTCCCTTCTTCCTTCTTCCTTCTTCCCCCTTCCTTGTTCCTTCTTCCTTCTTCCTTTGTACTTCTTCCTTCTTTTTTTAATGTTCTTATTTCTTCTTTCTTCTTTTTCTTTCTTTTTCTTTCTTTTTCTTTCTTCTTCTTCTTCTCCATCTCCATCCTCTTCTTCTTCTTCATTTTCTTCTTCTTCCCCTTTCTTCTTCTACTTCTTCTTGCTCATCTTCTTCTTTTTTTTTCTTCTTCTTCATCTTCTTCATCTTCTCCTTCTTCTCTTCTTCTTCTTCTAATTCTTCTTCTTTTTTTCCCCTTCTTCTTGTTCGTCTCCTTCTCCTCCTTGTTCTTCCTCTTCCTTCTTCTTCTTCCTCTTCTTATTCTTCTTCTTCAACTTCTTCTTTTGCTTCTTCTTCTTCTTAATTTTCTTATTCTTGTTCTTTTTGTTCTTCATCTTCTTCATCTTCTTCTTGGTCTTCGTTTACTTATTCTCTTTCTCCTTCTTCTATTTCTTCTTCTTCATCTTCATCTTCTTCCTCTTCTTCATCTTTTCTTCTACTTCTTTTTCCTCTTCTTCTTCAACTTCTTTTTCTATTTCCTCTTCTTCTTCTTCTTCTTCTTCTTCTTCTTTTTCTTCTTGTTTCTTTTCTTCTTCTTCTTCTTCTTCCCAACTTCTTCTTCATCATGACCATCTTCTTCTTTGTTGTCTTCTTCTTCCACTTTTTCTTCTTTTTCTTCTTCTTTTTCTTCTTTTTCTTCTTTTTTTTTTTCTTCTTCTTCTACTTTTTCTTCTTCTTCTTCTTATTATTATTATTATTATGCTTGTTTTTCTTCTTCTTCTTCTTCCTTATCATCATCATCATCTTCTTCTTCCTTTTCTTCTTTTTCTTCTTCTTTTACTTCTCTTTTGCTTGCTCTTCGTCTTTCTTTTCTTGTTCTTCTATTTCTACGTCTTCTTCTTCTTCTTCTTCCTCCTCCTCCTCTTCTCTTTCTTCTTTTTCTTCTACTTATTCCACTTTTTTTTATTCTTGTTCTTATTATTTTTCCTCATCTTCTTCTTCTCTTTCTTCTTCTTCTACTATTACTTCTTCTTCCTCTTCTTCTTCTTCTTCTTCTTCTCTTCTTCTTCTTCTTCTTCTTCTTCTTCTTCCTCTACTTTTCCTTCTTCTACTTCTTCGTCTTCTTCTTCTTCTTCTTCCTCTCTTCTTCTAATTCTTTGCTTTCTTTTTCTTCTTCTTCTTTCTATTCTTCTTCTTCTTTTTATTCTTCTTCTTCTTTCTATTTTTCTTCTTCTTTCGATTCTTCTTCTTCTTCTGTTTATTCTTCTTCTTCTTCTTCTTCTTCTTCCCTAACTTCTTCTTCTTAATCTTCTCTTCTTCTTCTTCCTTGTCTTCTTCTTCTTCTTTTTCTTCTTCTTCTTCTTCTTTTTCAACATCATCATCTTCTTCTTCTTCTTCTCCTTCTTCTTTCTCTTCGTCTTCTTCTTCGTCATTATCTTCTTCTTCTTGTTCTTTTTCTTAATCTTCTTCTCCAACTTCTTCTTACTCTTCTTCTTCTTCTTCCCCTTCCTCTTCTTCTTCTTCTACCTCTTTCTCATTCTTTTCCTCTTCTTCTTCATTATCATCATTCTTCTTCTTCTTCTTCATTTTCATCTTCTTCCTTTTTCCTTCTTTCATCTTCCTTATTCCTTGTTCCTTCTTATTTCCTCTTTCTTCCTTCTTCCTTTTCGTTATTCCTTTTTCATTCTTGTTTCTTTTTTTTCAAACTTTATTCTTTCTTCTTCTTTGTTATTTCTTATTTCTTCTCCCATCTACTTTTTGCTTCTTCTTCTTCTCCTTCCTCCTCATCTTTACTACTTCTTCTTCTTCTTCTTCTTCTTCTTCCACTCTTCTTCATCATCTTCTTCCTCTTCTTTGCCTTCTTCATCTACCTCTTCTTCTTCATCTTCATCTTCTTCTTCCTCTCTTCTTCTAATTCTTTCCCTTTTTTTCTTTTTCTTTTTCTTCTTTTTATTCTTCTTCATCATCTTCTTCTTCTTCTTCTTCTTCTTCTTTGTCTTCTTCTTCTGCTTCACTTCTTCTTGTTCCTTATCTTCCTCTTCTTCTTCCCTATCTTCTACCTCTTTTTCTTTTTCTTCTTATTCTTCTTCTTTTTCTTTTTTTTCTTCTTCCTCTTCTTCTTCTTCTTCTTTTTCTTTCTCTTCGTCTTCTTCTTTGTCATCATCTTCTTGTTCTTGTTCTTGTTCTTGTTCTTATTCTTCTTCTTCTTCTCCAATTTCTTCTTCCTTTTATTCTTCTTCTTCCCCTTCCTCTTCCTCTTCTTCTACCTCTTCCTCTTCCTCTTCCTCTTCTTCATCATCTTATTCTTCTTCTTCTTCTTCTTCTTCTTTTTCATCTTCTTCCTCATTCCTACATCCATCTTCCTTATTCCTTGTTTCTTCTTGTTTCCTGTTTCTTCCTTCTTATATTTCTTTATTCCTTCTTCCGTCTTGTTTCTTCTTTTTTCCAACTTAATTCTTTCTTCCCTCCAATTTCTTCTTTCTTCTCTCTTCTTCTTTCCACTTCTTCTTCTTCTTCCACTTCCTCTTTTTCTTTTTCTTCTTCTAATTCATCTTCTTCTTCTTCCTATTCTTCTTCATCCTGTTCTTCCTCTTCTTTTCTTCTTCTACTTCTTCTTCATCTTCTCCTTCTTCTTTTCTTCTTCTTCTTTCTCTTCTTCTTCTTCTTCTTCTTCTTCTTCTTTTTCTTCTTCTTCCTATTCTTCTTCTTCTTCTTCTTTCTCTTCTTATTCGACTTCTTCTTCATCATCGTCATCATCATCATCATCTTCTTCTTCTTCTTCTTTTCATACTCCTTCCTTTTCTTCTTCTTTTTCCTCTTCTTTTTCCTTCTTTCTTCTTTCCTCTTTCTTCTTTCTACTTTCTTCTTTCTTCTTTTTATTTCCTTCTTCCTTGTTTCTATTTCATTCCTTCTTCCTTCTTCTTTCTTCTTTATTCTTTATTCTTGTACTTCTTCTTCCTCTTGTTCTTTTTCTTTCTTCCTTCTTTCTTCTTCCTTATTCCAACTTCTTCTTTCTTCCATCTTCCTTTTCCCTAATACTTAATCATCAATCTTTAATTTAGTAAACCTAAAATCCTAAAACTCTCATTCCTAAACTTTAATCTGTAATACCTAATTCCTAATCTATACCCATAATCGCTAATCTCTTATCGCTAATCCCTATCCCTGATCCCTAATGCGTAATCACTAATCTCTAATCTTTAATCCCTAATCTTTTATCCATTATCCTTAATCTCTAATCTCTAATACTAATCGTAATCACTTAATCTCTAATCCCTAATTTTTAACGCTAAATCTTTAACTTTAATCTTGAATCTTACATACCTAATCTCTAATCATTAACTCTATTCCCTAATTGCTTATCCCTAATCCTAAATCCTTAATCTTTAATACTTAACCCTTATTTATAAATCCCTTAAATCTTAATACCTATTCTTTACCCTAATCAATAATCCATTCATCCCTAACCTTTAATCTCTAATCCTTAATCATTAATCCCTAATCCCAAATCTCTTTTACTTAATCCCAAATCCCTACTCCATAAAACCTATTCCATAAACGTAAAACCCTAATTGTAACTCTCAAATCCATAATCCCTAATCTTTCCCTCCTAATTTTTAATCATTACTCCCTGATACATAATCCCTAACGTTCATTCTATAATCCCTAATTTCTAATCCTTAACACTTAACACCTGATCATTAATCCCTACTCCATCTCTTATTCCTCTTCTTCTTCTTCATCCTCTCCCTCTTCTTCTTCTATTTCTTCTTCTTTCTTTTCTTCCTCATGATTGCCTTCTTCTTCCTCTTCTTCCTCATCATCCTCTTCTTCTTCTTCTACTTCTTCCTTTTCCTCATCTTCTTCTTCTTCCTCTTCTTCTTCTTCTTTTTCCTCTTCTTTTTCTTCTTCTTTTTCTTCTTCTCCATCTCCACCTTCTTCTTTTTCTACTTCTTCTTCTTCTTCTATTTCTTCTTCTTCTTCTTCGTCTTCTTCTTCTTCTTCTTCTTCTTCTTATTCTTCCTTTTATCTTATTCTTTTCTTCTTGTTCTTCTTGACCTTCCTCTTCTTCTTCTACTTCTTCTTTATCTTCTTCTTGTTTTTCTACTTCTTCGTTTTCTTCTACATCTTCTTCTTCCTATTCTTCTTCTTCTTCTTCTTCTTCTTTTGTTTTCTTTTCTTCTTCCTCTTCTTCTTCTTCTTCCTTTTCTTCTTGATTCACTTCTTATTCTTCTTCTTGTTCTTCTTTTGATTCCTCTTCTTCTTTTACTTCTTTTTCTTTTTCTTCTTCTCTTTCTTCTTCATCATCTTCTCCTCCTTTCTTCTTTCTCCTTTCTCCTTTCTAATTTCTTCTTCCTTCTTCTTTCTTCCTTCCTCTTTCCTTCATCAATTTTCCTTCCTCCTTCTTTCTACCTTTCATCTTTCTTCTTCTCCCAATTCCTTTTCTTCTCCTTCCTCGTCTTCTTCTTCTTCTCCATCTTCCTTTTCTTCTTCTTCTTCTTCTTCTTTCTCTTCATCATCATCATCATCTTCTTCTTCTTCTTCTTCTTCTTCCCCTTCTTCTTATTCTTCTTTCTATTTTCCTTCATTTTCTTCTTCTCCTTCTTCTTTTTGTACTTCTTCTCTTTCTTCTTTTTCCTTCTCTTGTTTCTCTTCTTCCTCGTCTTCTTCTTCTTGCTCATCTTCTTCCTGTTCTTCTTCCTCTTCTTCCTCATCTATCTTTACTTGTTCTTCTTCTTAATCTTCTTCTTCTTCCTCCTCTTTCTCTTCTTCTTCTTCTTCCTCTTTTTCTCCTTCTTCTTCTTCCTCTTCTTCTTCTTCTTCTTCTTCTTCTTATTCTTCTTCTTCCTCTTCTTCTTCTTCTACTACTACTTCTACTTCTTCTTCTTCTTCTTCTTGTTCATCTTCTTCTACTTCTTCATCTTCTTCTTCCTCTTTTTCCTATAGTTCTTCTTCCTTGTCTTCTTTCTCTTCTTCTTCTTCTTGTTCTCGTTCTCCTTCTCCTTCTCTTACACCTTCTTGTTCTCCTTTTCCTCCATTTCCTTCTCCTTCCCCTTCTGCTGCTTCTTCCTCTTTCTTTCTTCTTTTTTCTTTCTTCCTCTTTATTTCTTCTTCCTTCTTCCTTCTTTCTTCTTTTTCGCTTTCTTCCTCCTTTCTTTTTCCTTCTTGCGTCTTCCTTCTTCAATCTTCCTTCTTGCTTCATTCTTCTTCCTTCTTCGTTCTTCTTTCATCTTTCCCTTTCTTTCTTCTTCTTTCTTTCTTCATCTTTGATAGCTTCTTCGACTACTTCTTGTTCTTGTTTTTCTTCTCCTTCTTCTTTATCCCAAAGCCACAATCCCTAATCCCGCTCTCCTAATCACTAATACGTAATGTATAATCCTGAATCTTAGTATCTAATCCTTAATCTTTAATGTCAATCCCAAATAACTAATTTGTGATATTTAATCTTTAATCCAACCATTATCCTTAATTCATAATCCCTATTCCTTAGACCCTAATTTTTAATCCCTAATCCCTATTATTTAGTCCTTAATCTTTAATACATAAACCTTAATCTCTAATTTCTAAACCCTAATCATTAATCTTTAATCCTTAATCCCTAATCCCTAATCTCTAATCCCTTATACTAAATTCCTAATCCAAAATCTCTAATCTTTAAACCTTAATTCATAATCCCTAAACCCTAATCCTCAATCTTTAATCCATAATCCCTAATAATTAATCCTTAATCCTTTAATCGGTAATTCTTAATCCCTAATTCTTAACCTTTAATCCTTATTTTCTAATACTTAATCAATAATCCTTTATCCTTAATCCTTAACGTTTAATTCCTAATCCCTATTTTAAAATCCCTATTTCTTAATCACTAATCCCTAAACCATCACCGAAACCTTATTCAGAATTCCTAATCATTAATCCGTAATCTTTAATCCCTAATCCATAGTCCCGAATCCATCCTTCCCAAATGCCTAATCCCCAACCCTTAATACCTAATTCTTAATCCTTAAGTAATCACCCATAAATCCATAATCTATCTTCTTCTTTCTCTTCTTCATTTTCTTCTTCATCATCTTTTTCTTTCTCTTCATTTACTTCTTCTTCCTTTTCATTTTCTTCTTCTTCATCTTCTTCTTCTTCTTCTACTTCTTCTTCCTCTTCGTCTTCGTCTTCTACTCCTTTTTCTTCTTCGTCTTCTACTTCTTCTTCTTCTTCTTCTTTTACTTCTTCTTCTTGTTCCACTTCTTTTACAACTTCTTTGCCTTCTTCTGCTTCTTCTTCTTCATCATCGCTTTCTTCATCTTCTTTTCTTCTACTTCTATGACTTCTTCTTCTTCTTCTTCTTTTCAATCAGTTTCCACTTCCCCTTCATCATCTTCTTCTTCTTCTTTATATTCTTCTTCTTCTTCTTCTTCCTCTTCATCTTTCTCCACCTCCTCTTCTTCTGCTTCTACTTCTTCTTCATTCCTTCTACCTTCTTCCTTATTCCTTCATCTATCTTCTTTCTTCCTTCTTCTTTCATCTTATTTTTTTCTTCTTCTTGCTTCTTCTTCTTCTTATTCTTCTTTTTCATCTTCCTCTTCTTCTTCTTCTTCTTCTTCCCATTCTTCCTCTTCTTCATGGTTTTCTGCTTCTTTCATTTCTTCTTCTTTTTCTTCCTCTTCATCTTCTTCTTCATCTTCTTCTTCTTCTCTTTTTCTTCTTCTTCTTCTTCTACTTCTTCTTCTTCATCTTCTTCTTCTTCTTCTTCTTCCTCTTATTATTATTATTATTATTATTATTATTATTATTCTACTTCTTCTTCTCCCTCCTCCACTTCTTCTTCTTCTTCATCTTCTTCTCTTCTTTTCTTCTTGTTCTTCCTCTTCTTATTCTTGTTCTTCTTCTTTTGCTTCTTCTTCTATTTCTTCTTCTTGTTCTTATTCTTATTCCTTTTTACCTTCTCATCTTCTTTTTCTTCTTCTTTTACTTCACTGCTAAGTCTTCCTCTTCTTCTTCTTAGAGTTCTTCATCTTCTTCTTCTTCTACTTCTTCTACTACTTCTACTTCTTGTTCTTTTTCTTCTTCTTCTTCTTGTTCTTTTACTTTGCCTTCATCTTATTCTTCTTCTTCCACTCTTGTTCTACTTCTTCACCTTTTTCCTCTTCTTATTCTTCTTCCACTTCCTTTTCTTCTTCTTCTCCTTCTGTTTCTTCTTCTTCTCCTCCTCCTTCTTCTTCTTGTTCTACTTCTTCTTCTTCTTCTTCTTCTTCCTCTTTGTCTACTTATTCTTCTTCTTCTCGTCTTCTTCATCTTCTTATTGTTCTTCTTCCTCGTTTTCTTCTTCCACTTCTTCTTCATCTTCTTCATCTTATTCCTTTTCTTGCTCTTTTTCTTCTTCTTCTTCATCTTCTTTATTTTCTTCTTCTTCTTCCTTATCATCTTATTCTTTTTCTTTATCTTCTTCTTCTTCTTCCATCTCTTGGTCATCTTCTTGTTCCTCTACTTTTTCTTTTACCTCTTAATCTTCCTCTTCCTCTTCCTCTTACCCTTCTTTGTCGTCTTGTTCTTCTTCTTGCTTCTTCCCACTTCCATCTTCTTTATTCCTTCTTCCTTCTTATAACTTCCTTATTCCATCTTCCTTCTTCCTTTTCCTTATTCCTTCTTCCTTGTTCCTTTTTCTTATCCTTCTTTCTTCTAGTTTCTTCCTCACTCCATCTTCTTTCTTCTTTTCTCCTTCCCCTTTCTTCTTTCTTATTTCTTCTAATTTCTACTTCTTCTTCTTCCCTAATCCTCAATCTCTAATGCTATTCTTGATCACTTACTCTCTAATTTCTAATCCCTAATCTATAATCCTTAATCTTACATCCATTATCCTTCCCCTTCTTCTCCTTCTTCTACTTTTTCTTCATCTTCTTCATCTTCTTCTTCTTCCTTTTCTTCTTCTTCTTCTTCTTCTTGCACCTTTTCTTCTTCTTTTTCTTCTTTTTTACGACTTCTTCTTCCTCTTCTTCTTTTTCCTCTTCTTTTTCCTCTTCTTTTACTTCTCCTTCTTTTTCTTCATCTTCTTGTTCTTGTTCCTCTTCTTCTTACTCTTATTCTACCTCTACTATTTTTCTTCTTTTTCTTCTTCTTCTTCTTCTTCCTCTTCCTCTTCCTCTTCTTCTTCTTCTCCTCCTTCTTGTTCTTATTCTTGTTCCTTTTTTATTTCTTTTTCTTCTTCTTTTTCTCCTTGTTCTTCTCGTTCTTTTTTATTTACTTCTTTTTCATCTTCTTTTTCTTCTTCTTCTTCATTTTCTTCTTCCTTTTCTTCTTCTTCATCTCTTTCTATTTCTTATTCTCTTCTTCTTGTTATTTTTTTTCTTGTACTTCTTCATTTTCCTCCTCCTCTTCTTCTTCTTCCTCTTCATCTTCCACTTCTTTTTCTTATTCTACTTCTTCACCTTCTTCTTCTTCTTCTTCTTTTTCTTACTCTTCTGCTTCTTCTTCCTTCTCTCTAATCCCTAATCATTAATCTCTAATCCTTTAATATCAAGAACTTAATCATTAATCTCTAATCTTGAATCTTGTATTCTTAATCTCTTATCTTTAGTCCTTAATCTCTAATTAAAATTACCTAATCCCTATTCCCTAATCCCAAATCCTTAATCTTAAATTCCAAATCTCTAAAGCCTAATACTTGACTAATCCCTTAATTATATATCCCTAATTTCTAATCCTTAATCATTAATCCCTTCATCCTTAAATCTTAATCTTATATCCTTACCCCTTAATCCCTAATCACTAACCCTAAATCCATAATCCCTAATCCATCAATTCTTCCTCTTTTTCTTCTACTTCATCTTCTTACCTTCTTCTTTTTCTTCTTCGTTCTTATCTTTGGACTTCTTCCACTTCTTCCTCATCTTCCTCTTCTTTTTCTTCTACTTTCTCATCATCTTCTTCTTCTTCTTCCGTTTCTTTTTCTTCTTCTTATTCATCATCTTTTCCACTTCTTCTTCTTCTTCTTCTTTTACTTCTTCTTGTTCTTCCTCTTCTCCTTCTTCTTTTCTTTCTTCTTATTCTTCTTTCTCTTCAATTCCTTTCTCTTTTACTTCTCCTTCTACTTCTCCTTCTTTTTCTTTTTCTTCTTCTTCTTCTTCTTCTTCTTCTTCTTAATTCTTCTCCTTCTTCTTCTTTTTCTTCATCTTCTTCTTCTTCTCTTCTTCTTACTCTTCTTCTTCTTTTTCTTCTTCTCTTCTTCATCTTCCTCTTCATTTTTCTTCTTCTTCCTCTTCTCCTTCCTATTCATCATCCTCTTGTTCTTCTTCTTCTTCCTCTACTTCTTCACTTGTTTTTCTTCTTACCGATCTCCTTTTTCTTCGTTCCCCCAAATCCTTAATTGCTAATCCATAATCTCTTAATCTCAAACCCTTAATCCCTAATCTCTAATTTTGAATCTTATATCCCTTATCTCTTATCTTTAATCTCTAAACCCAAATCTTTATTCGCTAATCACTATTATGTAATCCCTGATCCTTTATCATAAATCCTTAATAGTAAATCTTAATCCTTAATAATTAATCCCTAATCTCTATTCCCTAATCAGTAATCCCATCATCATTATTTATCCCTAACCCCATACCCCTAATCTCTTGTCCCTAATCCAAATTATTTTTTCCCTAATCCTTGCTCCTTACTCCTTAGTCCTTTATTGTTAACTCCTAAATTCCTAATCCCTTCCTTCTTAATCTTTAATTCACATTCCCCTATACCTAATTCCTTAAGCCCTAATCACTACACCCTATTCCCTAAAACTTGATCCTTAATCCCCAATTCATCTCTTCTCCTTCTTCTACTACTACTTCTTCATCCTCTTCTTCTTCTTCTTCTTCCTCATCATTGTATTCTATTTCTTCAACTTCTTCTTTATCTTCCTCTTCTTCTTTTATTTTTATTCTTTTTCCACTACTACTTCTTTTTCTTCCATTTCTTCTTCTTCTTCTTCTTCTTCTTCTTCTCCTTCTTATTTTTCTCCTTCTACATCTTGTTTTTCTTCTTCCATGTCTTCTTTTTCCTCCTCTTCATCATTTTCCTCCTCTTCTTCTTTTCTTCTTCTTCTTCTTTTTCTTCACCTTCTTCTTCTACTTCACTTTCTTCTTCTTCCCCCTTTCTTCTTCCTCATTTTCTTCCCCTTCTTATCCTTCTTCTTCTTCTTCTACTACTTCTTCTTCTTCTTCTTCTTCTTCTTCCCCTTTTACTTATTCTTCTTCCTTATCTCCATTTATTTCTTCTTCTTCTTCTTTATCAACTTTTCTTCTTCTCTTCTTCTTTCTCTTCTACTTTTTCTTCTTCATCTTCTGCTCCTCCTCCTCCTCCTTCTTCTTCTTCTTCTTCTTCCTCTTCAATTACCTCATCTTCTTCTTCAACTTCTTTACCTTCTTCCTCATCTTCTTCTTACTCTTCTTCTTCTTCTTCTTTTTCTTCTTCTTCCTCATCTACTTCTCCTTCTTCCTCTTCTTCTTCTTTTTCTTCTTCTTCTTCTACTTCTTCTTCTTCCTCCCCATCTTCCTCATTTTCTTCCTCATCTTCCTCTTTTTTTCTTCTTCTTCTTCTTCTTCTTCTTCTTTTTCTTCTTCTTCTTCTTATTATTATTATTGTTTTTCTTCCTTTTCTTCTTGTTCTTGTTCTTCTTCTTCTTCACCTTGTTCTTCTTCTTTATCATCATCATGTTCTTCTTCTCCTCATTCTTCTTCGTAATCGTTAATCTTTATTCCTTAATCTTTACTCGTTAAACCCTCCCTCCCTAATCTCTCATCCTTAAATCTATATTGCCCAATCCATTTCTCCCTAAATCTTCATCCCTAATGCCTAATCTATCCTGAATCTATAATCCTTAATCCTTAATCTTTAATCCTTCTTCGTCTTCTTCTTCCTCATCTTCATCGTCATCTTAATCTTCTTCTTCTTCTTCCTCATCCTCTTCTTCTTCTTCATCTTCTTCTTCTTCCTCTTCTTATAATTATTCTTCTTCTTCTACGTCTACTTTTGCTTCCTCTTCCTTGTTTTCATCAACTTCTTCTTCTTCTTCTTCTTCTTCTTCTTATTCTTTTCCTTCTTCTTGTTACCCTTCTTCTTCCTCTACTTGTCTTCTACTTCTAATTCTTCTTCTCCTTCTCCTTCTACTATCTACTTCTCCTTCTACTATCTATTTCTTCATCTTCTTTTTCTTCTTCTTCTATTTCTTCTTCTACTACTTTTACTTCTTGCTCATCTTTTCCTTCTCTTCTTCTTGTTGTTCTTCTTTTTCTTCTTCATCTTCCACTTCTTTTTCTTTTACTTCTTTATCTTCTTCTTCTCCTTCTTCCATCCCGAATCCCTAATCCCTAATCTTCAATCCTGAATCTCTAATCCCTTATCGTTAGTATAATTTCTCTATTCTTAATCCCTAATCCCTCGTCCCAAACACCTAATCCTTATTCCTTAATCAGAATTCTTATTACTTATTCCCGAATCCCTACTACTTAATCGCTAATCTAGAATCCAGAAACCCTAATATCAAATTCCTAACTCATAAATCTTTAATCCCTTATCCCTAATCTCTCCCTCTTCAATCTTTAACCTTTATTCTCTGATGGATAATCCTTAATCCTTAATTCAATAATCCCTAGTCCTTAATACTTAATCCCTAACCTTTAATCCCTAATCCTCAATTCGACCTCTTCTACCTCTTCTTTTACTTCTTCTTCCTCATCTTCTTCTTCTTCTTCCTTTTCTTCTTCATCCTCCTCCTCATCTTTGCCTACTTCTTCTTCCACTTCTTCCTCATCTTCCTCTTCTTTTTCTTCTTCTTCTTCTTCTTCTTCTTCTTTTCTTCCTCATCTGGTTCTTCTTTTTTTCTTCTTCTTCCTTTTCTTCCTCTTCTTCTTCTTTTTCCTCTTCTTCTTCTTCTTCTTCTTCTATGTCTTCCTCTTCTTTCTCTTCTTCTTTTTCCTCTTCTTCTTCTTCTTCTTCTTCTTCTCCTTCTTGTTCTTATTTTTCTTCCTCTTTTATTTCTTTTTCTTCTTCTTCCTCTTCTTTTTCTTCTTCTCTTCTTCTACTCTTTCTTCTTCTTCTTCTTCTACTATTTCCATTCATCCTTAATCTCTAATCTCTAATCCTTAATCCCAATTATTTATTCCATAATCTATACTACCTAATGCCTAATCCAAAATTACTACCTCCCAAGTCCTAAGTCCCTAATCCCTGATTACTAACTCCCAAATTATTAATCAAGTCCTCCTTAATATTTAATCCATATTCCCTTGTACCTAATTCCTAATCCTTCATTCCTTAATCCCTAATCCTTAAACCCTAATCCATAACCCCATATCTCTAATCCCTAATTCGTCTATTTTTCCTCTTCTACTTCTACTTCTTCTTCTTCCTCTTCTTCTTCTTCTTCTTCTTTTTCTTTCTCATCTTTGTCTTCTACTTCTTCCTCTTCTTCCCAATCTTCCTCCTCTTCTTCTTCTTCTTCTTCTTTTACGTCTTGTTCTTCTTCACCTTCTATTCCTCTTCCTCTTCTTCTTCTTCTTCTTCTTCTTCTTTTTCTTCTTCTTCTTCTATTCATTCATCCTCTTCTTCTTCCTCTACTTGTTTTTCTTCTTTTTTTCTTTTTTTTTTTGTAGTTCTTCTTCTTATCCTTCTTGTTCTAATTCTTCTTCGTTTTCTATTTCTTTTTATTTTACTTCTACTTCTTCTTCTCCTTCTTCTTCTCTTCTTCTCTTTCCTCTTCTTCCTCTTCTTCATTGCTTCTTCTTGCTCTTCTTCTTCTTCTTCTTCTTCTTCTACTTCTTCTTTCTCTTCTCCTTCTTTTTCATCTTCCTTTCCTTCTTCTTCTTCTTCAACTTCTTCACTTCTTCTTCCTCTTACTCATCTCCTTCTTTTTCTTTTTTCCCTTAAATCCTTAATTTCTAATCTCTTAATCTCTAACCCCTAATCCCTAATCTCAAATTTTGAATCCTATATCCCAAATCTCTCATCTTTACTCCTTAATCACAAATCCTTATTCCCTAATTGCTATTTCTTAATCCCTAATCCTTAATCTTAATCCTTAATCTTGAAACCCTAATCCTTAATAATTAAACCATTAATTATTTATCACTAATCCCTAGTTAGTAATCCTGTCATCCGTTATCCCTAACCCCATATCACGAATCCTTAATCTCCAATATGTAATCTCTAATCCAATTTATTTTTTCCCTAATCCTTATTCCCCAATCCTTAATCCCTTATTACTAACTCACAAATCCCTAATCCCTTCCTTCTTAATCTTTTGTTCATATTCCCTTGTACCTAATCCCTAATAATTCATTCATTAAACCCTAATCCCTAAACCCTAATTCCTAATCCCTAATGCATCTCCTCTTCCTCTTCTTCTTTTACTTCTTCCTTTTCTTACTCTTCTTCTTCTTCTTATTCTTCCTCTTCTTCTTCTTCTTCTTACTCATCTTTGTATTCTACTTCTTCTTTATCTTCCTCTTCTTTTTTTTTATTTTTCTTCCTCATTCTCTTCCTCTTATTATTCTTCTTCTTCTTCTTCTTCTTCTTCTTCTTCTTCTTTTCCGCATTTTTTCTTCTTCTTTGTCTTTTCTTCATCCTATTCTTCTTTACCTCCTCTTCTTCATTTTCTTCTTCTTCTTCTTCTTCTTCTTCTTCTTCTACTACTACTACTTTTTCTTCTTCTTCTTCCTCTTCTTCTTCCTCATCTTCTTCCCCTACTTCTTCTTCTTCTTCTTCTTCGTCTTGCTCTTCTCCCTCTTCTCCTTCTTTTTTCTCTTTTATTTCTTCTTCTTCTTCTTCTTCTTCCCCCTTTTCTTCTTCTTCTTCTTCTTCTCCATTTATACCTTCTTCTTCTTCTTCTTCCTCCTCATCATCATTTTCTTCTTGTCTTCTTCTTGTTCTTCTTCTTTTTCTTCTTCATCTTCTTGTTCTTCTTCTTCCTCTTTATCTACCTCTTCTTCTTCTTCTTTTTCTTCCTCTTCTTCAACTTCTTCACCTTCTTCTTCCTCTTCTTCTTCTTACTCTTCTCCTTCTCCTCCTTCTTCTTCTTCTTCCTCTTCTACTTCTTTTTCACCTTCTTCCTCTTCTTTTTCTTTTCTTCTTCTTCTTCTTCTTCTTCTCCTTCTACTTCTTCTTCTTCTTCTTCTTCTTTTTCTTCCTCTTCTTCCTCATTTTCTTCCTCATCTTGTTCTGTCTATTCTTCCTCATCCTCCCCTTTTTCTACTTCTTCTTCTTCTCCTTCTTCTTCATAATCATTAATCTCTATTCCCTAATCCTTACCCCTTAAACTCTCCTTCCCTCATCTCTTATATTTAAATCTGTAATGCTCAATCCATTCCTCCTTAAGTCCTTATCCCTAATCCTTAATCCATCCTTAATCAATAATCCTTAGCCTTCAATCCTCAATCTCTAATCCCTAATCTCTAATCTTTAATCCCAAATCCCTAATTCCTAATCCCTAATCCTTAATCATTATCTCTATGCCTAAATCCCTGATCCCTATTGTTAATCCTTAATCCCTAATCTTAAATCATTAACTTTAATCCCTAAACTCTTATCCATAATCTTTAATCCTTAGCCTCTAATCCTAAATCTCTAATCCTTATATTTGATTTCCTAATACATAATCCCTAATCCCCAATCTATAATCCATAATCCCTAATCCCCAATCTATAATCCATAATCCCTATCCCTATCTCCGTCCCTAACCTTTAATCCCTAATCCCTATTCCTTCATCGCTAATCCTTAACCTTTAACACCTAATCCCTAATCCCTAATGCTTATCTTAATCCCTTAATCTCTAATCCGTAATCCCTAATCTCTAATCTCTAATCCTAAAACTTGTATCCCTAATCTCTATAATCTAATCCTTCATTCCTAATCTCTATTCTCTAATCCCTAATCATAAATTCCTAATCTCTAATCTCTAATCATTAATAATTTATCCCTTAATTTTTAATCCTTACTCTCTAATTTATAATCATTAATCCATTCATCATTAATCATAAACACTTAATAACGAATTCCTAATCCCAATGACTTATTCACTAATCCCTACTCTATAATCCCTAAACCCTAATTTCTAATTGCTAACTCCAAAATCAACAATCCCTAATCCTTCTCTCAATAAAGTTTAACTTCTGTTTCCTGATACCTAATACCTAATCATTCATTCCTTAATCTCTAGTCCCTAATCCCCAACCCGTAATCCCTAATCTATCACTTCTTCCTTTTCTTTTTATACTTCTTTTTCTTTGTTCTCTTCGTCTTCTTCTTCCTCTTCCTCTTCTTCGACTTCTTCCTCATCTTTGTCTTCTTCTTCTTCTTCTTCTTCCTCATCTTCCTCTTCTTCTTCTTCTTCCTCCTCCTCCTCCTCCTTTTCTAATTCTTCTTCCACTTCTTCTTCTTCCTCATCCCCTTCTTCTTCTTCTTCCTCTTCTTCTTCTTCTTCCAGTTCTTATACTACTTCTTCTTCTTCTATGTCTTCTTTTCCTTTCTCTTCCTGCTCTTCCTCTTCTTCTTCTTGTTCTTCCTCTCCTTTTTCCTCTTCTCCTAACACTTCTTTCCTCTACTTGTTCTACTTCTAATTCTTCTTCTTCTTCTTCTTCTTCTTCTCCTTCTACTTCTCCTCCTTCTTCTTCTTCCACCTCTTTTATTTCATTATCATCATCATATTCTTCTTCTACTACTTCTTCTCTATCTTCCTCTTCTTCTTCTTCTTCTTTTATTTCTTCATCTTTTTCTTCTTCTTCTTCTTCTTCTTCATCTTTTCTTCTTCTCTTCTTCTGGTTGTTCTTCTTTTTCTTCTTCGTCTTGCTCGTCTTTTTCTTTTACTTCTTGGTCTTCTTCTTCTTCTTCTTTCTCCTCCTCTTCTTCTTCTTTTTCCTCTTGTTCTTCTTCTTTTTCTTCTTCTTCTTTCTCTTCTTCTTCTTCTTCTGCTTCCTCTTCTTCCTTGTCTTCTTCTTCCACTTCTTCTCCTTATTCTTCTACTTCTTCTTCTTCTTCTTCTCTTTCTTCTTGTTCCTCCTCCTTATCATCATCTTCTTCTTCTTTATCATCATCTTCTTCCTCTTCTTCTTCTTCTTTCGCTTGTTCTTTGTCTTCTTTTATGTATTCCTCTTCCTTTTCTTTGACTTATTCTTCTTCTTCTTCATCAACTTCATACTTCCTTATTCTTTCTTCCATCCTCCCTATTCCTTCTTCCTTCTTATTTCATCCTTCTTCCATCTTCCTTCTTCCTTCTCCTTATTCCTTCTTCCATATTGCTTCTTTCTTCATCAATCTTCTATCTTCCTTATTCTTTTCTCTTTCTTCTTTCTTCTTCTTTCTACTTCTTTTTTTTCTTCTTCTTCCCCTTATTCTTCTTCTTCTTCTTGAACTTCTTCTTTTTCTTCTTCTTATTTCTTTTCTTCTTCTTCTTCTTCTTTTTCTTCTTGTTCTTCCTCCTCCTCTTATCCTTCTTCTTCTGTTTATCGTCGTCTTCTTCTTCTTCCTCTTCTTCCTCTTCCCATTCTTTTTTTTCTTCTTTGTCATCATCTTCTTCGTTTTCTTCATCTTCTTCTTGTTCTTTTCCTTCTTCTTCTTCTTCTTCTATATCATCGTCTTCTTCTTTTTCTTCATCTCTTACTTCTCTTTTTCCTTCTTCTTCTTCTTCTTCTTCTTCTTTCTCTTCTTCTTCATTCTTTCTTCTTTCTTCTTTCTACTTTCTTCCTTCTTCTTTCTTCTTCCTACCTCCTTCCTTCTTCTTTCTTCCATCCTCCTTTCTTCTTTTTTTTTCCTCTTCTTCTTCCTCTTCTACTTCTTCTTTCTTCCTTCCTACTTCTTCCTTCTTCTTTCTTCTTCTTCTTCTTCCTTCTTCCTTCTTTCTTCTTTGTAATCCTTAATCCTTAATCTTTAATCCTTCTTAAATCTCTAATCCTTAAACTATAATCATTAACTCTAATCCCCAATCTCTATTCCTTAAACTTTCATCTCTAACACCTAATCCCTAATCCTTAACCTATAATCAATAATCCCTAATCATTAATCCCTAATCCTTAATCCTTAACCCTTAATCGCTAATTCTGAATCCTTAATCCCAAATCTCTAATGCTATTCTTAATCTCCTAATCTCTAACCCCTAATCTTCAATCTCTAATCCTAAATCCTATATTCCTAATATCTAATTTCTAATACATAACCCTATTCCCTAACCGTTAATCCCTAGTCCTTAGTAATAAATCTCTTAATTCTTAATTCCTAATCATTAATCCTTTCATTCCTAATCCCTTGTCCTAAATACCTAATTTTTAATCCGTAATCCTTAATCCCAAATCCCTATTACTTATTCCCTAATCCCTAATTTCTAATACCAAATCTTGAATCCATAAACCCTGATATCTAATTCCTAACTCCTAAATCTTTAATCTCTTATCCCTAATCTCTTCCTCTATAATCTTTAATCCTAATTCTTTGATACATAATCCTTAATCCTTAATCCCTAACCCTTACCCCTGATCCCAAATCCTTAATCCACCTCTTCTTCTTCTTCTTCTTTTACTTCTTCTTCTTCTTCATCTTCCTCTTCATCTTTGTCTTCTCTTATTCCACTTCTTCCTCATCATCATCTTCTTCTTCTTCTTCTTCTTCTTCTTCCTCATCTTGTTCTTCTTTTATTCTTCTCCTTCTTCTTCTTCTTCTTCTTCTTCTTCTTCTTATTCTTCTTCTTCTTTTTCTATGTCTTATTCTTCTTTCTCTTCTTCGTTTTCCTTTTCTTCTTCTTCTTCTTCTTCTTCTTCTTACTCATCTTCTTCTTCTTCTTCTTCTTTCTTAATTTGTTTTTTTTTCTTTTTCTTCCTCTAGTTCTTCCTCTCCTTCTTGTCCTTATTCTTCTTCCTCTGTTATTTCTTTTTCTTTTTTTCTTCTTCTTTGTCTTCTTCTTCTTCTTCTTCTTCTTCATCATCATCTTCTTCTTCCTCTTCTTCTTTTTCTTTTTTTTCTTCATCTTCTTCTACTTCTTGTTCTTGTTCTTCTTCTTCTTCTTCTTCTTCTTCTCTTCATCTTGTTCTTCTTCTTCTTTGTCTTCATCTTCCACTTCTTCTTCTTCTTCTTCCTCTTCATCTTCCTCTTCTTTTCTTCTTTTTCTTCTTCTTCTTCATCTTCTTCTGCTTCTTCCCATTCTTCTTCTTCTTCTCCTTCTCCATCTTCCTTCCCTCTAATCCCTAATCCCTAATTTCTTAATCTCTATTCCCTATTCTCTGAATCTCTAATCTTGAATCCTATAACCCTAATCTGTATTCTTAAATCCTTAATCCGTAATATTTAATCCTTAATATCTAATCCTCAATCATTAATCCCTTCATCCTTAATCCATAATCCCATATCCTTAATCTTTAAGACCTAATCTTGACTTCTTAATCCCAATTATTTAATCCCTAATCCTTACTCCCTAATTTCCAATCTCTAATCCTAAATTATTAACTCCAAAAATCACGAATCCCTAATTCCTAATTACTAACTCCTAACTCCTCAATCTTTCCGTCCCTCAAATTTAATCGATATTCCCCTATACTTAATCCCTAATCCTTAATTCCTTAGTCACTAATCCTTGAACTCTAATCCATAGCCACAAATCTTTAATCCCTAATTTGTATCTTTTTCCTCTTCTTCCTCTACTTCTTCTTCCTCCTCTTCTTCCTCTTCTTCTTCTTCCTCTTCTACTTCTTCTTCTTCGTCATCTTTGTCTTCTACTTCTTCCTATTGTTCCTAATCTTCCTCTTCTTCTTTTGCTTCTTCTATTTCTTCCTCTTCTTCTTCTTCTTCTTCCACTTCTTCTGATTCTTTTTCTTCTTCTTCCTCTTTTTCTTCTTCTTCTTTTTCTTCGTCTACCTTTTGTTCTTCTTCCATAATTTCTTTTGCCTCTTCTTCTTCTTCTTCTTTTTCTTCTTACTCTTCTTCGTCATCTTCTTCTTCTTCTTCTTCCTCTCCTTCTTCTCCTTCTTCTTCACTTCTCCATCTTCCATATCTTTTTCTTCTTCTACCTTTTCTTCTTCTTCCTCTTCTTCTTCTTCTTGTTCTTATTGTATTTCTTCTTTTTTGCCTTCTTCTTCTCTTTCCTCTTCTTCTTCACCTTTTTCTTCTTCTCTTCTTCTTGTTCTTCTTCATTTTCTTCTTCGTTTTCTTCTTCTTCTTCTTTTTCTCGTTCTTCTGCTTCTTCTTCTTCTTCTACTATTACTTCTTCTTCTTCACCTTCTTCTATTTCTTCTTCTTAGTCTTCTCCTTCTCCTTCTTCTTCTTGTTCTTCTTCCTCTTGTTCTTCTTCTTCTTCCTCCTCTTCTTCTTTTTGTTTTCTTCTTCTTCTTCTTCTTCACCTTCTTCTTCTTCTTCTTTTCCTCTTCAACCACCTCTTCTTCTTCTTCTTCTTCTCTTTGTCTTCTTCTTATTCTTTTTATTCATTTTCTTCTTCTTCTTCTTCTTCTACTACTACTACTTCTTCTTCTTCTCCTTGTTCTTTTTCTTCTTCTTCTTCTCCTTCTTCGTAATCGTTAGTCTATATTCCCAAATCCTTACTTCTTAATCCCTCGTTTCGTAATCTCTCATCCTTAAATCTATAAATCCTAGTCTACCCATTTCTAATCCTTAGTCCCTAATCCACAGTAATTAATCTTTAATCCATAATCTATAACCTCTAATCCTTAACCCTTAATCTCGATTCCCTAATCCCTAATCCTTAATCCCTAATGCCAAATCCCTAGTTCCTAATCCCTAATCCTTAATCCTTAGCCCCTAATTACTAATCTGTAATCAGTAATCCTTAATTTCCAATCCTTAATCTTTAAACATTAACCTCTAATACCAAATCTTTAATCCTTAAACTCTAATCATTAATACCAAATCCTTAAACCCTTTTTTATAATCCATAATCTCTATCCCTTATCTCTAATCCTTAATCATTAATTTTTAATCCTTAATACTAATCCAAATCCCATAATCCTTAATCACTAAACCTAAATCTTAAATCCATAAACTTTCATCTCCAATCCATAATTCTAAATCGTTATTCTCTAATCCTAATCCCTAATCCTTAATTTCTAATCTTTAATTACTAGTCTTTAATAATTAATTCCTTAATTTTTAATCCCTAATCATTAATTTATTCATCTTTTCCCTAATCCCTATTACTTATTCCCTAATCCCTAGTTCCTAATCCCTAATCCTTAATCTCTAGCCCCTAATTACTAATCTGTAATCAGTAATCCTTAATTTCTAATCCTTAATCTTTAAACATTAACCTCTAATACCAAATCTTTAATCCTTAAACTCTAATCATTAATACCAAATCCTTAAACCCTTTTTTATAATCCATAATCTCTATCCCTTATCTCTAATCCTTAATCATTAATTTTTAATCCTTAATACTAATCCAAATCCCATAATCTTTAATCACTAAACCTAAATCTAAAATCCCTAAACTTTCATCTCCAATCCATAATTCTAAATCGTTATTCTCTAATCCTAATCCCTAATCCTTAATTCCTAATCTTTAATTACTAATCTTTAATAATTAATTCCTTAATTTTTAATCCCTAATCATTAATTTATTCATCTTTTCCCTAATCCCTATTACTTATTCACTAATCCCTACTCCCTAATCCCTGATCTCAAATCGCTAATCCCAAATTCCTAACCGCAAAATCCCTAACTGGTATTCCTTGATACCTAATGCCTAATCATTCATTCCTTAATCCCTAATCCCTAACCTCGAACCACCAACCCTTGATCCCTAATCCCAAATCTATTCCCTCTTCCTCTTCTTCTTCTACTTCTTTTTTTTCTTCTTCTTCTTCTCGTTTTGCTTCTACTTCTTCCTCTTCTTTGTCTTCTTCTTCTTTGTTTTCTTCCTCACCTTCTTCTTCTTCATCTTCTTCTTCTTCTTCTTCTTGCACATCTTCTTCTTCTTCATTCTCTTCTTCTTCTTCATCCTCTTCATCTTCTTCTTCTTCCTCATCTTCTTCTTCTTTTTCTTCTTCTTCTTCTATGTCTTATTTTTCTTCCCCTTCATCTTTTTCTTCTTCTTCTTCTTCTTCTTCTTTTTCTACTTTCTCTTCTTAATCCCCTTCTTGTTCTTCCTCTTCTTCCTCTTCTTCTTCTTCTTTTATTACTACTACTACTTCTTCTTTCTTTGTTATTTCTTCTTCTTCTTCTTCTTCTTCTTCTTTTATTTCTTCTTCTTCTTGTTCCTCCTCTTTTTCTTCTTCTTCTTTATCTTCATCCTTTTCTTCTTCTCTTCTTCTTGTTCTTCTTCTTTTGCCTCGTCATCATCCATTTCTTCTTCTTCTTCTTCTTCTTCTACTTTCTACTCTTCATCTTCTTCTACTTCTTCTTCTTCTTCTTCTTCAACTACTTCACCTTCGTCTTATACTTCTTCTTTTTATTACTCTTCTCCTTCTTCTTCTTCTTCTTCTTCTTCTTCTTCTTCCTCTTCTTCTTCTTCATCTTCTTCCTCTTCTTTTTGCTCTTCTTCTTCTTCTTCTTCTTCTTCTGCCTCATTTTCTTCTTCATCTGCTTTCTCATCTTCCTCTTCTTCTTCTTTGTTCTTGTTGTTTTTTCTTTGTCTTCTTCTTGTTATTATACTTTTTCTTCCTTTTCTTCTTCTTCTTCTTCTTCATCTTCTTCTACTTCTTCTGATTGTTTTTCTTCTTATTCCTCTTCATCTTCTTCTTCTTCTCCATCTTCTTTGTAATCCTTAATCCCTATTCCGTAATCCCTGCTCCTTAATCCCTCTCTCCTTAATCTCTTATACTAAAATCTGTAACGCCTTATCCATCCCTCCCAAATCCTTAATATATAATCATTAATCCCCAATCTCAAATCCTTAATACCTAATCCCTAATCAAATCTTAATCCATAATCCTTAATCCTTAATCTCTAATGCCTAATCTTTAATCCATAATATTTAATTCCTAATAGGCAATCTCTTATCCCTTATTTTTAATCACTAATGCCTAATTCCTAATCCCTAATCCCTAATCCATAATCCATAATCCTAAATCCCTATCACTAACTCTCTAATCCCTCCCTCCTTAATCCCTAATCCCTCATCCATCACTTCATCCTCTTCTTCTTCTTCTTCTTCCATTTCTTCTTCCTCTTCTTCTCTTTTTCTTATTCCTCTTCTTCTTATTCTTTCTCATTTTGTTCTTTTTCTTCTTCTTCTTCTTCCCCTTCTTCCTCATCTTTCTCTTCTTTTTCTTCTTCATCTTCTTCTTCCTGTTCTTCTTCTTCTTCTTCTTCTTCCTTTTCTGCTACTTCTTCTTCTTCTTCTTCTTCCTTTTCTTCTTCTTCCTCTTCTTCTCTTCTTCTCCTCCTTTTCTTGTTCTTCCTCTTCCTCTTCTTCTTCTTCTTCTTCTTCTTATTTCTCTTTTCCTTCTTCTTTTTCTCCTCCTCCTTTTACTTCCGCTCCTTCTCCTGGTCATTCTTCTTACCCTTCTCCTTCTCCTTATCCTACTCATTCTCCTTCTCCTTTTTCTCCTTCACCATCTCCATCACCTTCTCCTTCCCCTCTCCTTCTCTTGCTCCTCGTCCTTCTCCTCATCCTCCTTTTCCTTTTCTCTCTCCTTCTTCCACTTCTTCTTCTACCTTCTTTCTTCTTTTTTCTATCTTCTTTCTACTTTCTTTTGTCTTCTTTCTTCTTCCTTCTTCCTTCTTCTAACCTCCTTCCTCTTTCCTTCTTCCATCTTTCTTCTTCTTTCTACTTTCTTCTTTATTCTTCCTCTTATTCTTTCTCTTCTTCTTCTTCTATCTTCCATCTTCCTTCTTCCTTCTTCCTTCTTCTTTTTTCCTTCTTCTTCTTCTTTCTTCTTTCTTCTTCCTTCTTCCTATTTCTTATTCCTTAATCTCTAATCCAATAGTAATTAATAATCCTTAATCGTTAGTCTCTAACCTTTAATCCCTAATCTCTAATCCTTAAACTCTAATCTCTAATGCCTAATCTTTAATCCCTAATCTAGAATCAATAATCCCTAATCTCTAATCCTTATCTCTACTCCTTAATCCTTAATCACTAATCTTTAATCCCCAAACCCTGATCCCTAGTCTTTAATCCTAATCATAATCCTTTAATGTCTAATCCCTAATCCTAAATCTCTAATCCTAAAGTCAACATTCCTAATCTCTAATCCCTAAGCCTTAATGTCTATTTCTTAATCCCAATCACTATTCTTAAATCCCTAATCTTTAATAATTAATCCCTTAATTCTTAATCATTAATCATTAATCCTTAATCATAAATCTCTTTTACTTATTCCCTAATCCCTCCTCCCCAATCCCTAATCCTTAATCTCTAATCACTAACCAATAAACCCTAATCTCTAATTGCTAATTCTCAAATCTCTTATTCCTAATCTTTAATACCTAATCTCTAATCCTTTCCTCCCAAATCTTTAATCCATATTCTTTTATTTCTATCTCTAACAATTCGTTCTTTTATCCAAAATCCTTCCTTCCTTAATCATTAATCTTTAATCCCAAACCCATAATCCATAATCCTTAAACCAACTCTTTTATCTCTTCTTCCTATCTTCCTCTTCTTCTTCTTCTTCTTCTTCTTTGTCTTCTTGTTATTATTCTTCTTCATCATCTTCTTCTTCTCTATCTACTTAGGAATCCTTAATCCCTATTCCATAATCCCTACTCCTTAATCCCTCCCTCCCTAATCTCTTATCCCAAAATCTATAATGCCTTATCCATCCCGCTCAAATCCCTAATCCCCATTCTTTAATCCTTAATTCCTAATCCTTAATCCCTAATCCCTAATATCTAATCTCTAATCCTTAATCCCTAATCCATAATCTATAAACCCTAATACGTAAGCTATTATCCCTAAATTTTAATCCCTAATTCCTAATCCCTAATCCTTAATCCCTAATCCTTAATCCATAATCCTTAATCTTTAACATCTAATCTCTAACCCCTCCCTCCTTTATCCCTATTTCCTAAACCTTAGCCCCTAATCCCTACTCCATCTATTTGTTCTTTTCTTCTTGATCTTCTTCTTTCATTTTTTCTTCCTCTTTTACTTTTTATTCCTTTTCTTTAACTTCTTTTTCTTTCTCATTTTCTTCATCTTATTCTTCTTCCTCTTCTTCCTCATCTTTCTCTTCCTTTTCTTCTTCTTCCTCTTCTTCTTTCTCTTCTTCTTCTTCTTCTTTCTTTTCTTTTTTTTTCTTCTTTTTCTTCTTCTTCTTCTTCTTCTTCATCTTCCTCTTCTTCTTCTTCCTATTCTTCTTTTTCTTTTTTTGTTGTTCATCTTCTTCCTTTTCTTGTTTCTCTCTTTCTTCTTCTTCTTCTTCTTCTTCTTCTTCTATTTCTTCTTTCTTTCCTTCATCTTCTTTTTTTCTTTCTTCTTCTTCTTCTTATCCTCCTTCTCCTTCTTCTTTTTCCTCTCTTTGTCCTGGGCTTTCACCTTAACCTTCTCCTTCTCCTTCTCTTACTCGTTCTACTTCTCCTCCTCCTCCTCCATCTCCTTCACTTTCTCCTTCTCCTCCTCCTTCTCCTCATCCTCCTACTCCTTTTCTTTTTTCCTTCTTCTTCTTGCTTCTTTATTCTTCCTTCTTCTACTTCCCTAATCCTTAATCTCTAATCAATCCCTGATTTATAATCCTTAATCCTTTATTCTTAACCTCTAATACCTAATTTATAACCCTTAAAATCTAATCTCTAATACCTAATCCTTAATCCCTATTCTTTAATCTCTGATCCCTAATCACTAATCACTAATTGCTAATCTCTAATCCCTATTCTTTAATCCTTAATGACTAATCCATAATCCCCAATCCAAATCCCTAGTCTCTAATCTTAATCCTAATCTCTTAATCATTAATCCCTAACCTCTAATCTCTAATCCCTAATCCTTAATATATATTCCCTAATTCCTAATCTCTAATTCTAAATCCCTAATCTCTAATCCTTAATCCTTAAAAATTAATCCCTTAATTCTTAATCTTTAATCTCTAATATCTAATAATTAATCCCTTCATCTCTAATTATTAATCCATAATCCTTAACCCTAAATCTCTTTTACTTATTCATTTATTACTACTCCACAATCCTTAATCATTAATCTCTAACTGCTAATCCATAAACCCCAAATCCCTAATTACTAACTCTAAAATCTATAATTACAAATCTCTAATACCTAATCCATAATCCTTCTCTCGCAGAACTTTAACCCATATTCCTTTAACTCTAATCCCTAATACTTCCATCTTTAAACCTGAATCTTTCCATCCTTAATCCCCAGTCCTTAATCCCTAACCCTTAATCTATAATCCTTAATCCATCTCTTCCTCCTCATCTTCCTCTTCTTCTTCTTCATCATCTTCCTCTTCTTCATCATCATCATCTTCTTCTTGTTCTTATTCTTTTTCTACGTTTTCTTCTTCTTCTTCTTCCTCTTCTACTTGTTCTTCTACTTATTCTTCATCTTCTTCTTCTTCTCCATCTTCTTCGTAATCCTTAATCCCAATTCCCTCATCCCTACCCCTCAATCCCTACCATCTTCATCTTTTATCCCAAAATCTATAATGTCTTATCCATCCCTTCCAAATCCGTAATACCCAATCCATTATCCTTAATCCTTAATCCCTAATCCTTAATCAATAATCCTTAATTCCTAACACCTAATCTCAAATCCCTCCCTCCTTAATCCTTAATCCATAATCCTTAACCCATAATCCTTAATCAAATCTATTCATTCTCTTCTTCTTCTTCTTTCATTTCATCATCATCATCTTCTTCAACTTCTTCTTCTTCTTTTTATTCCTCTTCGTTATCTTCTTTTTCTTCCTCATTTTCTTCATCCTATTCTTCTTCTTCTTCCTCATCTTTCTCTTTCTTTTCTTGTTCTTCTTCTTGTTCTTCTTCTTCTTTTTCTTATTCTTCTACTTCTTTTTCCTCTTCTTCTTCTTCCTCTTCTTCTTCTTCTTCTCCTTCTTCATTTTTTGTTCTTCTTCTTTCTCTTTTTCTTCCTCCTCCTCCTCTTCTTCTTATTTTTAGTCTTCTTCTTCTTCTTTTATTTCTTTTACTTTTTCTTCATCATCATCATCTTCTTCTTCTTCTTTTTTCCTTATTCTTCATCTCATTCTCCTCCTTCCTCTTACTCTCCTACTTCTCGTCTTTCTCCTTATCCTTCTCCTTCCCCTTCTTCTGCTTGTTCTTCTTCTCCTCCTCCTTTGCCTTCTCCATCTCTTTCACTATATCCTTCCCTTCTCCTTCTTCACATCCACCTTCTCCTTTTCCTTCTCCTTCTTCTTCTTGTTCTTATTCTTCTTCTTTCTCTACCTTTTTTCTTCTTTCTTATTTCTTCTTTCTTCTTTCATCTTTCTTCTTCGTTCTTCATTCTTCATGCCTCCTTCCCCTCTTCTTCCTTCTTCTTTCTTTATTCTTTCTTCTTTATTCTTCCTCTTCTTCTTTCTCTTCTTGTTCTTCTTTCTTCCATCTTTCTTCTTCTTTCATCATTCTTCCTTCTTTCATTTTTTTTTCATTTCCCTAATCCCTAATCCTTAATCTCTAATCCATTCTTAATCTAAGATCCTTAAACTTAAATCCCTAATCTTGAATCCCTTATCTCTAATCCTTAATCCTTAATAATTAATCCCTTAACTCTTAATTTTAATCTTTAATCTCTAACAACTAATCCCTTCATCTCTAATCCCTAATCCATAATCCTTAATCACTAATACTTAATCATAAATCCCTATTACTTATTCCAAAAGCCGAAAGACCTAATATAAAATCTCAAATATCTCCCTTCTTATTCCTTAATCCCTAATCCTTAATCCCTAATCCTTAATTCTAAATCCCTTATCAATCCCTAAACCATAATCCCTTATCTTGAATCCCTAATCTCTAATGTTTAATCTCCATTCTATAATCTCTAATCTCTAATACGTAATCTCTTATCCCTAATTTTTAATCTCAAATGCTTAATCCTTAATCCCTAATCCCTAACCCCTAATCTATAAACCTTAATCCATAATTCTTAATGCCTGACACTTAATCTCTAATCCCTCTCAATCCCAAATCCTTAATCCTTTACCTCTAATCAATAATCCCTCTCTTCATCCTCTTCTTATCCTTCTTCTTTCATTTCTCCTTCCTCTTCTTCTTCTTTTTCCTATTCCTCTACTTCTTCTCCTTCTTCTTCTTCCTCTTCTTCCTCATCTTTCTCTTCCTTTTCTTCTTCTTCTTCTTCTTCTTCTTCCTCTTCTTCTTCTTTTACTTCTTCTTCGTCTATTACTTCTTCTTCCTTATCTTCTTCTTCTTCCTCTACCTTTACTTCTTCTTCTTCATCATCTTCCTCTTCTTCTTCCTCTTCTTCTTCTTCTTCTTCTTCTCCTTCTTCTTCTTTTCTTATTCTTCTTCCTCCTCTTCTTCTTCCTCCTCTTCTTCTTCTTCAACTTTTATTTTTTCTTTTTCTTCTCCTTTTTCTTCTTCTTCTTCATTTCGTTCTTTTTCTTCTTCTTTGTCTCCTCCTAGTCTTTCTCCTCATCCTTCTCCTTCTCCTTCTCCTTCTCCTACTCATTCTCCTTCTCTATCTCATTCAACTTTTACTTCACTTCTCCTTCTCCTTCTCCACCTCCTCCTTCTCTTTTTCCTTCTCCTCCTCCTCCTTCTTCTTCTTCTACCTTCTTTCTTCTTTCTCCTTTCTTCATTCTACTGTCTTGTTTCTTCTTTCTTCTTCATTCTTTGTTCTTCCTTCTTCCTTCTTCCCACCACCTTCCTCCTTCCTTCTTTCATCTTCTTTCTTCTTTGTTCTTCCTCTTCTCCTTCCTCTTCCACTTCTTCTTTTATTCATCTTCCTTCTTCCTTCTTCTTTCATCCCACTTCTTCTTCTTCCTTCTTCCTTCTTCTTCCTTCTTCCTTCTTCTTCCTTAATTCTTCCTTCTTCATTTTCCCTAATTCCTAATCCTTAATCTCTAATCCATCCATAATCTATCATCCTTAATCTTTAATCCCTAACCTCTAATCCTTAATCTCTAATCCCTAAATTCTAATCTCTAATACCTAATCCTTAATCCCTAATCCCCAATCTATAATCGATAATCTCTAATCCCTAATATCTATTCCATAATCCTTAATCACTAATCCCAAATAGTTAAACCCTAATCCATTATCTTAAATCTTAACCTTAATCTCTTAATTTCTAATCTCTAATCGCTAGTCTCTATTCCTAAATCCTACAACCCAAATCTCTAATCTCTTATCCTTAATCCCTAATATCTATTCTTAATCCCTGATCTCTAATCGTAACCCTAATCTCACCCTCCTAAATCTTTAATTCATATTCCTTTATCTCTAATCCCTAATACTTCCTTATTTAAATCGAAATCCTTCCTTCTTTAATCCTTGATCCTTAATCCCTAAGCCCTAATCTATAAACCCTAATCCATTCCTTCTTCCTCTTCTTCTTCTTTTCTTCTTCTTCCTCTTCTACTTCTTCTTCTTCTTCCCCTTCTTCTTCTTCCTCTTCTTCTTTTTCTTATTCTTCCTCACTTTCCTCTTCTTCTTCTTTTTCTTTTTCTTCTTCCTCTTCTTCTTCTTTTATTCTACTTCTTCTTCTTCATTTTCTTCATGTTCTTCTGCTTCATCATCTTCTTCTTCTTCTTATTCCCTTTCTATTTCTTCTTTGTCTTCCTCCTCTTCTCATTTCTCTTCATCTTTTCTTCTTCTTCATTTTCTATTTCAATCTCTTGTTCTTCCTCTTCTTCTTCTATTTCAATTTCTTGTTCTTCTTCTTCTACTCCTACATCTTCATCATATTTTGTTCTTCTCTTCTTCTCGTTCTTTTTGTTCTTCTTCTTCTTCTTCAACTTTCACTTCTTCTTCTTCTTCTTTCTCTTCATTTCTTCATCATCTTCTTCTTCTGATTCTTCTTTCTCTTCATTTCTTCATCTTCTTCTCCTTCTTCTTCTTCTTCTTCTTCTTTCACTTCATTTCTTCTTCTTCTTCTTCTTCTTCTTCTGCTTCTTCTTCTAGTTCATCACTTTCTTCTCGTTCTTCTCATTCTTACTATTCCCCTTCTTCTTCCTCTTCCTCTTCTTCATCATGTTATTCTACTTCTTCTTGATCATCTTCTTCCTCTTCTTCTCCATCTTCTTCTTCTTCTTTTTCCTCTTCATCTTCCACTTCCTCTTCTTCTTCGAGTTCTTCAACTTCTTCTTCTTCTTCTCCTTCTTACTCTTCTCCTTTTTTTTCTTTTTCTTCTTCTTACCCTTCACATTCTTCTTCTTCCTCCTCCTCTTCCTCTTCTTCAACTTCTTCCTCTTCTTCTTCTTCTTCTTCATCTTCGTCTTCGTCCTCTTCTTCCTCTTCTACCTCTTCTTCTTCTTCTTCTTCTTCTTCTTCTCCTACATCTTTCTCTTTTTCTTCTTCTACTTTTCTTTCTTCTTCTTCTTCTTTTTCTTCCTCTTGTTCTTCTTCTTCATCTTCTTGTTCTTCGTATTCTTCCTCTTTTTCTTCTTTTTCTTCCCCTTCTTCTTGCTCTTCTTCTTCCTCTTCCTCTTTTTCATCTTGTACTTCTTCTTCTTCTTCTTCTTCTTCTTCATCTCTTCTTCTTCTTCTTCTTCTTCCTCTTCTTCTTCTTTTGCTTTTTCCTCTTCTTTTTCCTCTACTTCCTGTTCGTCTTCTTCTTCTTCTCCTTCATCTTCCTCTTCTACTTCTTCTTCTTCTTTTTCTTCTTCATCATCTTCTTCTTTTTCTTCTTCTTCTTCCTCCTCTTTTTTTGATCTTCATATTCTTTGTCTTCTTCTTCTTCATTATTTTCTTCTTCATTTTTTTTCGTGTTCTTCTTATTCTTCTTCTACTTCTTCTGCTTCTTAGTTTATCTCTAATCCATCCCAAATCTTCAATACTTAATCCTTAATCGTTAATCCCTAATTTTATCCCTACTACTTATTCCTTAACCTCTAGTCCCTAATCCCTTATCCTTAAACCCTAATGCCAAATTTCTAATCCATTATCCCTAATCCTAAATCCTTAATCTCCATTACTTAATCCTTAATCTTTTATCACTAATGCCTAATCCCTAAACCCTCCCCTCCTAATATCTTATCCCTAATCCTTGATCCTTCATCATTAATCCTTAATCCCTAAGTCCTAATCTTAATTATAACCATTAAATCTCCAATCCTTAATCCCTAGTCTCTAATCCTAAACCTTGAATCCAAAATCCATAATCACTAATCTCTTAATCATAATCCTTAATCCTAAATCCCTAATTCATAAACCTTATTAATAGATCTTTTAATCTTAACTCTTTAATCCCTAATCATTAAACCCTTTATCCTTAATCCATAATTCCAAATCATTAATCCCTACTCCCTTTTACTTATTCCTTAATCCTAACTCTTTAATTTTTAATCCCTAAACTCCAATCCAAAATTGCCAATCCGTAGTCCCTTGTCTCTAATCATTAATCCCTAATCCATAATCCCTAACACCTAATCCCAAATGCCTAACCCTAATCCTTAATTCGTTTCTTCATCTTCATCTTTTACTTCTTCCACATCTTCTTCCTCTTCTTCTCCTTCTTCTTCTACCCCTTCTTCTTCTTCTTTATTTTCTTCTTCATCATTTTCTTCTGCTTCATTCTTATCTTCCTTTCCATCTTCTTCTTCTTCTTTTTCTTCTTTTCTCTTCTTTTACTTTTCCTTCTTCTTCTTTTACTTCTTCATCATCATCTTCTTCTAATTTTTTCTTATCTTCCTTTTCATCTTCTTTTTCTTTTTCTTTTTCCTCTTCTTCTTCTTCTTCTTCTTCTTCCTCTTCTTCTTCTTCTTTGTCTTCTTCTTCTTCTTCTTCTTCTTCTACTTCTTCTTCTTCTTCTTCTTCTTCTTCTTCTTCTTCTTCTTCTGTTGTTGCTTCTTCTTCTTCCTCTTTTTCTTCTTCTTCTACCTCTTCTTTTTTTCCTCTTATTCTTCTTCTCCTTCTATTTCCTCTTCTTCTTCTTCTTCTTCTAATATTTCCTCTTCTTTTTCTTCTTCTTCTTCTTCTATTTCTTCTTCTTCTTCTTCATTTTCTTCTTCTCTACTTCTCTTTCTTCATCTCCTTGTTCTGGTCTTTATCCCTCTCCTCCTTCTCCTTCTCCTACTCCTCCTTCTCCTTCACCTTCTCCTTCTCTTTCTCCTTCTCCTTCACGTCTCCTTCTCCTTCTCTTTCTCTTTCTTCTTCTCCTTCTCCTTCTCCTCCTTCTCCTCATCCTCCTCCTTTTCCTTCACCTTCTTCTTCTTCTTCTTCTTCTTCTTCTTCTTCTTCCTTCTTTCTTCTTTTTTTCTACTTTCTTCTTTCTTCTTCCTTCTTCCCTCTTCCTTCTTACCTCTTACCTTCTTCTTCCATCTTTGCTCTTCCTTATTTTTTCCTTATTCCTAGACTTCTTCTTCCACTTCTTTTTTTTGTTCTTTTTTCTTTTCTTCTTCCTCCTCTTCTTCTTCGTTCTTCCTTCTTCCTTCTTCTTTTTTCCTTCTTCTTAGTCTTCCTTCTTCCTTCTTCCTTCTTCTTTCTCCCTAATCCCTAATCCCTAATCTTTAATCCCTAGTCCATCTCTAAATTTTTAATCCCTACCATCTAATCCTTAATCTCTAGTCCTTCAACTATAATATCAAATATCTAACATCTAATATCTAATATAATACCTAATTCCAAATCGTTAATCTCTTATCCCTAATCCTTAATCTCAAATCCTTAATAACTAATCTCTAATCTCTAATCTATATTCCCTAATTTGTAATCCCTAATCTTTAATATTAATCCCTTAATCCTTAATCTAAAATCCATAATCCTAAATCATTAATCCCTTTATCCCTAATCTTAAATTATTAATCCTTAATCCCTAATTCCAATTACTTATTTCCTAATCTCTACTCCCTAATATGTAATCCTTTATCCCTTAACCCTAATCATAATCCCTATTGCCTAATACATAATCCATCCTTCCCTAACCCAAAATCTTTAATCTCTAATCAGTAATACCAAATCTTTAATCCCTACTCCATCCCTCTCAAATCAATAATCCTTATTCCAAATCCTTAATCCCTAATCTCTTTCTCCTTAATCCTCAACCCTTAAACCATAATCAATGCCTTTTTCCTCTTCCTCTTCTTCTTCCTCTTCTTGTTCTTCTTCTTCTTCCTTTCCTTCTTCTTCTTCCTTATTTTCTTCTTGTTTTTCTTCTTCCTCTTATTCCTCTTCTTCCTCATCTTTCTCTTCTTCTTCTTTGTCCTCTTCCTCTTCTTCTTCTTCTTCTTCAACTTCTTTTTCTTCTTTTTCTTCTTCTTCCTCCTCTTCTTCTTTATCTTCCACTTCTTCTTCTTCTTCTTCCACTTCTTCTTCCTCTTCAACTTCCTCTTCTTCTCCCTCTTCTCCTTTTCTTGTTCTTCTCACTACTCTTCTTCTTCTTCTTCTTCTGCTCCTCCTCCTTCTTCTACTTCTTCTATTTCTTGTTCTTCTTCTTCTTCTTCTTCTCCTTCTGCCTCTCCTTTGCCTTCTCTTTGTCTTTCCCCTTCTCCTTCTTCTTCTCTTTCTCCTTCTCCTTCTCCTTCTCCTACTCCTTCACCTTCTCCTTCTCCATCCCTTTCTCCTTCTCCTTCTCCTCCTCATTTTCCATCTCCTCCTTCTGCTCGTCCTTCATCTCCTCCTTCTCCTTATTCTTCTTCTACTTCTTCTTCTACTTCTTCTTCTTCTTCTTCTTCTTTTTCTTTCTTCTTTCTTCTTTCTTTTTCATGTTTATTCTTTCTTCTTTCCTCTTCCTTCTTTCCATCTTCTTCGTTCCTCTTTTCTTCTTTTATCTTCCTTCTTCTTTCCTACTTCCTTCTTCCTTCCATCTTTCTTCTTCATTCTTCCTTTTTCTATATTCATCCTCTTCTTCTTCCTCCTCTTCTTTTTTTGCATCTTCTTCTTCTTCTTTCCTTCCTCTTTCTTCCCTCTTCCTTCTCCCTTCTTCCTTCATCCTTCTTCCTTATCCCTAATCTTTAATCCTTAATCCATAATCCTTAATCCCTAATCACTAGTCCATCCTTAATCTCTGATCCTTAATCTTTGATTCCTAATTCCTAATCTTAAATCCTTAAACTTTAATCCCAAATACCTAATCCTTCATCTATAATCTATAATCCATAACACAGATCTCAAATCTCAAATCCTTAATCCTTAATAGCTAACTATTAATCACAAATTCATAATCTATAATATCTAATCTCTAAGATATAATCCTAAATCCTACATCCCTAATCACTTATCTCAAATGTTTAATAACAAATCCCTAATTTATTAATCTTAAATCCTGTGTCCCTAATCACTAATCTCTAATCCCTAATCCTTAATCATAAATTTTTAATCCTTCATGATTAATCCCTTAATTTTTAATTTCTAATTTCTAATCCCTATTTTGTAATCTCTAATCCCTATTCTTAATCTTTAATCTCTTATCATTAATCTCTAATCCTTAATCACTATTTGTTAATATGTAATCATTAATCCTAATTCCAAATCCCCAATCCATCTCTTCTTCCTCTTCGTCTTCATTTTCTTCTTATTCTTCTTCCTCGTCTTCTTCTTCCTCATCAATCTCCTCTTCTTTTTCTTGTTCTTCTTCTTCTTCTTCTTCTTCTTCTTCTTTCTATTCCTTTCTTTTCTTCTTCTTCTCCTTGTCCTTCTCTTTGTCTTTCTCCTTCTCCTTCTCAAACTCCTCCTTCTCCTTCTCTGTCTCCTTCTCCTCCTACTTCTCTTCCTCCTCCTTCTCTTCATTCTTCTTGTCCTTCTCATTATTCTTCTTCTTTTTCTTCTTCTTTCTTCTTTCCTCTTTCATCTTTCTTCTTGCTTCTTCCTTCTTCGTTCCTCCTTCTTTCTTCCATCTTCCTCTTTCCTTCCTCCTTCCTTCATCTATCTTCCTCCTTCCTTCCTCCTTCCTTCTTCCTTCCAACTTTTTCTTCCTTCTTCATTCTTATTTTTTCTTTCTCTTCTTCTTCATCTTCTTGTTCTTCTTCTCTTTCTTCTTCCTCTTCTTTTTCCCTACTTCTTCTTTCTTCCTTCTTCTTTCTTTCATCTTTCTTCATCCTTCTTCCAAATCCCTAGTCCTTAATCCATAATCCCTACTACTTAATCTCTAATCACTAATCCAACCTTAATCTCTAATCCTTGATCTTTAATCCATAACCATTAATCTTTAATCACTATTCCCTAAACTCTAAACTCTAGTACATAATCCTTAACCTATAATCCATAATACTTAATCTTTAATCTCTAATTCTTAATTCCTAAACATTAATCACTAATCAAAATTTTTTTAGTGTAAAATTTACATCAATTTTATTTGGTTAAGTTACATTGCTTTTTTTTACATTGATTTCGATTGAGTCATCTCGATGAGCTTTATTTACTTAAATAATCATTACAAATTTTTTTCTAAATTTTTTGATAATTTTATTTGCTTTTAATGGTAAATAATTTATATTTGATATTATGATCAAGGACTTTACAAATTATCTCCTTCATAAATTTATGATTTTCAAATGGTTTGCTTTTATTTCATTAAATCACATAGTTTTAATTTATCTCATTTCAAATTTAATATATATTTACTTCATAATTAAATAATAATTTATAGTTATTTATGTCTATTTACGTGGTAGTTCATAATAATTATTAGCGAAGTCCAATTGACATGTCACAAACTTTGTTTGACATGTCTCAATTAGCTCTTATCCCTAAAATATTTATTTAAATATTTTTTAAAGAGTTGTTTATAAGATTTTGGTAGGTTTTAAACTTTTTCTTTTTTTGTTTGATTGTATTATTATGAAGCTTATTTTGTTCTCTTGTGTAACTCTAACTTTTTTAAATTTGTTTGTGTTACATTGCTTTGAATTTTCTCATTTCAGATATAATATATATTTAGTTGTTATTTAAATATTAGTTATTTATTTGAAATTAAATGCCATCAAACTCATCATAATGAACCTTATCAAAATAATTATGCATTTTTTATTATTTTTAAATAAATGGTTTCTAAGGATTTTTCATGCTCTAGATGTATTATTACTCATGCCTAATTTGGTGATCAAGAATGTTTCATTTCACATTCTCACTATCATGGAATATGACTTTCTAGTAAAATTTATCTAAATTTCTTCCAATTTTTTAATTTCATTTATTTCAATTACATTGCTTCGATTCTTCTCGTATCAAATATATCTTAAATTTACTCAATATTTAAATTTTTTTTTATTATTTATGCTTTCTTGCTATGTTAATTCATAGTAATTCAGAGTGTATTCAAATGGAGCATAAAAAAACATTGGACACATCTCAATGAGGTCTACAAAATTAAATATTTATTTTTGTATTTTTTTAATATTACTCTCCTACTTAGTAACACGTATTTTATTCTTATGCATGCCTATTTACCTAGGTAGTTATCTATAACTTCAAATGAGGTCTTATAGAGACATAGGAAACATTGCTGGACGCAACTTGATGACCTTTATCAAAATAAATATTGATTTTTATTTCTATAAATGTTTCATTATGAAGCTTTTTTGCTTGTTTTATGACAAAAATAATATTTGTACTCCATATGATGAAAAAAAATGTTGCACTCGATGTCCTTAATATATTGGAATTAAATATTTTAATATAATTGAGGTCATGCTTTCTAATTTTTCATTTTTGTTTGGTTATGTTAATATCACACCCAAAATTTCCTTCGGTGTGACGTTTTCATCAATTTCAAAGAGTTATTCTACATTGGAATAAATTTTCTTATTAATATTTAATGCTTATTAGTTTGCTAATTGCCAATAAGTTCAAATTAACTTTTTTTTTAATTTTTTAAAAATTATTTAAAATTTTAAACAAGTTTTATGAGACATTTGGGTTATGCCAGATTATATGATCAAGAATTTCTCCTCAATCTCCTTAGTATTTGGAATAAAATTTTGACATATAATTTATATCATTATATAAATTATTTCTCTTATTTGGTTATTTTAATATTAAACTTCTAATTCCACTCTTATGTGACATTAGCATCACTTTAATTAGTTTATATTACATTTCTTATATTCATCTTATTCAAGATTTATTTTTTTACAATTTAATATTAAAATAATAATATATTATTATTATTTATTTAATTACGTAATTCATTAAAATCTTGAACTAGGTTTCATCGAGTCAAAATAAATGTAATTGGATTTATCATGACGTTCTATGGAAAACTAAATATTTATTTTTATATTTTTAAGGATTTTACTTACAAGATTGTGGTTAGTTTTTTGAGCTATTTCATTTCAGACATTAGTTAATGATCAAGAATCTTATACTTTGTCTTCAAAATATGTTGTAATGCAACGTACTTGCACAATTTATGACATCACGAATTTTTTTTGCTTTGATTTCATTATATTTCTCATTTTAGGTTTTATCTAATTAATATAAAACTAATAATTTAATAATATTTGTACTTTAAGATTGGTAATTCATAGTAGTTTTGTTCAATGTTCGATGGAGATGAACACAACTTTGTTGAACTCTTAAACGAGCTATAATAAAATTAAATATTTATTTTTATTTTTAAATATTTATTTTCTTAAAATTTGGTATGTCTTATAAGATAATGGAATTCATTTTTAATTTTATGACTTTGTATATTATAGTTTTTCTCTTTATTTATTGGACTGCAACTTTCTCATTAATTTAAAACACTTTTACAAACTTTTTATTTTGTTTTGTTGGTAAGAAAATGCAAATCTCCTCTCATATTAACTTTACATAATTTTTTCATTACATTACAATGCTTCAATTTAACTAATTTAAACTTTAATACATATTTGTTTAATATTCAAATAACATTTTTTTATTTCATAATTGTCAGTAATTCTAAAAATTGTTTGATTATCTCTACACAAATGCCATTGGACTGGCCTTGAAAAGCTTTATCAAAAGTAGTATTCTTTTATTAAAATGTTTTTATTATCTTAGCTATTGGCATGCGTGATGAGAAATTTCCATCCTTACTAGATTTGATATTTGAAAATCTTACATTTGATATTGATAGTATTTTGGCGAGCAACTTTTCCTCTTGTATAAACTATACATCGCTTTTATTTTGTTATATTAGATTATTTTAACATATCTCATTTTAGCTTTAATATTTATTTACTTAATACTAAAATGATAATTTATTATTCTTTTTCCAAATTACTTTTGTTATTTTTAGTAATTTCACATTAGTTGCTATCAAGATAAAATAAACATAATTGTATTTATCTTAATGAATTATTTTCTACTAAATAGTGATTTTTTCCTTTTGTTGTATTTAATTTTCTTGTGCTTTGGAATATTTTATAAGATAATTTGATTTTTTTCATTATTTGATGATCAAGAATGTTACACTTAATCTTTCTAGTATCTTAAAATACACCTTTGTTATATAATTCAACTCATTTCTTGAATTGTTTTCTTTGTATTGGACAAATTATATTTTTTGTAATTTTTTTAATTTTAGTTTTAATATATGTTTTCTTAATTTTAAAAACATTAATTATTATTCATGGCTATCTACTCTTGTAATTCATAATAATTCCAAATTATGTTTGATCAATTTAATTTGATAATCATTTAATAATTTTTAAATAAATATTTTACCATATTTTTGGCATGTTTTGCAATACATTTTTGAGTTATATCTAATTTGACGATCGAAAATGTTATACTTAATTTCCTTTGTACCATAGAATGAAACATAGCAATAAAATTCTTTTCATTTATTCATATTGTATGCTTTTGATTTTGTTATGTTCTTATGTAACTCTAAGCTTCTCAAAATATGATAATTACACTACTTTATTTTGGTACTATTAAAATTATAATTATTTATAACTTTTAGTTTGTTTCATAACATTAATTAGTCTCATTTTAGCTTTAAGTTTACATAATAATAAAATAATAATTTATGATTATTTATTCTTTATTTATTTTGTTATTCATAGTAGTTTCGAAGGAGATCTAATCCAAGTGAAATTAACATCATTGAATTAGTCTTGGTAAGCTCTATCTAATTAAATATTTATTAAAATATATTTAAATTTTAAATTTTCTAGATTTAAACATGCTTTATGAGTCATTTTGAATTGTAGAAGATTTCATGATCAATGAGGTTAGATTCTATCTAAATAATATCTTGGAATGCAACTTTATAATAAAAGTTATAAGATTTCTTCAACTTTTTTGCATTGATTTGTTACATTACTATGTAATGCTAAATCTCTTATCATGTGGCATTCTATCTCTTTGATTTCTTTTTATTAAATTTTTAATTTATCTTATTTTAGTTTTCAAAAATATATTTATGTAATATAAAATAATAATATATTATTATTTATTTAAGTAATTCATGGTAATTCTAAGTGATGTATGGTCAAGGATAAATAAAAAATGCTGGATTCATATCATCAAGCTCTCCATATTTATTATTTTATTTTTATATTTTTAAATTCTTTATTTTCTAAGGCTTTTGCATATGTTGCAAGATATTTGGTACATAGTTGATTTGATGGTAAGGGATGTTACACTATCATTTAAGTGTATTGAGTTACAATTTAATTATACTATTACTTAATATTTTTCAAATTTTTCGCTTTGATTTTGTTATATTACTGTGTAACTCTAAATCTATTTTACTGTGACAATTATATCACTATGATTTTGTTATATTTTATTTATTCAATTTATCATATTTTTAGTTTTAATACATATTTAACTAGTATAAGAAGTTTGATTTTTTTTACTTATAGTTATTAAATTCGAAATTTGTGGTAATTACAAACAAAGTATGAGGACGATTAGACAAAATATCATAGTACTCATCTCGATAAGCTTTATCAAATTAAATAATAATTTTTATCAACTCAAAATATTAAAATAAAGGTTTATTTATTCATTTACTTTTGAAATCTAAAAAAATTTAAATGAGGTCTAATCGAGAAGAATCAAATGTAGTTAGAATAATTTGGAAAATCTATAAGATATTACATTTTCAATTATACATTTTTTAAATATTTTATTTTCCATGGTTATAGCATTCTTTGTGATAGAATTTGAAATGTACATAATTTCATGAGTGAGAAAGTTAAACTTGATCTTGCTCGTATCTTCGAAAGCATAATTCTAACAAAATTGATATTATTTCTACCTGTTTCGTACTTTGATTTGGTTATATTATTTTGTAACTCAAAGCATCCTCTCATGTGACATTTACCATTTTTGATTTGGCTGAATTATGTCAGTTGAATTTATCGAATTTCATCTTTAATATATATAGCTATTTAATATAACTATAAATATTTATTATTTTTTATACTTATTTACTTTTATAATTTGTAGTAATTCGAAATAAAGTCTAATCCAAACAAAAGCAATGGTTCTTGGACTTGTCTTGACAAGTTATAACCAATTTAAGATTCATTATTATTTTTCTAAATTATTCATTTTCTATGTTTTCAAATGTTTGATGAGATATTTCATTTTGTTCTTTATTTTACCATGACCATGGAGTGTGTGATCTCCTTAATTGGTTAGAATGAAACTTTTCTATGTAATTTATATCATTTTTAAATTTTTTTGATTTAGTTATATTATTATGAAACTATAAATGCCTCATGTTATGATCTTTCCATTGCATTGATTTGGTTATATATTAATGATTCAATTTTTCTCCATTAACTTTAATGTACATTTTCTTAATGTTATTGTAATACTTTATTATTATTTATATTTACTATGGTTATTCTTATTATTTTTTAAAGAGGTGTTATCGAGGTGATATAAACTTTTTTGGACTTGTCACGATGTTGTATATCTAAGTGTTCATTTTTTTAATACTGTGGTACTTTTGACTAGATATTTTGTTTCATACCTTATTTAGAGATCGACGATGCCACTATCAACCTCCTTAATATCTAGGAACACAACTTATTATAAAGGTAATCTAATTTCTTCAATCTTTTTTTTGAACTAATAATTTTTTTATAATGCTTTACATCTCCTATCTTGCGACCTTTATATAGAATTGACTTGGTTATATTACATTACTTTAATATATCTCATTGTAGTGTTAATAAATTTTAGCTCAATATTAAAATAATAAACTATTATTATTTATGATTTTTACATTGATAATTTGTAATAATTCAAAGAAGGATAAAATAAAGATGAAACAAATATAGTTAAACTCTTCTAAATGAGCTCAATCAAATTTAATACTTATTTGTAAATATTTAAATATTTTATTATTTGTGTGCATTGAGAGGCATTTTTATTCTTACAAGGTTTTATGATCAAAGATGTTACCCTCAATAACTTTAGTTTCTCTGAATTCAACTTTTTGTTTTTATTCAACAAATTTCCCGAAATTTATCTCTTTGATTTTGATATATTACTATATAACAAAACATTTTTTCTCAATTGATATTTATGTTGATTTATTTTTATTACACTAATTGATTTAATTTATCTCATTTTTGCCTCCATATATGTATATATATAATTAATAATAAGATAATAATTAATCATTCATTATGTTTATTTATTTTGGATATTCACATTAATTTTAACTTAGGTCCAATAGGGTTGAAATAAATGTAGTTGTACGCATCTTAATGAGCTCTACTCTATTAAATTTTAATTTCTATAATTTTTAAATATTTTATTTTCTATGTTTTGGGTAAGGTTTAGGGACATTTTGTGCATACCTAATTTAATGATAAATATTATTAAGCTTTATCTCCTCACTAACTTGGAATACAAATTTCATATACACTTTATCACATTTCACCATTTGTTTTGCTTTCATTTTATTATATGACTTTGTAAGTCTAAATCTTCTCTTATGTGACATTTAGGCCATTTTGAATTGTTTATATTACATTATCTCAACGTATCTTGTTTTAGTATTAATATATATTTACTTATATTAAAAGAATAGTTTTCCTTTATTTATGCATATTTAGTTTTATAACTAATTGTAATTCCAAAAGAGATCTATTCAAGTTGAAAGAGATGTTGTTGGACTTATATTGGGGAACTCAATCAAATTTAATATTCATTTTTAATGTTTCCTTAAATTTTTTGTTTATTTTTTAATTCTTTATGAGATATTTTAATTATTATGTTATTTGATAATCTAACGTGTTACACTCCATCTCTTCAATATGTTGGAGCATAACTTTCACTAAAAATTTATTCCATTTAAAATTTTTTTTCATATTAGATTCCTTTAATTATTATGCAACTCTAAATCTATCATGTGACCTTTACATTGCTTTGATTTTGATATTTTATATTGATTCAATTTATGTTATTTAAGCAATAATATATATTTTCTTAATATTAAAGTAATAACTTGTTTTTATTTATGATTATTTATTATGTAAATTTAAAGTAATTTCAAAAAACATCCTATCACAACAAAACCATCACCTTTAGACTTATCTTGATAAAATAATATTATTAAATATTATGTTTTATATTATTAAATATTTTCTTTTGTAATTCTTTTTTTACTAGACAATTTAATTCATAACATATTTATATGTTGTAACTCTCAATCTCTTAAGGATCTTAGAGAAAAAACATTTGTGTACAACTTATCTCATTTTATCAAATTTTTTACTTTAGATATGTCACTTTCCTATAAAATCGTACGTTGACATGATTTTATTTCGTTGTATTGCTTCAATTTGTAATTGCTAAGTTTTATTATATATTTACTTAATGTTAAAAACAATAATTTTTTATTCTTCCTTGCTGTTATAGTTTACAAAATCCCAAACAGGGTCTAGACAAACCTCCATAAACTCATTTTGATGAGCTCAATGGATTAATATATTTATTTTAGTCTTTTAATTATTTTATTTTTCAATACTTCTTCTCACTTTTTAAACCTTCGTATCCTGGAAAGAAGCTATCCTGCATAATTTGTCTTTTTTTTTCAAATTCCTTTGCATTGATTTTGTTATGTTGCTATGTAACTCAGAATTTCTTCTCATAGAACTTTTACATAACTTTGATTTAGGTATATTATATCAATTTAATTCAGCTTAACTTAGCTTTAGTAAATATTTACAAAATAATAAACTAATACTTTATTATTATTTTAACTATTTACATTGGTAATTAGCTGTAAATCAAAACGAGTTCTGGTCAACAAGAAATAAACATCATTTGACTCATCATCAAGGGGAAAATCTAGATATACATTTTTATTGTATAAAATAGTTTTTTAAGTATTTGTCATACATTATGAGACATTTAAATTTGTATGTGATTTCAATATTGGGGACGTTATAGTGGGCCTCCTTAATATCCTTAAATAAAACATTTTTGTGCAATTTACCACATTTTCTTATGTTTTTTAGTTTTTATTTTGACGTCATACTATGGAACAGACAATGTCTTTAATGTGACCTTTACATCACTTTACTTTTGCTACATTGAATTAATTTAATTTATCTCATTTCATCATTAATATATATTTAATTAAAATAAAAAGAAGAATTTAACATTTTTTATGCTTATTTCATTAAATATTTTGTGAAAATTTTAAATTTTTTCTTATCAATAATGAACTAATAATGAGGTGCTCTTTTTAGTGAATTCAATCTTCTTAAATTTTTTATTCCTTATTTTTAAATATTTTTATTTTCTAACTTTTTGGAGTTCTTTTTGAAGCTTTTTGATTTGTACCAGATTTGATGATGGATGTTTTTACACTCAAACTCCTTTGGATCTAGGAATGCAACTTTGAAGAGTAATTTATCTAATTTCTTCAAAATTTTCTCTTTGAATTTTTGTATTATAATGAAACTCCAATTCTCCTCTTTTGTTTCCTTTACTTCTATTTCATTTGTTATATTATATTTTCACAATTTAATTTGTTATAGTTTAATATATATATCTAATTAATAATAAATGAATATTTTGTTATAATTTATTTCTATTTATTTTGTTATTCATAATATTCTAAATAAGGTATAATTGTGGCAAAAAAAGGTTGATGGACTTATCTCGACAAGATATGTGCTATTAAATAATCATTTTTATATTTTTAAGTATTTAAATATCTAAGTTTTTTAGATTCTTGACAAGATATTTCGATTAGTATATTTTTTGAGTATCAAACATGTAAAAGAATCTTGTTTGTCTAATCGAATGTAGCTTTCTTTAACATTTTATGTCATTTTCTAAAATTTTTCTATTTTATATTATTATATTACATTCAAATTCTAAATCTCTTTTCATGTGTCCTTTTCATAACTTTCGTTTGGTTATATTATAATGAATAGATATCTCTAATTTAAGCTTTAGTATATATATAGATTTACTTAATATTGATGTAATACCTTATTATTATTTCTTCTGATGTTTTGGCTATTTAGTGTAACTCCTAAGGAGGTTTGACTATGAAAAAATGATAGTATTAGAATTTTCTTAATGATATTTATCCAATAAATATTTACTTTTTAAATTTTTTCAATATTTTATTTTCTATTTTCTTGCTCATTAAACAAGACATTTTAATTTCTTAACTTTTTTTATGGTTGAATATGTCACTCTCGGTTTTCTAAGTTTCTTAGTATGCAACTTTGTTGTACAATTTGTATCATTTTTTGAAATTTTTCACTTTAAATTACTTAGCATTCATTAATACTTCACATCTTTTATGTTGTGATTGTTACATTGATTTAACTTGATTATTTTAAAGTACATTAATTGAACACATTTTAGTCTTAATAAATTATAGTTTAATATAAAAATAATATATTCCTATTTTTTCTTATTTATTTTTTCTTATTTGTTGGAGTTGTCTTGATCAACTCTATTTACGTAAAAATGAATGTCCATCTTTCTAATTATTATATTTTTTCTTGAAGCACTTTAAAATGCATTTGAATTGATACATGATTTCAACATCAAGGTTGTTATGCCCAATCATTATAGTACTTTGAAAAGAAACATTCTTATAGGATTTATCTTATTTTTAAAATATTTTACTCAGATTTGGTTAAATTATTATGCAATGATAAATCTTCTCTTGTGTGACATCTATATTGCTTCGATTTTGTTTATATTATATTAACTTTGTTTTATATTTTTTTTGCTTTAATATATATTAACTCAATATTAAAATAATACTTTAAAATTAATTATAAATATTTATATTTGTAATTCATAGTAATTCCAATTGACATGAAATGGAGATGGAACAAAAATATTTAGACTTGTCTCAATGATCTTTATCCAATAACATATTTATTTTTATTATTTTAAACATTCTTTTTTGAAGGCTTTGGAATTCTATATGAGAAATTTTAATTCGTGCATTATTTCACAGTCGAGAAAATTCAAGTCAATATTCTTAATATGTTTTAGTGCAACACTTTTTCTAGAATTTATTTTAATTTTTTCATATTTTTTGTTTTAACTTGTTATATTGTAATCTCACTCAAAATGTTTTATGATGTGACCCTTGTATTGCTTTTATTTTGCTATATTCATTAAATTAATTTATCTCGTTTTAGCTTTAATATCGATTTACTTAGTATTAAAAAATAGTTTATTATTATTTATGCTTATTTAATTTTTTAACTCATAAAAATTAGAAACATGGTATGGTTGAGATGAAACGAAGTTCCTTGCACTCATATTGATGTGTTTGATCATATTAAATATTAAGTTTAGCATTTTTAAATGTTTTATTTTCAAGAACTTTTTTGCACTTTATGAGACATTTTGACTTATATCTAATTTGACTACTTGGTTATTACACTTTGTCTCAATCCTACATTACAATACAAGTTTTTTGAATAATTTGTGAAACTTCAAAATTTTTGCTGTATTTTGGGTATATATTGTGTAATTCTAAATCTCATCTTTTTGACATTTGTATCATTTTTATTTTGATGTATAATGATTATTAAAATTCTCTTATTTTAGCATTAATACATGCATAATTAATGTTAAAATAATTGTTTTTTTATTTTTAATTTCTATATATTTCAATAATTAGTAGTAATTGAAAATAAGGTTTAGTGAGGAAGAAACAAGACTCATCTCAATGACCTTTATTTAATTAATTATTTTTTTCTTATAATTTTTTTCTTCAATTTTTGTATGTTTTATAAGCTATTTTGATTCATATATAATTTAGAAAAGACAAATTTTACCTAAAAATCTTCTTTCATCTGACTTTTTCATTACTTTAATTTAGTAATTTCAAATTTCTTAAATTTGTCTTATTCATCTTTAAATATATTTTTTTAATATTAAACTAGCAATGTATTATTAAGTATGCTTGTTAAATTTGGTAATTCACAATACTTACGAACAATGTCTGAACGAGATAGAAGAATTGTTGTTGGTCTTCTCTTGATAAGCTCTATCAAATTAAACACTTATTTCGATATTTTAAATTTTTTAAGGTGTTCTACATAGATTATTTAACATTTCAATTTGTAACACATTTCACAATACTTTCATTTTATTGTGCTTTTTGGTCATTGTTAATCATAAATAATTTTACGAATGAGGATGTTACACTCTATCATATTAGCAACTTGGAATATAACTTTCCCATAGAATTTATGCTATTTCTTGAAGTTTCTTACTTTCAATTAGGTATTTTATTATGTTAGCCTACATCTTTGCTCAAGTGACATTTGGAACTTCTCAATTTTGTTATATTACATCATTTTAATTTATCTTATTTTATTATTAACATATTTTTAAAAAATATTATACTTTAAATTATTTTTATTTATTCATATTTACTTTTTAATTTATGGTTATTGAAAAAGTGGTATGATCGGGACACTATGAAAGTAGTTACACTCGTCTCGACGGGCTCTATCTAACTAAATATTCATTTCTTTATTTTTGAATGTTCCATTTTATAATGTTTTAAAACACTTGTAAGTGACATTTTGATTCCTATAATGTATTTCTTTTATTTAAATTTCTTTCTTTGATTTTTTAAATTATTATAAAACTCCAAATCTCCCCTTGTACTACATTTACATAACTTTGATTTCTTCATTTTACATTACATTAATTTATTTTATTCAACTACAACAAATTCTTATTTAATATAAATAAAATAATTCATTATCATTTTTGCTTATTTAATTTTTTTAATTCAAAGAAATTTGTCTGATCTGAATGAGACAAATGTCTTTGGACTCATCTTAATGAGCTTTAACCAATTAAATATTTTTTTCATTATTTTAAGTATTTTTGTCTATAATTTGGCATATTTTACAAGTCATTTTAATTTGTTCTTGGTTCCAAAATGAGAGCATTTTTTCACTCACTCTCCTTAGTATCATGGACTACAATGTTTCCTTACAATTTGAAAAATTTCTTCAAATATTTTCCCTTTAATTTCGTATTCTTTTCTAACTCTACTTCTTATGGTGTGGGATTTACATCACCCTTATTTGGAAATATTATATTTCATCAATTTATCAAATTTTCATGTTAAAATATATTTCCTAAATTTTAAAATAAATATTTTAAAATGTTTATTCTTGTTTGATTCCTTAATTAGTTGTAATTCTAAGTGAGGAACAGTAGAGTCAAAACAATGGTTGTAAAACTCATATCGATGTGCTCTACATTATTAAATATTAATTTCTACATTTAAAAACATTTTTTCTAATATATTAAAATGACTTACAGGATTTTTTATTTGTAATTAATTTGATGACGATGGATGTTACATAAATCCCTTTTAGTAACTTTCAACACAATGTTTTGATAAAATTTATCTCATTCAACAAATTAGGTTCTTTCATTTGCTAATATTTCTATGTAATTATAAATCTCTATCATGTGACTATTACTCTGCTTTGATTTTCTTGTGCTACATTACTTAAATTTCTCTAATTTATCTTTAATAAATACTTAGTATTAAAAGGTAATTTTTTTGTTATTTGTGCTTATGTATTTTTGTAATTCATAATAATTTCAAAACTTCTTTGATCAAAGTGATATCATTTGACTCATATCAATTAACTCTATCAAATTAAATCTATAATTTTATATTTTTAAAAATTTTATTTATTAAGAATGAAGGTAATGACTTTTGAAGATTGTGAATATTCTATAAAAAATATATTCTAAAATATATAATCTAAAAAATATATTCTAAAATATAAAAATTTATTTTTATTTAGATAGAGCTTATAGACATGAGTACAATGAATTTTTCTTTATCCTTATTATAGATTTATTGTTAGAAAGCAATATAATGGAATCAAACTAAAAATTTTATTAAATGGAAAACATTATATACAAAAGTTGTATCATAAGATAGTAAGGAGACCGAGTGTAACATTGTCGAACATTAATTTATGAATGAAACAAAGTCTTTAATAATGGGAATGGAAACACGAGAAAGTAAAATCTCTATAATGTAATGTGATAAATATTAAAATATTGTTATATATATATATCAAATCTCAAATGAGTTAAATTGAAGAAATATAATGTGACCAAATTAATAGAATGTAAAGGATACATGCGAGGAGACTGACTGCTATATAGTAATTTATAGAATAAATGAAAAAATTTCAAAGATATGAGGTAAATGTTGTTGGATAGTTTCATTTCAAGGCACTAAGAAGATCAAGCATGAAATTCTTGATTATCTAATCAAATATGAACTAAACTTTTCTGTAATGTTAAAAAAAACAAAGAAGATAAAGATTTCAAAAATTAAAAATTAAATATATAATTTGATATGGCTGACTAAGATGAGTCCCATGACATTTCTTTCATCTTGAGTCGATCTTGTTTAGAATAACTACAAATTACAAAAGTGTGTAAGAATAAATAATAATTAAATACTCATTTTATATTAAATAAATTTTTTTAAAATTCAAATAAGAAAAATAAAAGCATTGTTATATAATAAAATTGAGCAATGTAATGGTTACAAAGGAGATGATTAAGGGATACATAACAACAAAACTAAAGAAAATAGAAAACTTTAAAAAATGTGATTAATTATTTGAAAATTTTAAATTCCAAGATACTAAGGAGTATCCATGTAACTTCTTTGATGATCATATCATGTTTGAATCAAAATGTATCTTAAAGGGTGCCAAAACCATGGAAAAATTTCTAAAAAAATAAAAAGGAATATAGAATTTTGTAATTCTCATTGACATGATTCCAATGGCATTTGTTTCACTTATATCAAGCATCATTTGGAATTACTAATAATTACTAGAGAAAATAATCTTATATAGTAATAAACTATTTATTTAATATTTGTTAAATATTTATTAAAGTTGAAATAAAAGATATTGAAGTAATGTATTATTAACAAATCAAAGTAATATAAAGTTCACATAATAGAGGATTCAGATATACATAGTTATATAATCAAATAAAAGCAACACATTTCCAACAAATGATATATATTATATGAGAAAGTTGAAAGACACTAACAAGGTCAAGCGTAACATCCTCTATCCTAAAATAAAGTACAAATTAAAATGCCTCATTAAATATGCTAAAATCCAAAAACCTAAAACATTAAAAAAATAAAAATTGAATATTTATTTCAATAAAGGATGTCAAGACATGTGTAATGATATTGTTTTTGTTTCTTGGTTGGACTTTGTTTGGAATTAGTACAAATAATAAAAATAAATTAATGCAAATAATAATAAGTAATTATTTTAATATTGAGTATATATATTAAAACTAAAACATAAATTTGAGTAAAGTGATACCAAATCAAAGTGATATCAAAGTCAAATGAGAGGAGATTTAGCATTATGTGCTAGCAAGAACTTAATGCGATAAGAGAAATTTTATGAGGAAGTTGCGTTCCAAGGTACTAAGCAAGTCGAGTGTAATATGTTTGATTTTTAAATTTAGTATGAATAAAAGGTCTCCTAAAGTGTGCAAAAAGTATAGAAAATATAACATTTATAAATATTGTAATGATTGTTAAATGGAAATAGGTCATTAATAAGAGTCCAACAACATTTGTTTTATGTCGATCTGACTTAATTTAAACATATAATAAATCTTAAAAATGATAAATGAAAACAATGTAAAATTATCATATTAAACCAATTTAAAGGTTGGAGAAGAAAAGATTTAGAGTTACAATGTAATATCCCAATGAAAGTAAAAGATTTTAAAAAATTGAGAAAACTAGCATGAGAAACTTTAATTATAAGAACTAAACAGATCATGTGTGACATCCTTGATCATAACAAAAGGCATAATTCCTAAAATTTCACAAAGCATGCTCCAAGCCTAAAAAAGTATTTACAGAAATAAAAATTAAAAATTCATTGGATAGAGCTTGTCATGTTGTGTTTAACAACATTTGTTTCATCTCCATTAAATCAAGTATTGAATTATGGTGAACTACCGAAACATATAAATAGGATTACAATAAATTATTATTTTAAAGTTAATTAAATATATATTAAAAAGGAAAAGGTAAGTTGAAGCAACACAACATAAACAAATGAATATGAAATAAAGGTCACATGAGATGATGTTTAGAGTAAAGTAATATATGTAAGTCAAAGTGAACAATTTCAAAAACAGAGATAAATTATATGAGAGTTTCATTTCAAGATACTAACGAGCTCATGTATAACATTGTCAATCATTAAAATATGTATGAATTAAAATACTTCTTAAGGCATACAAAAATGTCATAAAAAATTATTTAAAAGTAGAACATGAATATTTAATTTGATTAAACTCATCAAGATGAGTGGAAGGACATTTGACTCATCTTGTTAAATGATTATTTAGAATTATTACTAACTAATGAAATAAATAAGCATTAATAATTAAAAAATATTAACTTTAATATTAATTAAATATATAATAATGTTGAAATAAGATAATTTTAAACTTTGTAATAGAACTAAATCAATAAGATGTAAAGGTCACAAGAGACCAAATTTAAAGTTTCATGTTAATATAACCACATCAAAGAAAAACATTTTAAAAAATGAGATAAGATGTTTTCAAATTCTTTTTCTAGTATACTAAGTCAGTCGAGTGTAGCGTCCTCAATTATATAAATAGATATGAATATAAAATTATTCTAATTGACTTGAAAAAGAAAAAAAAATACAATATTTTCAAAAAATATGTATCCACATTTAATTGGAACGAGCTCATCGAGTAGAATCCAAATAAGTTTCTTTCATTTTAATACAACAACATTTACAGTTATTATGAAAAGAAAAAGTAGGTAAACAAATTAAATATTTTAGTATAAAAATGTACAATTGATTATAACTAAGTAGAAATGATGCGAAGTTTAGAAAAGGGAAGAATGAGTGTTTTTTTTAGTGACATAACAAAATCAAGATGAAACATTTGAGAAAAAGAGTTAAATGGAGCAAGAATGTTGCATATGAGCATAGCAAGGAAATCGAGTGTAACATTTTTTTATCATCAAATTACTTAGGAATTGAATTATCTCATAAAATGTGTTAATAAATTAAAGAATAAAATATCAAGAAAAACAAATAAAACAGCCATAAATAAAAATAAAAAGATTATTTTAATATTAATTAGTTATACCTTAAATCTAAAATAAGATGAAAAGGAATAAGTTAATAAAACTAGACTATCATAATGCAAAAAGCACATGACAACACATTTAGAATAATAAAGTAATAATCCAGATCAATGAGAAAAAGTTTAGGAAATGGCACAAATGTTATTGGAAAATTACATTTCAAAATATTTAAGAGATCAATTGTTGCATACTTACTTGGTAGATAATGTAGTAATAAAAAAGTTTGGAAAATAAATTATTTAAAAATATACAAGTTAAGTTTCTATTTGATAAAACATGTAGACAGGTGTCCAATGATGTTTATGTTTTCCCAGTCGAACCTCATTTCTAATTTTTATGATTTATAAAATTAAACAAGCATAAAAAATAATAAATTCATAATTTAATTTTCATTAAATATATATTAAAGTTGAAATGAGATCAATCGATTCAATGTAATGGCAAAACCAATGTAATATAAAGCCCACAAGAGGTAATAATTTGAGTTTTATATTAACAAAACTAAATAAAAAGACTAAAAAATTGAAAAATTCAAATAAATTTTAGTTTGATTATATTAGATTCCATCAATTTAACTTATTTTAGGTCCAAAAAAATTCATTTAAAATAAAAATAATTTCTTATTATTTAGGATGATTTACTTTAGTAATTCAAAGTAATTCTATATGAGTGTTGAATTAGACAAAGTAATCATCAGTTAACATATCTTAGCAAGCTCTATTAATAAAATATTAATTATTTTTGAAATATTTAAATTTCTATGGTTTTAGCATAATTTATGAGACATTCCAAATTGTACTTGATTTGATGATCGAGGATGTCACACTTAATCTCCTCATAATCTTGGAATACAACTTTGTCTAACAATCTATGTTATTTCATCAATGTTTCCCTTCAATTTAGTCATATTATTATTTTATTCTAAATCTGTTCAATAGTAATCTTTGCATTGCCTTGATTTGGCCATGTTACATTGGATCACTTCTGCTCATTTTAGTTTTGATATACTTATTTATTTATTATCAAAATAAATTCTTATTATTTATTTTTTTGTTAAGTCATAATTGCTATAAATGGCATCTAATCATTTTGAAATAATTGTCATTGAAATTTTTTAGAATAGACCATTGTAATTAAATATTCTTATTATTGTTAAGTCATGATCTCCATTACAACTCGTAATGTCACTTTTGCATACAATTTACTTATTCAAATTTTCAAATTTTTTTGCTTTAATTTTGTTATTTTTGTTTGTAATTCTAAATCTCCTTTGGTATGATATTACAATCTCTCTTATTTGCTTAATTATCTTCCTTCAATTTTTATTATTTTAGTTGTAATATATTTTATTAATATTAAAATAATATTTTTTATTATTTATGCTTATTAAATTTGGAATACTAACAGTAATTCCAAAAGTTGTTTGAATGAAAATATATTCTTATCATTAAACTCATCATGACGAGCTTTATCAATTAAATATTTAATTTTACATTTGAAAATATTTTAATTTCTTGGGTTTTTGGAAGCTTTACTAAACATTATTGTTCATACTTGATTTGATGATCAAGATTGCTGCACTAGAACTTTTTAGTCCTTTCAAATGTAATACTTCCACACATCATTTTTTTAGATTTATATACAAACCTTTAAATTAAAAGTATAAATGACTATTATTAATGCTTCTTTTCTTTGGCAACTAGTATTAATTCCAATTATGGAGAAAATAAAAAAAACAAATATTATTGTACTCAACTTGATATAATTAAATAATCTTTTTAAACTTTTTAACGTATATGATTTTAAAATATTATTGCATTTTGTACTAGTCATTTTGATTCATACCATTTTTTCTTTTTTAGAATACTTTTCTCGATCTCCTTAGCATCTTGAAATGTAAAGTTACTATATAATTTCTCACATTAATAAAAGTATTTCACTTTTACTATGCTATATTACTAGGTTGCTTTGAATCGATTATAGTGTGACCTTTGCATAAGATTAATTTTGTTATTTAAGTTACTTTAACTTATCCCTTTTTTGCTTTTAACATACATTTACATAATATTGAAAAAACTAATTAATTATTATTTGTGTTATTTTACTTTGATAATTCGCAATAATTATAATGAAGCCTCTCTCGAGATGAAATAAACATTATTGAACTCATCTCTATGAGCTCTATAGAAATAAATATTAATTTTCATCTTTGTAAGTATTTTATTTTCTAAAAGTTTAAGTTGTTTTAAGAGATATTTTTTTTGTGCCAGATTATGAAAGCTATGCTCATTCTTAAAATTGTGGATGCCATTTTGATGTAAAGTTTATCACATTTTTCAAATATCTTACTTTGATTTTGATATTTTATAATGAATATGTAATTTTCCTCTTGTGTTACCTTTACATCAATTTGATTATTTTACATTATAATCTATCAATTTATATCACTTTATTGTAAATATATATTTATGTAAATATTTAAATATTATCTTCTTATTATTTATGTCTAATTAATTTTCAAATTAATAGTAATTCCAAACAAGTTGTGATGGACACAAAATAAATATTGTTTGACATGTCTCGATGAGCTCCTCTAAGTGAATATTTTCTTTAATATTTTGAAATAATTTTTGATATTATTTGGCACATTATTAGGTCAATTCAAATCGCACATAATTTGTTGATCGGGGATTTTGCATCCAATCACCTTCGTTTACTGTAACGTGACTTTCCTCTTAATTTATCTTATTTTGTCAAATGTTTGGCACTATCTTTTTTATATTAATATGAAACACTTGTTCACCTTTATAACACTTTGACTTTGTTTCATTTATATTGCTTAAATTTATCTACTTACAGCTTTAATATATATTTTCTTTATATTAAAATAATACCATATTATAATTAAAACTTGATTACATTAATAATTCATAGTAATTCAAAATATGGTTTAATAAAGATGAAAGAAATATCTTAAACACCTATCAATAAGCTTTGTCAATTTAAAAATTCATGTTTCCTATTCTTAAATAATTTATTCCAATTTTAAATTCAAAAAAATTCAAAATATGGTTCTAACAAGATTGAACCTAAACTTTTTGACATGTCCTAAAAAGGGCTATCTATTTAAATATTCATTTTTTATTTTTAATTTTTTTATGATTATATTTGTACCTAATCATATTATCGAGAATGAATTCTACGTTCTTAATATGTTGTAATGTAACTTCCTTATAGAATTTATCTCATTTCTTCTATTATTTTGCATTGGATTAGTTATAATACAATAAAACAATAATTCTCTTATGTGACAAAACCCATTCATTTGTTTACATTACATTACTTACTTTTATCCTTTTCTAGATACATTATATATTTTCTTAATATTACAAAAATATTTTATTATTATTAATGCTTGTTTAAATTGATAGATTGTTGTACTTCCAAATGAGGTTTTTGGCAAATGAAATAATAGTCGTTGAACTTATCACAACGAGCTTTATTAAATAAAATTTTCATTTTTAATTTTTATAGAAATTTTATCATTGTTTTTTCGTGCTTTCTAGGTTATTTTATTTGTAGCTAATTTGTTGATTGAGGATTTCACACTTGATTTCCTTAATATTTTGGAATTGAATTTTCTATCATTTTTTAGAATTTATTGCTTTGTTTTAGTTATGTTTCTCTATAGTACCAATTTTTCTCTCTTGTACCACTACTTTTTTTACTGAATTATATTCCTTTAGCTTTTTTTCATTTTAGCTTTAATATTAATTTACTTAATAATAAATTAATATTTTTATATTATTTTGTGGATTGAGTATCATATTTCAAAGTAATTCCAAATATAGTTTGATTTAGACTTAACAAATGCCTTTGGACACATCTCAATGTGCTATGTAAAAAAATAGTTTTTTAAAATATTTTTGAATACTTTATATATTTTGTAAGAATTAAATAATTTTCCTGAATTTCACGATTGAAGATGTTACACTTGACCACCTTAGTATCGTTGAATGCAACCATCCCTTATATTAAATTAAATCTCATTTTTTCAAGTATTTTTTTTATTTGGATATAATACAATGTAATTATAAATCTCATCTCATCTAACCTTTAGGTTACTTCAACTTGGTTATATTACACTGCTTCAAATTATATTATTTCATCTTTAATTCATATTTATGTCATTTTAAAATTACTTTTTTTAAGTTCTTCCTCTTGTAATTCATAGTAATTAAAAAGCATGAATGATCAAGATAAAACAAATGTCATTGGGCCATTATTGTGAGCTTTATATGTGTATATATTCATTTTTATATTTTTTTAATGTATTAAACTTCAAAGATTTTTTCCACGCTTTATGAAGACGTTACTCTCATTTTCTTTGGTGTTTTGGAATGCAAATTTAGCATTCATTTGCTTCTCATTTCTGTAAATGTTTTGCTTTAATTTTGTTATTTATTAAAAAAAACTAATTCTCCTCTCATGTGTCCTTTACATCACTTTCATTTTATTAGAATGCCTCAATTTACTTCAATTTATCTTTAATATATATTTCATCAATAATAAAAATAATTGTTATTCATTATGATTATTTAGAGTAATTTATGGTATTTTGAAGATGAGTTTACAATAATTTCAAAATGAGATCTGATCAGGATGAAAAAAACGCTCTTTAACTTGTGTGGACAAGCATATAAAATAAAATATTTATTTCTATATTTTAAAATATTTTATTTGCTGGGATTTCTCATGCATTTTGAGGCTTTTTAATTACTTGATTTAATGATTAGTCATGTTACAATTAATCTCCTTGTCTTCTTGGAACAAAACTTTCCCAAAAAAATTATCTCATTTCCTCAATTGTCTTTTTTAATTTAGTTATATTACTATGTAACTCTAATTCTTCTCATGAATATCGTTTTCATAGTAACAATTTGATTGTATTACATTACTTTTATTTTCTTTGTTTTAGATTTAATGCACATTTGCTTTATATAAAAATAATATTTTAATAGTATTTATCATTGTGATTTTTGTTATCCATAGTAATGCAAAACAATGTCTAATAAAAGTAGAATAAATGTTAATAGGTTCATCTAAATAAGCTCAATCCAATTAAATATGCTTTTTATACTTTAAAAAATTTTATTTTCTTTTGTTTTAATGTGTCTTAAAAGATCTTTCAATTTGTAACTGATTAGATGGCCAATAATGTTACATTTCAACTCGCTAGTTTCTTCGATTTGAAATTTTTTAAGCTTTTTATCTTATTATTTCAATATATTCACTTTGATTTGTTTATGTTATGGTGAAACTTTAACTCCTTACTCATATGACCTTTGCATCACCTAGATTTGGTAACATTACATGGATTTAATTTCTCTCATTTAAATATTACATTATTTTAGTAAGTGCTAACAAATTGTTTACTATGATTTTTTATTATTTATACTTGCAATTCATGGAAATTCTATAATATCTATGATGGAGAGAAAAAATTATTTTTGGACTTGTCCTAATAATCTTCCTCAAATTATGTTTACATTTTTATATCTTTTCAATGTTTTATTTTGTATGGCTTTAGCACTTTTTTGATATGTTTCAATTTGTAATAGATTTGGCTCTCAAAGATGTTACATTTTATCTTCTTTGCATCACGAAATTCAATAGTATTACATAAATTATATTATTTTTTCAACTTTTTAACAAAGATTTCGTTATATTACTATGTAACTCTAAATCCACTATCATTTGTCATTTATAGGTCTTTGATATGGTTATATTCATCTCGTAGATTTTTCTTTTTTGATATATATTAACTTATTATTATAATAATAGTTTACTTTTATTTAAGCTTATTTTTTGTGGTAATTAATAATAATTTAAAAAATTGTTTGATCAATATGAAATAAATTTTGGAGTTATCTGAATGTGTTATATCAAATTAAGAATTTATTTTTATATTTTTAAATATTTTTTTTTATGATTAAGGTCATGAGAAATTTTAATTTGTACTTGAATTATTGATCAAGGATTTTACAATTTATCTCCTTATCTTGGAGTGTAACTTTCATATATAATTTATCTGATTTCTTCATATATTTCATTTTGGTCCGTTTAAATTATCGTGTAACTCTAATTCTACTCTTATTTTACATGCATGTGTTTTATTTGGTTAAATGATTTTATTTCAACTTAACACATTTCAAATTTGATACATGTTAACTTAGTTTTAAAATGATATTTTTTTTTTATTCTTATTTAATTTGATAATTCATTGAAATTTTCTAAACTAGGTTTGAAAGAGATGAAACGAAATTCCCTCGGCTCATTTTGATAGGTTATGTCGCAATGAATTAGATTTTATATTTTTAAATATAATATTATCTAGGACTTTTGCATCATTTTTAAGACATTTTGTATTGCTCCTAATTTTAAAGATGAAATCATTGTTGGAGTGGAATTTTTTTAAAAGACTTTTAGAAACATACATAATTTGATGATCAAGGATGTTATGCTCTATCTCATCAAATATTGGAATAGTGCTTTGTGATACAACATATATTATTTCTTTAAGTTTTTGTTCAGTTTTTTTATATTATAATTCATTAATTTACGTCATTTAAGGTTTAATTTATTTTTTAACTTGGTATTAAAATAATAATTTGCCAATATTTTTGTTGATTTAACTTTATAGTTCCTAGTAATTCAATATGAGGTGTGGTCAAGAAAAAAAATTAATGGTGTGATCTCGAGGAGCTAAATTTCATTAATTATCCTTTTTAAAAATTTGCAATATTTTGTATAGGAGTTTTGATTAGTTAAAGATATTTTTATTCATAACATATTTGACAATCAAGAATTTTATACTCAGTTGCCTTAGTATATTGGAATGGAACTTTTTAATATAATTTTTCTATTCTTTATTTATTTCATTTGAATTTGGCTATATTAGTAAGAAACCATGGATTTTCTCTCTTGTGATATTTACATTATTATGATTTTTTTCTTTTACAATGCATCAATTGAAGAAATGTAATATTATTGAATCAAATAGATGTAAATGTCACATGATACGAAAATCAAAATTTCATGGTAATATATAGAAATTAAAGATAGTAATATAAGGAAATAAGATAATTTCATAAGTAAATTGCATACAAAGATACTAAGGAGATCGAGTGTAACATTCACAATCATCTTGTCATGTATGATCTAAAATGTCTTGTAAAGTGCCAAAAAATAAATAAAAAAGAATATTTATTTTTATAGTGCACGTCGATTTGAGTTGAGTAATACTTGTTCCTTTATAATCAGATCTCATTTGTAATTAAAAGGAATTAATAAAGTAAATTAAAAATTAATAAAAAAAATTTGATTTTGGTTCTATGTAAATATATATCAAAGGTTAAATGAGATAAACTTATATAATTTAAGAAAACAAATTGAAAGTGTTGTAAATGATTCATAAGAGAAAAGTTACATTTTCATAGCAAAATGAAAGAATTGAAGAAACAAATTTGAAGAAGATAATTTCAATGGGAAAGCTACTTTCCAAGGTACTATGGAGATTAATGACAATAACCTTCTATATCAAATCATGTTCAAAACAAAATTTCTTGTCAAGTTAAAAAAATGAAAACATATAAGTCTTAAAATTTAATTAAAGAATGCTCTGGCAAAGTTTCTTTCATCTTGCTCTTACCATTGGTTGAATTATTGGAAAATAATATGACAATTAAACATTAATAACAATCAAAGTGTTTTTAATAATACACAAAAGTATATTAAAATGGAAATGAGATAAATTGTAGAATTGCATTATAGCCAAATCAAAGCAATGTATATGTCACACAAAAATTGAATTATTTGTTCATTATAACATAACCAAATCATAAAAAAATGTTGAAGAAATGTGAAAAATTATATTAAAAGATTGTATTTTTAATAGACTTAACAAGTAGTGCCTAATAATTTTGATTGTGAAAATCAAGTACAAATCAAAATGTTTCATAAAGCATACAAATCATTGAAAATAAAATTCTTATAAATATAAAAAAAGAGGTTAATTGGATAATGGTCATCTATTGGTATCTAATGATTTTTGTTTCTCACTATCAAATATCGTTTGCAATTACTACAAATTACAAAAAATAATTAAACATAAATTATTATATAATTATAATTCAATTATTAGGAAAATAAATATTAAACTTTAAATGTGATGACTGAATTATTGTAACACAAAACTATTAACGTAAGGGTAAAAAAAAAATATTTTATGTAACATAGTAATATATAAAAATAAAAGTGAAAAATTTGAAAAATTATATAAATTGTAGAAGAATATTGCACTACAAGAAACGTATGAGCTCAATTGTAACATCCTTAACTATAAAATCAGGGATAGTTTGAAATGTCCTACAAATTATGCAAAAAGAATAAAAAAATAAATTATTTCTAAAATATCGATATAAAATAAATATTAAATACCTTAACGAAACCATGTTTGGAATTAATATGAATTATAGAAGTAAACACCAAACTATTATTTTTACATTAAATAATTATATAAATAAGATTAAATTTGATAAATTGAAAAAATCTAATATAATAAAATAAAGTCAATGCAAAGGTTATGTGAGATGGGAATTGGGTTTCCTAGTAATATAAGCAAAAAAAGCAAAAATATTTAAAATGTGAGATAAATTCTTTGGAAAAATGGTATTCGAAGATATTAACAACATTGAGCATAACACACTTAATCATCAAAACTTTCATGAATCAATAACAAATAATTTTTCATTTTTTAAACAATTTGAAGAAAAAAATAAGTTTTGAATTCGATAAATAAAAAGTTATATAATGTAAGAAAATTAAAGAAATATTTTTAAAACATATGATTATTTATTTGGAAATTTTACTCCAAGAAACAAATAAAATGAAGGGGAACATCCACTATCTGGAAATTATATGCAAATCAAAATATCTCTTAAAGCATGGTAATAATAAGTAGAGACCTTTTATTCGAGCCCGATGATGTTTGTTTCATCTCGATGGAACCTTATTTGAAAGTACTACAAAATTAAAAAGTAAGTAAGAAATAATAATAGCAAATTATTATTATTTTACATTAACTAAATGTTTTGAAACAAAAATGTGAGAAGGAAAAGAAATTGAATATAACCTAATGAAAGCATTATAAATATCACATGAGATGAGACATAGAGGCACAAGTTAATATAAACAAACAAAAAAATTTCAAGAAATGTGATAACATATTTAGGAAAGTCGTATTAAAAGTATAGAAGAGATCAAGTATAACATCCTTAGTCATTAAATGTGGTACAAATAAATACCACATAAAGTACAAAAAATCTCAAGAAAATAAATATTTAGTTGGATAGAATCGATTGTGGTGAGAACAACAATGTTTTTCTACTATTGATTAGACATCTATTGAAATTACAATAAATTACCAAAGCCAATAAGTAATGATTACAACACATTATTATTTTAATATTAAAAAAATATAAGGTAAAGGTATGATGTACTAAATTAAAAGGAATGTATATAACAAAATCAACAGAACACAAATGGTGCTTGAGACGAGATTTAGAATTACATAGTATTTCAACCAAATGAGAAAAAATGGATGAAAAAAAAATTTTATTGAAAAGATGCATTTCCAAGATGTAAAGGGGAACGATGATAACTTCCATGGTTAAACACCTAATAATGAATAAAAATGGCTCATATTAAAATTGAAAACCCTCGAAGATATATTATTTGAAAAAATAGAAGTGAATATCTAAATGAATAAAGCTTGAATGACCAGTCTAATGAGGAGTATTTTGTCTCCATCAGATCTTGTTTAAAAGTAATATGAATTAAGAATAAAATTAAACATAACTGATAAAAAAATTTAAATTACTATTAAGGAAATAGATAATTATGCATAAATTACTTAAATAAAAGCACTATAATGTGAAGTAAAGGTCCTACAAAAAGAGAGATATAATTTGTTTGTAATATAACAAAGTTATTTCAAAAATTCTTAAGTGCGATAAATTTTACCAAAAAGCTGCATTATAAGATACTAAGAAAATGAAGTTAGTATCCTCAAATTTCAAATCATGCAAGCATTAAAATATCTCATAAAATGTACCAAAATTTTATTGAGCTTATCAGAGGATTCTAACTACATTTGTTTCACCTTTATTGAAAATTGTGTAAAATTACTATGAATTATCAAGTTAAATAAGACAAAATTACAAGAAATTATTTTTCCAGCATTTAGCATATATTTATTAAAGCTAAAATGTTATAAATTAGAGCAACATAATAAAAAAATAAAAAAGATGTAAGTGTCACATGAGAATTTGAGCATAGCTAAGAGAAAAACTAAAGAAGTGAGATAAAGTAGTTAGGAGAATTGTAATCCATGATACTAAAGAGTTTGGAAATGAAACCCTTTGTTTACAAAAAAATTTTGAATCAAAATTATTTGTAAAAATAATAAAAATGAATATTCATTTAACTGAGCTCATCAAAATGACTCTAACATTGTTTCTTTTATCTCAGTTGGAGCATTTTAGAAAGTATTGTGAACTACAATATTACTTAAATATTAGGTTAATATATATTATAATTACATAAAGAAAAATTAAAGAAATATTATATGCTAAAATCAATGCTATATAAAGTATACACAAAACGAGATGTGGAGTAGCGAAGTAGTATAGCGAAATCAAAGCAAAAAATTTTAAGAAATAAGAAAATATTATTAGAATGTTACATTCCAAGCAATTAAGTATTTCAAGTGCAGCATCTCGTATCATCAAAAAAATTATAAACAAAGATTCCTCATAAAATATGTGAAAGCCTTGCAAGCAAACGAGTTATTTAAAAGTAATATATAATTATATAGAACTTCTCAAGGCTTCCCTAATAATATTTATTTCATCATCGATCAGACCTCATTTTTAATTACTCTAAATTATAAGATCAAATAAGCTTTAAATTTTGAAAATATTTTTTAACATCAAAGAAATATATAATAAACCTAAAATTTGATAAATAGAAGTTGAGTAATATTAGCAGATCAAACTAAAAGATTTGAAGAAATGGGTAAATTCAATAAGAAAGTTGCGTTCCGTAATACTAAGGAGATTGGATGTAATATCATCAATTGCCAAACCATATATAATTTAAACTATTTCATAAGAAGTGCCAAATTGTGATAGTGCTCATCGGGACGAGTGCGACGACATTTATCTCATAAAAAAGACCTCATATGAAATCACTATGAATAACAAAATTAAATAAGAAATTTTTATAAATAGTATTATTTTAAGATATAATAAAAATATTTTAATGCTGGAAAGTGATTACTTGAAACAATTTAAAATAACAAAACCAAATATAAATAAATGAGACATGAGAGGAGATTCAGATGTACATATTAATGTAATCATACAATGTAAAAAATTTTATGACATAAGATAAATTTTAGAGGAAAGTCATATTACAAGTGCTAAATAGAGCATGTGTATCAAAGATCATCAAACATGACGCAAATAAAAATATCTCATAAAGGTTGTAGTCATAAAATAATTAAGTAGTCAATAAACAATGTCAATAAGCAAAATTAATAAGCAAAACTAACATCAAATTATTCTATTTATATTAAGAATATATATGTCAAAGTTGAGATGTGTTAAAAGAAAGAGACATAATTTAACCAATTCAATACAATGCAGATGAAACAAATGATGTGATTTAGAGTTACATAATGGTATGACAAAACAAAGCAACAAATTCTAAGAAATGAGATAAACTATAAGAGAAAGTTCTACTTTCATGATACGAAGATGTTTGAGGTTTATATCCTCAATAGACCATTAAGTCACATATTGAATTATCACATATTCCTTACCAAAACTATACAAAATAACTAAAGTAAATAAGCATAAATAATGAAGGATAACTATTTCAATATTAAGTAAATATATAGTGTAATTGAATAAGATAAATTAAAGCAATGTAGTATAATCAAATAAAAATGATGCAAATGTCTCAAAATGGAAGAATAAGAGTTTCATAACCATATATCTGTATCAAAGCAAAATATATGAAGGAATGAGATAGATTACAAAGAAATTTGGCATTCTAATATACTAAAGAGATCAAATGTAACATCAACAATTTTCCAATACTATGCAAATCAAAATATCTCATGAAAACTCGCAATATACAAAAAAAAAATTAAAGAAATTAACAAGTATATTTAATTGGATAGTGGTTGTCGAGACAAATCAGAGGTGGTTTGTTTTGACTCCTTCAAAACATTTTTAAGCTTTCTATTAATTAACAAAGTAAATATGCATAAACAATGAATTTTTTTTAATTTAAAAAATAAATATTGAAGCGAGAATGAGATGAATTGATGCTATATAGTACAAGAAAATTTTAGCGGCGTGAAGGTCGCAAAAGACTAAGGATTCGAGCTACATTGTAACATAATCAACTCAGAAAAACTTTTAACAAATGTAATAAATTTCACAACAAATTTGTGCTCAATTACTCTAAGGAGATTAAGGAGGACATCCTTAATCAACGAATCCATTATAAATAAAAATATCTCGTATAGCATGATAAACAAGGGAAAAAATTAAAAAAATATAGGGACAATAATTTCAATGGATAGATTTCATCAAGACAACTATAACAAAATTACCAAATTTAATAACAATAAATAAATTAAGATTTTAATAATAACTAAGACTATATTAAAGCTAAAATCTGATAAATTAAATATTTAAAATATAACAAAAATACAATAATGTAAAGGTCATGATGAGCTGATTTAGATCAACAATATAATATAACTAAGTGAAATGGAAAATTTCCTTCCTTGATAATAAGAGATCAAGTGTAAAAACTTTGATAATGAAATATTGTGTAGTTGGAAATGTGCCATAAAATACGAAAAATTAAAGAAAACGAAACATTTAAAACAAAAAAATATTTAATTAGATAAAAGTCGCCGAGATGTGTTAAATTATATCTTTTCAACATGATCATAGTTTATTTTAAATTAGTATCAATTTCAAAAATAAATAAGCTAAAAAAAAATTATTATTTTTTTAATTTTAAGAAAATTTATGTTAAAGTTGAAATAAGAGTAATTGGAGCAATGTAATGTGACCAAATCAAGGTGATGTTAAAGTAACATGGAAGTAGATTTCGAGTAACATAGGCATATAACAAAATCAAAATGAAAAATTTAAAATGATATAACTATAATATTATTGTCATATTAAATGAATATAGATTAAATTTGAAATTGATCAAATTAAAAAAAATTTTGTGCTATAAATCAAAGCAATGTAACTGCAAATGAAAAGAGATTTCAATGTCACTGTAATATAACCAATTTCAACAAAAATATTTATAAAAATGACATAAATTGTGTGAGACATTCCATTGTAGGACAATAAAGAGATAGAAGAGAACACCCTTGAATGTCAGATCATCTACGAATCTAAATTTTTCATAAAGTATGCCAAGCTACTATAAAATAAAATATTTTAAAAAAAATAAAATCAAAATATTTAATTGGGTGGGACTTATTGTGATGTTCTTAATGATATTATTTTAGTCCCAATCCTACATTATTTAGAATTAGTACAGATTGCTAAAGAATATAAGCATAAAAAATATAAATGATTATTTTAATATTATTTGAACATATATTAATATTTAAGGATGATAAATTGAAATAATATAGCAAAACTAAATAGAAGTGATGTAAAAGACATTGAAGAGGAGAATTAGAATTTCATGGTAAACTAAATAATAAGAAAGAATTTGAAAGAATGAGATAAATTGTTTGAGAAATTTACATTCCAAGATACTTCAAAGATGTAGTGTGAAATGCTCAATAGTAAAATAAGATATGAATAAAAAAATATAGTAAAACATGCCCAAACATTTATAAATAAGAAAAATAAAAAATGTATATTTAAAAAGCAAAAGACCACTAAGATGGGTCTAACAACAACTACCTTTTCTTATTTATACCACATTTAAAATTATTGTAATTAATAATGAAAATAACAAAAAATAATAACAATAAATTATCTTAACAATAAGTAAAAATATATAAGTACAAAGAGGACAATAAATTGAAGCCATGTATTATAACAAATTAATAATGACGTAAAGGTTAGAGGAGAAGTGATTGAGAGAGTTACATAGTAATCTAAATAAATTAAAGAAAAAAATTTCAAGAATTGATTTAAAATATATATGATTGTTGTATTACAAGGTACAAAGGATATCAAGAATTACATCAATAATCATGTAATCTATTTTGAATCGAATTATCTCTTAAAACTTGCAAAAAAACTAATAAGTAAAGTATTTTCAAAAAAGTATAAAAATAAATCTTTAATTAAATATGTCGAGACAACTCTAACGAAATGGTTTCATCTCGATTGGGAATTGCTTGGAATTATTACAAATTATAAAATTTTAAATTGATAACTAATAAAAAAATTATCATTTTAATATTGAACAAATATATCTTAAAGTTGAAATATGATAAATTACAAAAATATATTTTAACTAAATCAAAATAATGGAATTATCAAATGGGAGTAAAATTAGAGTATGAATATAATATAACAAAATCAAACTAAAAACATAGTTAAATGAGATAATTTTTTCTGATAAAGCTACAATCAATGATACTAGATCAAGTGTAATATCATCAATCGTCAAATTAGGTAAGAATTAAAATATACATAAAATATGAAAATGTTAGAAAAAGGTTTGAAAAATATAAAAATAAATATTTGTTATATAGAGCTCATTGAGACAAGTCCAATGACATTTATTTCTTAACAATCAAGCATTGTTTGCAACTACAATAATCTATTAAACTAAATAGGCATAAATAATAAATTGTTATTTTATTAAAAAAATAAATATTAATCGAATATAAACGAGATAAATTTAATAATTTTATATGTCTAAATAATAATGATGTAAATGTCTTATGATAGGAGATTTAAAGTTATAGATTAATGTGCAAATCAAATTAAGAAATTGAGAAAAATAGATAACCTATATTGGAAAGTTGAATTCCATGATACTAAGAAAATTGGGTCAAACATTATCGCTCATCATTTCATGTACAAATTAATCTTCTTTGCAAAGTTTCCCAAAATGCTTAAAAAATATTAATAAATATTAAGGAAGATATCTAATTGGATTATAATGTGAAGCTTAAATAAGATGACTTTGAGAGACATACATATAAAAACAATGCAAACATCAAAATTTGAAGAAGTTAGAAAATTTTATAGGAAATGTGCATTCATAGACACAAAAAAGATCAAATGTATCATGCTCAATAGTCCAATTGAGGATGAATAAAAATATCTCAAAAAACATGAAACAAATTTGGAAAATTTAATATTTAATTAGATAAAGCTTCTAGAATCCTGACCAATGACATTCATTTTATCTCCATCAGATCTCGTTTGTAATTACTCTAAATTACCAATATAAATAATCATAGGTAATTACAATATTTTTAGTTAATATTTAATATATATTGGAGGTGAAAATATATAAATTGAATAAATCTTCTATTGCCAAATGAAAGAAAAGTTATAGTCAAATGAAAGAAGATTTAAAGTAACGTTAAACTTAACAAATTTGAAACAAAAACTTTCAAGTAAAATATATTGCATAGTAAAATTGATTTCTAGGATATTAGGAAGATCGAGTATGACATCCTCAATACTTAATTTAAGGGACAATTCAAAATGTATTTTAAAATATGCAAAAACCATAGAAAGAAAAATATTTAAAAATGTGAAAAGGAATTTGTAATATCAGAGAGACAGTGGAGTGGATTTCAATGATGTATGTTTAATGTTGCTGAGACCCTTTTCAAAATTATTGCTAATTATAAAATTAAACACATAGAAACAATAATAAATCTTTTTTTAAAATTTTTATACTGAACTTGAAATTGGATAAATTGAAGTACTTTAACAGACAAGCTATACAACAAAATTTCTCATAAATAACAACATAATCCTAGAAAATCAATATTTTAAAATATTAAAATAGATATTTAATGTTGCATTCGTGATCAAAACTTCTCCAATGATTTAATATTAAATAACTTAATTAAAAAATTGAGTTAAAATGAACCAATGAAATATTTTTAAAGAAGTTCAATAAGAGGAGATTTAGAATTCATAGTAATATAACAAAATAAAATCAAAAAAATTTTAGAAAAATGAAATAAATTGTATTGAATATTATATTCTGATAAAATAAAGTGATATAGTGTAACATTCTTAATCATTAAATCACATTGATATTTAAATATCTCATATAGATTACAAAACTAATATAAAATAATGTTTTCTAAAATATTATAATATTTATTTAATTTGATAGTGGTAAAGAAGACTTGTCCAATGAGATTTGTTTCATCTCGATCAAACTTTGGCTAGAACTTTGAACTATGAAATAAAATAGGCACAAATAACAACAAATTATTATATTAATATTATGTAAAATATTTATTAAAATAAAATAAAATTAATTCAAAAATATTATTATATTTAAATAAATGCGTTATAATTATTAGAGAAGAAGATATTTAGAGTTACAAAATAATATAACCAAATAAAATAAAAATATTTAGAAAAACATGATAAATTATGCAAAATGTTGCATTCCAATGTATGAAAGAGTTTATGTGTAACTTTCTTAATCTTTAAATTAAATACAAATCAAATCTCATAAAGAATACAAAAATCCTATAAAATAAAGTTTTAAAAAAAATTGAAAATTAAATATTTAATTGCTTTGAGCTCGTATAGATGAGCTCAATAATGTTTGCTTCATCTTGTTTTGGCATCGATTAAAATTACAAAAATAACGAAACTTGATAATTATTAATAATAGTAAATCATTACTTTAATATTAAGTAAAAATATTAAAAATAAAATGAGATAAATTGAAGTAACATATAATATTATCAAAACCTTAGAAGTTCAAAAATTGAAAAATTAAGAAAACTATTTAGTTGGATAGTACTCATTGAACAAGTTTAATGACATTTTTTTTATGTATGTGAGATCTTGTTTACAATTTTTATAAATTAGGAAAAAAATAAACATAAATAATAAAAAATTATTATATTAATTTTAAGTAAATATATAATAAAACTAAATAAAGAAAAAAATCAAGTAATGTAATATATTTAAATCAATGTGATGTGAAGGTATGCTATATGAGATTTAGTGTTATATAGTATTACAACAAATTCACTATAAAAATATTTAAAAAAATTACATAAAGAATATAAGAAAGGTGCATTCGATTAGACTAAGGAGATTGAGAATAGCATCCTTTATTAGCAAATCAAGTATGAATCAAAATGTCATTTAAAACATGCTAAAAACTTGTAAAATTAAAAATTTTAAAATTTTAAAATAAATATTTAATAGAACAAAGTTTTTTAAGATAAGTCTAATGAAGCTTGTTTTATATCAATCAAAAGTCATTTGGATTTACTATGATCTACCAAATTAAATATGAATTAATTATTAAAAGATTATTATTTTAATATTAATTAAATATATATTAAATTTGAAAAGAGATAACTTAAAGAAATATAACATAACCATGCCAATGCTAAGTAATACTCACATTGTGGTAGAGTTAGGCTTACATAGTGATATAACATAATGAAGGCAGAAAAGATAAAAGATGAGATAAATTATTTGTGAAAGTAGCATTGTAGGATTCTGTATAGTTCGAGTATAACATCCTCTTTCATCAAATCAGGTACAAATCCTTAATTATCAAGTAGACCTAATTCTTTAAAAAAATTTTAAAAGCAAAAAAAAATAAAAATTTAAATATACATAGCTCATCGAAACGAGTCCAATGACATATATTTTATCTTAATCAAACATCATATGTGACTACTATGAACGACTAAAACAAATATACAAAAATAATAATAAGTCATTATTTTATATAAATATTTACAAAAGTTGAATTGAGTTACATTAAAGAAAAGTAATATAAGATAATCAAAGAGATCTAAAGATCACATAAGAAAAGTATTAGTGTCTTATATTAATATAACCAAATTAAAACAAAACATTTGAAGAAGTTACCTAAACTGTTACAAAAATTTCCATTATAATATACTAGTGAGATGGAGTGTGACATCTTTGATAAAAAGCAAACCCAAGGTATCATGCTCCGCTTTAACAACAGCTTTTGTGCCTCTGACGCCTCTCTGTTTGGCATTACCACTATGCCAAATGCATACATTATTTTGGAAATAAAGAAAAATTAATAGGAAACCATGTTCATTTATATGAAAGTTGATGTAGTATTATATGCTAAAAAGCTTTTTAGGACATAGCAAATAAAGAATGGCTTAGGTTCAAGCATTATAACAATATAAGGGTCAACCCAACGTTGTTATAAGTTTAGAATAAAAAATACTAGTGGTAAAAAACTATTAAGCTAGAAACAATGTTCTTAATTTGAGATCATGAGAAAAGAGAACAGATAAATCCCAAAATGAAGCAATAAGAGGCCATATAACTTGAGTGATGCTATAGAATCAAATAAAAAACATGATTTTTTGATATACTTTTTGTAACATTTAACATTCAATAACAAATTCCCAAATGAAAAGATGGCTATTTAACAATAAATGAAAAAATACTTGCTACTTTTTTACATTGGGATAACATAGCACTACAATTCCATAGAATATTAACCATGCTATAGAAGAATGCAATGATATTGTTGCATGAAAATTGAGGTTGCTTTGATCCAAGACACGATGTGAGCATGAGGATGGCAAACAAGTGTTAAATAGAATCTGTTAGAGCAGTAGTTTGCACTTTGGAATTGGTACAGCTACTATTATCTTGATTATGTAGTAGTGAGTAGTACATCATGCAAAGCTTCCACTTGCAAACATGCTAGTCTTATTCAAACTCAGAGTCATATTATGATTCACCCCCTGCTACAAATTATTATCCTATATCATTATTATTTTCTATTTTAGTAATTTGAGGAGCAATTAGTTTCTTATTAGATGTTTTTAGTGTTAAATTTTGTACTTGTTATTCATTTTAAAGTATCTAGTACCCTTAAAACAATTTTTGAAAATTGACTTAAAAAGACTTAAATTTTGAGCTTAGACTATTTTCTCCATCGTATGTCGCTTCTGTCGTTTTACGTAGTTCAACCATTGTCATTAGCAGTGGTGTCGCAAGCCATACTAACATGCATAAGTCCATCGACCACACTGACTTGCAAGTCTATGATATGCTACATGATTGGCTCAACCCGCACTGACCCATCAACTCTATCAGGCCCAATCCTTGAATGTTCTTAACACAAAACACATGGGTTGACCTGTTAACATGTACTAATTTGCTTCAACCTATGTCAACTTCATAATTAGCCCAAGGCATCAACCACCTCTGCACCTATGCTACTCACCATCATCACTACCAAAAATGCATATGATAGGAATATCTTAATTCAATTAATTTTGCAAATTTTATAGTTTCGATTTTAATTTAATCTATTTTTTTGTAATTTGTGGTTTCTTTTGTTACTCTTAAATGTCCTTCTGCATTAAAAATTATATCATTTTATATACCTTCGTTAAAAATATTATTATTGTACCTTTTAGCTCTCTATATATAGGAATGCTCATCATGTTGTGATGGGCAATCTTTCGAATGAAGTAACAAAGCATTATCACAAAACTTGTGTCTCAAAAGTGTGATATGTGCAAACAATCTGATGACATCATTCATGACTTGCCATGGGAAAGTATGCATCAAATTTCAAACATCAACAAAGAGCATCAAATGACCAAGAAAAGTCCTCAGCTACTTTATTTCATATTTCCAAAATTTTATGTCACATCGAATTTTCTTGTTAGTGCATGTGACAATGCGATTTTTTGTTTGACGTTTTATATACTAAATTGTTTGTGTGCCATACCACTTCACCACCAATGTAAGTACTTCATTATGAGTTGTAAGTACTTCGTTGTGTGTTGTTCATACTATTGTTCTTCAGGCTTAGATCCCTTATATTAAAAAGTAGCACATGTTCTTGGTTTATAAGAATTTTTTGGCTTTCTTAGTGACACCACGAATTCAAATTTTAACCATATAACACAATTGGGTAAGCCCTTCTATAAATATATTTCTTCATTCTAAGCATTTCTTGATTTTCTAGGTTCTAAGATAAGTTTTATCGTAGTATCCTACAACACAAATGAAGTCTAATTCTCTGCTCATATGTTATTTTCATTATTTTTGTTTTGTCATATTAAATTGCATCAATTCATCACATGTAACTTTATTATATATTTATTTAAATGTTTAAGAAAACGATTTATTATTATTTATTCTAATTTTTTTTGCTAATTCATTAAACTTCCAATAAGGTACATTCAATAATAAAACAAAAGTCATTGGACTTCTCTCAAAGAGTTTTATCTAATTAAATATCCATCTTTACAACAAATAAATATTTTATTTTTTTATTACTTTAGCAGACATTACTACACATTTTATTTTGTACTTGATTTGACAATAGAGGAAGTTATATTTTATTTTGTTAATATCTTGGTTTGTAATATTCTCATATAATTTTTGTCATTTGTTCAAATGTTTCTTTTTAAATGGATATAATACCACATAACTCGAAATCTCCCGTCAAGTGGCATTTATATCTCTTTTATTTTGTAATATTCCATTATTTCTATTTCTCATATTTTTGGTTTAATATTTTTTGCTTAATTTTGAAATAAACATTTACTATTATTTATGTACATTTACTATTGTGTTTTATAATAATTTCAAACATGGCTTATTTCGAAACAACGACAATCAAATAATTTCGATGAGCTATAGGGAATTAAATATTTTTTTACTATATTTTTTTTTAATTATTATATTTTCATTATTGTGGTCATGCTCGATGAGAAATTTAAATCATAATAGATTTGATAATTGAGTATGTTAAACTCAATCTCCTGAGCATCTTTGAATGTAATTGTCCAATTAAATTGTTCCAATTTTTTAAAATGTTTTCATGTTTTTTCTTATATCTTTATGTAACTCCAAATCTATTATTATGTAACCACTTCATTGCTTTGATTTGGTTATATTACATTTTTTAGTTATTAATTTTTTAGTTTTAATTTATTTATGAAATATTAATATAATAACTTTTTATTATTTGCATTTTTTACTTTAATAACAAGCAATTGTTTAAAAGGTTGCTCAATCACATTTAAAATAACGTCATAAATTTAATAATTTTTTATCTAGTTATATATCATTTTTTATTATTTTAAAATATTTTATTTTCTATGATTTTGTTGTGCTTTATGAGTTATTTTGATTCTTGCCTAATTTGGACAACAAGTTGCACTCGATGTTTTAAGTATTTTTAAATGACATTTACTATATAATTTGTCTTATTTTATCAAATCTAATTATTAAGCTCTAATTCTCATCTTTTATGACTTTTAAATCAGCATCATAGAAATATATCTTGATAAAAGAAAAATATTTCAAGAAATAAGATAAATTACTGTAAAATTTTAGATTCCAACATACAAACGAGATCTAGTGTAAGATCATTGATCTTGAACTAGAATATGAATCAAAATGTCTTACTAAGCACTCCAAAACCCTAAACAAATTTACAAAATATAAAAAAATATGTAATTGGATGGATCTCATCAATAAGCATCAAATGATATATGTTTTTGTCACATGTAAACCTTTTTTGAAATTATAATGAACTAGAATAGTGTATAATTTTGTTCATATCTTATTTAACAAGCTTTATGATAAAAGTTTTGTTCATATCTTATTTAACAATTGAGAATGCAAAACTCCATGTACTTAATTCTTTGGAATCTAATTTTCATATGTTGTTGATTTCATATCTTGAAATTTATTTATTTCATTTAGTTAGATTAATTTTTTAGTTTATCATATTTTAGCTTTAAATTATACTTTCTTGATATTAAATTATTAATTTTTTATTATTTTATTTTATAATTTGAGCTAATTTCAAATGTCATCTAATCAAGATTAAACAAACATTGTTTGATTCTCTCGATGAGCTCTATATTATTAAATATTCATTTCTATTTTCTTAAATAGTTATTTTTGAAATATTTTATATTTTATTGTTTTGTCAAGGATCCGAGTTATTTTGATTCATACAAAATTTTATTATCGACGATGTTGCATTAGATCACTTTAGTACTTTAGATTTCAATTTTCCAATATAATGTCATGTTTTTAAATTCTCTTTTTTAAATTGGTTATTTTACAATGCACATTTATAACTTCTATTTTGTGACTTTCACAATAGCATGACTTGGTTATACTAGTTTGTTTCAATTAATATTTTAGCTTTAACATACATAAACTTATTATTTTGATAATAAGTTATCATTATTTAAGTTTATTTACCTTTATAATTTTTCGTAATTCCATATAGGGTCCATTAGAGGTGAAATAATTGTATATTATTAAGCTCTATCATATTATACATTTTTTTAATATATTTTAAAATATTTTTATTTTTTCCATTTAATATGCCTACAAGGCATTTTCAATCCTACCTAATTTGATGATCGAGAATTTTATATTCAATCTCCATTACGTCTTTGACTTCACTCATGCAATGTATCTCATTTTGACTTTTTTTAACTTTGACTAGGCTATGTTAGTTTATAGCTCTAAATATCTTCTATGTGACCATTATATTGCTTTGATTAGCTTATATTTTATTGAATTGATGCATCTCTTTTTAGCTTTAATAGGTATTTTCTTAATTTTGAAATATTAAATTTTTTATTTATTCTTTTTTTAAATTTGTAGTTATTCTAAATGTAATTTGATCGAGATGAAAAGAACATCATTTGAATATCTTATTAATTGCTATAAAAATATATATCTATATTTTTTAATTTTATTAAAGATATTTGGGATGCTTATTAATACTTTTTATTCAAACCTTATTTGATGATGGAGAACACTATACGTGATCTACGTACATATCTATAAAGAAGAATAAGTATTTTATATTGAAAAATTTTAAAATAAATTCTTATTGGATGGGGTAGGTTGAGATTATTCACAACGATGCCTCTTTCACCTCGATCGTAATTTTGAATTATGGTAAATTACCAAACAAAACCATATTAAATAATGATAAGTTGTTATAGTAATAATAAAATATATATATTAAAGATAAAAAGAGAAAAATTGAAAAATATTACATAAAAATCTAAATCAATATAAACATATATTGAGAGGAGATTTAGATTACATAGAAATATAATTATATCGATTAGAAATATTTAAAAATTGAGATAACTTGTACAAGAAAAATGTTTTCATGAGAATAGGAGATGGGGTTTAATTACAAACCTAGCAGAAATTGAAATATTTTGAAAACATTTCCAATGCCAATGGAAATTATAGTTAAAAATAATGCAATAAAAATTTAGTCTGATAGAGCTAGTCGAGGTAAGTCTAATGATGATTATTTTATCTTGATCAAACCTTATTTGAAATTTAGTGAAATGGTAAGGTAAATATGCATAAAGTATAACAAAATATTGTTCTGTATTAATTAAATAAATATTGAAGTTGAAATGTGAAAAACGAAAGCTATGTAATATAACGAAATCACGGTGCAAATGTGACATGAGAGAAAATTTATAGTTAATTACTAAGATGACCAAATGAAAGTGAAAATTTGAGAAAATGAGAAATTTTTTTGGAATGTTGTATGCAAAGATACTAAGGAGATTTTGTGTGATGTATTTAATCATCAAATTTAGTATGAAATGACGTTCTCATAAAGTGAACCATAACCTTTAAAAAATTTAAAAATATATAAACGAGCATATAAGTGGATAGAGTTTATCGTTGAAGTCAAACGACATTTGTTTCATCTTGAGTGAACCTCATTTAAAATTTCCATGGATTACCCAGCAAAGAAACATAAATAATAACTAATTTTTATTTTAATATTAAGTAAATGTGAACTAAAGGTAATTTAATACAAATTAAAACAAGTTATATAACAAAATAAAAATTATGTTAGGACCACTTAATAAGAGAATTAAAGTTTCGTTATAATATGAAAAAATTAACGTGAAAACTTTTGGCATGAAATGTAAAACGAATAAAATGACTGATAAATAATGCAAAAAATTAAAAAATTAAAAATTTAAAGCTATAAAAATTGAATATGTCATTTGAGGGAGCATCATGAATGATTACAATGACGATGGTTTCACCTCATTCAAATCTTGCTTAAACTTTCTATGAATTAATAAAGTAAATAAACATAAACAATAATAAATTATTTTTTAACATTAAGCAAATAAATATTCCTACTGAAATGAGACAAATTAAAAGAAAGTTGTACAACAAAATCAAAGTAATGTAAAAGCAAAATTTGTGATATATTGAGTTTTCGAGTAGTATAACCAAATCACAGTAAGTAATTTGAAGAAATGAGATAGATTGTTTCGAAAAGTTCATTTCAAAAAACTATGGAGATGAACTATAACATCATTGATCTGCAAATTAGGTTCAATTCAAAATTTCACCTAAAGCATGCTAAAATCTTAAGAAATTTAACATAAAAAAAATATTCAAATGATTATTTACATCATAGAACTTATGTAGATGAGTCCAACAAAATTTATTTTTTTGGAATTAGCATTAAGTTGAATTAACATAAATTACAAATGTAAATAAGAATAAATAATAAAAAATTATTATTTTTATACTAAATCGATATATATTGAAGTTCATTTGAAAATATTTAAATAATATAATTAATCAAAATGAAAGTGATGTAAAGTTCATGAGAGAGCAGAATTTGTGTTTCATGGTAATATAACTAATAAAATAAAGAATTTGATTAATTATGACAAATTGTGTAAGAAAATGACATTATAAAATATTAAGGAGATTGAGTGTAATATCTTTGAATGTTAAATCAAGAGCTAGTTAAAATATTTTTTAAACTATGAAAAGGCCTTATAAAAGCAAATTTCTAAATTCTAAAAAAAAATTAACTCATTGAGACGAGTCCAACAAAATATTTTTTGTTGTATTGTCCATGTTTGGAATGAAAAATACTAATTTAGATATGAATTAATAATATTAAATTACAATTTTATTATTCAACAAACTAATACTAAACTTAAAATGAAAAAATAAAACAAATTTAGTAAACCAAAATGAATACTATGCAAACCTCACACGAGATGAGATTTAGAGTTTCATAGTAATACAAACAAATCAAAGCAAAAACTTTGAGTAAAAGAGATAAATTATGTAGGAAAGTTACATTCCTGGATAATAAGAAGATTATGAGTGTAATGTTGGAGATTGCCAAATCAGGTACAAGTAAAAATATTTCTCAAAGTATTTTAAATCCAAGAAAATGAAATATTTAAAAATTTCTAAATGAATATTTATATATTTGGAGTAACTAAGAATTACCAAAGTAATAATGCTTGCAAATTAACCATTTATTATTTTTTTTTTAGAAATATATATATATTAAAATTGAAATGACATAAATTAAGCTAATGTAATCTTACCAAGTCAAAGGAAGTTAGTGGCAAATCAAAAGAAGATTTTAAGTTACATACTAACATTACAAAATAAATATGATAAATTTGAAGAAATGGGACAATTTTTTTTAAAATGTTGCATTCAAAGAACCTAATTACATTGAGTGCAACATCCCGGATCATTAAATATGGCATGAATAAAAATGTTTTTTAAAAGACTACTTAAATTATTAAAAAAATAAAAATATAGAATTGAAAATTTTATTATATAAAGCTTACCAAGTTGAGTCCAATGCCTTTTGTTTCTGTATCAGACCATGATCAAAACTTCCACAAAATACAAAAGAGAAAAGCAAGAAATAATGTTAACTTACTATTTTACTATTAAGTAAATATATATTAAAGTTTAAATATGAAAATTGAAGAAATATAATACAACAAATTGAAAGTGATATAAAAATCACACTGGAGAGAAATTAGAGTTTAATAATAATACAACAAAATCAAAGCAAAATATTTTAACAAATAAGATATATTATGAAAGGAAGTTTGCAATACAAGATATTAAGGAGCCTTACTCAGACATCCTTGATTATAAAATGATTAATGAAACTAAAAGTCCAAAAATGAATTTTAAAATTATAGAAAATAAATTGTTTAAAAAAATAAAATATATTTTTTTAATGGAGCTCATCGAGATTAATGCAACAAAGTTTGTTTAACTCCACCTAATCTCATTTGCAATTATAATTAATTACAAAATTAAATAAGAAAAATAATAAGTATATATGTATTAAAGATAGAATATGATAAATGAAAGTGAATTAACATAACAAAAATAAAGTAATGAAAAGGTAAGGGAAGGGGAAATTAAAGGATTAATAATAACAAAAAACATCAAAATTAAAAGTTCGTATAACTTATACTAAAAAGTTGCATTTGAAGTTATAGAGACGTTGATTGTAACATCCTCGATCATAAAATTGAGTATAATTCAAAATATCTTGCAATGTATGTAAAAACTATAGAAAATTAAAAATTAATAAATATAAAAAAAGTTATTTCATTAAATATTTCCCATCTCCAATTATGTTCTTTTCAACTCGTTCAGAAAACATTTTGAATTGCTATAAATTTCCAAACTAAATAAACATAAATAATAATAAATTATTACATTAATTTCAGGTAATTATTTTTTAAAGCTATAACAAAATAAATTGAAGAATGTAATATAACAAAACGAAATTGATGTAAAGGTTTAATGGGAGTATATTAAGATTAGATAGTAATATAACTAATCTGAAGTAATAAATTTGAAAAGTTACCTATATAATATGACAAAGTCATTTTTTAAGATAATAAAGTTACTACCTATAAAATCCTTAATCATCAAATCTAGTACAAATCAAAATTTCTCATTAAATATGCTAAAAGTCTAACAAAATAACTTAAAAGCACACAAATGAATATTAAATTAGATATGACTCATTTAGATTACTCGAACATTGATTATTTTCTTTGATTTGATCTCTTTAGGAATTACTATGAGTTAGCAAAGTAAATAAGCACAAAGAATAATAAATTATTTTTTAAAATCAAGCAAATATATATTTAACCTAAAATGAGAAAAATTAAAGCAATTTAATACAACAAAGCAATACAATGTGAATATCAAGAAGAGAAGATTTAAAGTGAGATAGTAACATAACTAAAAAAAATTTAAATTTAAGTAATTAGATAAATTGTGTTGGGAAGTTGTAAACTAAGATTATAAAGAGTATTATTCTAATGCTCTTCAAGATGACTCTGATAAATTTTTTAGCTCTCTTAACCCTCTCTTCAAATTGTTATGAATTACTAAAATAAGTAACTTAAAATAATTAAAAAAATTTATTTTAAAGTTAAGAAAATAGATGATAAAGATAAAATAAGAGAAATTAAAACAATATGAGACCACCACACCAAAGTGATGTAAAGGCATCAAGATAAGAAAAATTAGACTATAATTAAAACCCAACAAAATTAAAACAAAACATTTGATCAAATAAGACAAAATCTATGAGGAAATTGCATTCAAAGAAACTAAGAAGAATTTGTGCATTATCCCCAAAAAAAATTAGCTATGAAACTAAATGACATATAAAGCATTCTAAATGATTAAAAAATTTAAAAAATATAAAAATAAGCATTTAATTTATTGGAGCTCAATGAGGTTAGTCTAACAACATTTATGTCATCTAAATTGAACGTTATTTGGAATTACTAAAATTATAAAATTAAATTAGAATAAATAATAGAAAATTTTATTTTTTTAATATTTAAGAAACATATATTTAATGAAAAATGTGATAATTTGATGTAATGCATTATAATTAAATCATAGTGATGCAAATGCCCCCCGATTAGAGGTTATGATTTTCATAGAAATATCACAAAAATCAAAATGAAAAATTTGAAGAAATAAGAGAAATTGTGTGTGAAAATTTGCATTCTAAAATACTTATAAGATTGGGTGTAACATCCTTGATTATCAAATGAATTATGACTAAAGATATCATGTAAAGAATGCTAAAACAATAGAAAATTTAATAATTTTAAATGTTTAAAAATGATTATTCGAATATATGAAGTAAATCAAGAAAGATTTAGTAGTGATTATTTCAATTTGATACAACCCTTTTTTTAAAAACTATGAATTCCCAATTTAAATAAGAATTACAAAATATTATTTTAATATTACATATGTATATAATAAAGCTACAATAAGTTAAATTAAAAACATTTGGTCCGATAAATTGAAACTGATGTAAAGGTTACTTGATAGGAAAAGTTGCATTCTAAAATAGCAAAGTGGTTGAGAGTAACATCCTCAATCAACATGTAGGTAATAGTCAAAATATCTCACAAAATATGTAAAAATCACTAATTTTTTTATAAATTATAAAATATAATATTTAATTGGATAGTGCTCATTGAGATGAGTCAAATGAAGTTTATTTTATTTCGATCCAACCTCAATTTGAATTACAATTAAAATAATTTAAATAAGTAAATAATAATAATATTTTTTTATTTTAATATTTAGTAAACATATAATAAAGCTAGATTATGATAGATTGAAGGAATTTAATAGAATAAAATGAAAATATTATAAAATTAAAATGGGATGAGAATTATAGATTCTTATTAATATAAACAAAACAAGGCAAAAACTATGTGTAAATGAGATAAATCGTATAGGAAAGTTCCATTCTTTGATACTAAGGAGACCAAGTGGAACATTGTGGATTACTGAACTAGGTGCAATTAAAAATACCTCATAAAGCTTGCAAAAACACTAGAAAGAAAATTATTTAAGAATATTGAAATGAATATTCTATTGGATAAAACCCATTAAGTTGTGTCCAATATTATTTGTTTTGTCTCGATTATACGTGCTATGGTAATACTCAAAATTTTCAAAGTAAATAATCCAAACTCTAACAATTTATTATCTTTTTAAGTAAATATATTATAAATGAGAATGTCTCATAGCCTATTTTAACCTTAGAGGTTAAAATTTTTAAAACAAAATGTTAAATTTATGATTTAATTGGATAGAGTTTGTATAGACAAGTCAAAAGATATTTGGAATTATAAAGAATAAAACAAAATTAAGCTTAAATAGTAATAAACTTATTTTTTATCATTACAAATGTTCATGTTATGTCTAAGATGGAATAAATTTATGTAAAATAAGCAAATAAAAGAGGGAAATAATTATTATTTTATTTTAACAAAATTGTAGCACTATGAAGGCCACTCAAGAAGAGATGTAGACCATCATAGAAATATATGTAGATAAAAGAAAAATATTTCAAGGAATAAGATAAATTATTGTAAAATTTTTAATTCCAACATACTCGCGAGATCCAGTGTAAGATCACTTGAAATACGAATCAAAATGTCTTACCAAACATGCCAAAACCCTAAAAATATTTACAAAATATAAAAAATATTTAATTTGATGGATCTGATCAATAAACATCAAATGATATATGTTTTTGCCACAAGTAAACCTTTTTGGAAATTACAATGAATTAGAATTGTATATAACAATAAATAATAAAAAATATTTTTAAAACTTTAGTAAATATATATTAAAACTAAAATATGATAAATTAAAAATTTATTATATAATTAAATCAAACCAATATAATGATTTAAAGATTGAAGAATTAGAGTTTTAAAGTAATGTAATCTAATCCAAGTGACAATTTTTAAGAAATTTTATGAACTACATTAGAAAGTTCTGATCGAAGATTCTATGGAGATTAAATATAATATCTTAGATTATCAAATTAGGTAAACATTTCTTAAAAATATAGAAGAAGTCTTAGAAAATGAAATATTTAATAAATTAATATTACATTAGGTAGAGCTCGTTGTGACTATTCCAAAGAAGTTTGTTTTGTCTCAATGGAACACTGTTTGAAATTACTGCAAAATACATGTTTGAATTATTATAAATATATATTAGTTATCATGGTAATAGTAAATTAATCTATAATAATTCTAAAATGTGATCAATTAAATAAATTTAATATAACCAAATAAAAACAAAGTGAAAGTCACGATAAGAGAAATTCAAATTACATGGTGAAATACCAAATTCAAAGCAAAAACTTTGAACAAATCAACTAATTTCTAAAGAAAAGATCCATTTAATGATAGTAAGGAGATGGAGACAAGAAACATTAAAATATTTTTTAAAATTTTAAAATCAATATTTAATTATATAGAGCTCATTAAGACTGGTCCAATGATGTACGCTTCCCATCGATTAGATTTTGTTTGCTATTATAAAGAATTCTAAAATTAAATAAAAGTAAATTATATTATTACTATTTTAATATAATTTAAAACTATATTGAAGCTACAATGAGGTAAACTAAGCTAATATAAAAAAATCAAAGAGATGTAAAGGTGACATAATAAGAAATTTTGCATTGTAAAATAAAATAACCAAATCAAATTAAAAAAGTTTAAGAAAGCATATAATTTATATTGGAATGTTTCATTCCAAGACACAAAAGAGATAGCGTGCCTCATGCTTGACCAATAACTTATGTACAAATCACAATGAATCTTAAAAAATGTAGAACTAACAGTAAAAATATCTCAAAATATAAAAGGGAATTTAGTTGATAATGCTCAACATGACAAGCTTTGAGAAATTGTTTTATCCGAATGATTCTCCATTGGAATTATTGTGAATTACCCAAGAAAATAAATATAAGTAATAATAACTTATTATTTCAAAATTAAATAAATAGATAACTAAATGAAAATAAGATAAGTTAAAGTAATATAAAATAACCAAATAAAAGAAATGTATAGTTTTAATGAGAAACGATTAAGAGTTATATCTTATGATAACGAAACAAAGGAAAAACATTTAAAAAATGAGATGAATTATATGAAAAGGTATCATTCCAAGATACCATGAAGATAGAGTGTATCATCCCTTATTGTCAATAAATAAACAAATCTAAATGTCATGTAAAGTGTGATAACACCTCAGAAAAGAAATATTCAATATGATAGGGTTCATCAACATGCGTCCAATGATATTTGTTTCATTTACCTAAATGAGCTCTAAATTATTTGACACAAATTTCTTTCGACTCATCTTGACAAGCTATAACAAATAAAATATTCATTATTATGTTTTGCAATATTTTATTTCCTTGGGTTTTAGCTTACATTATAAGTCATTTTTATTCATACCGTATTTAATGATTGACATCGATACACTAAGTTTCCTCAGTAACATGGAATATAGATTTCCCATACAATTTATCGCATTTCTTCAAGTCTTTTTCTTTGATTTGGTTATAAAATTATGAAAAACTAATTAATAAATTATTTCAATTTACATTATTTTAATATCTATTTATATTTTGTTAATATTAAATTATAATTTCATATTTTTATTTGCTTCTTTTATTTGTTAATTGGCAGTATTTATAGATAACTTCACATTGAGGCAAAACAAATATTGTTGTCTCATGTCATTGAGCTCTATCCAAATAAATATTTTTTTTATTTTTATGTTTGATGGTTTTGCCACACATAATGAGATATTTTAATTCATAAATTATTTGACGATCGATGTTCTTGGACTTGATCTTCATAATATCCTCTCAAAAAACTCTTACATAAAATTTAACTGATTTCCTTATGGTTCTCTTTAATTTTGTTATTTTACTATATAACTCAAAATTTAAGATCTAGAAACGTTTACATCACATTAATTTTGTCTTATTATTTTTCTTTAATTTATCAAAATTCATCTTAATTATATATTAATAGTAAAATGATATTTTATTATCATTTAATTTTCTAAATTTTATTAATCAATAGTAATTCTAAATGAGATCTAATAGAGATGAAAGAAATAATGTTTGACTTTCATGAACAAGCTCTATACTAAAAAATTTCATTTTTTATATTTTTTAATTTATATTTTTAAGGATTTCAATGGTTTATGAGTGATTTAGATTTATGCTTTAGTTTATAATCAAGGATGTTTCACTAGATGTCCTAATTATCTAAGAATGCATCTTTTCCATAAAACTTATCTTTTTTTAAAATCATTCACTTCAATTAAGTTATTTATCTATGAAGCACTAATTCTTCTGTGTTGTCACTTTTAGCTTTAATATTTTAAAATAATTTAATTTTGTAATTTTTTTGGTAATTGAATGTATTTCAAGAAGAGGTCTTATGGATATGAAATAAAGCTTGTTTGATTAGCCTCGATAAGATTTATCTGATCAAGTATTTTTTAATATTTTTTAAATATTTTATTTCCTATGAATTTTATATGCTTTACGAGATATTTTACTTGTGAAAGGTCTTTTTATTGATGATGTTTAACTCGATCACTTTAGTATTTTGGAATGTTGCTTTACTTTTTATTTTTATCACATTTAATTAAATTGAATCTCCTCACTATCATGGAATGTAACTTTCCTATAACATTTATCTAATTTTATAAACTTTCCATTACAATTTTGTTATATTTTAATGAAACTCTAACTATGTTTGATGTTTACAATGTCTTAATTTTATTATATTACATTCTTTTTATTTTCTCATTTCAACTTGATATATTTATATTTACATAATACTGAAAATATAACTTGTTACTATTTATGTTTAACTATTTTAGTAATTTATGGTAATTCAAGAAAGGCCCATTGGACCCAAAATAACCCTAATTGAACTTCTCTAGTCAGCTATTTCTAATTAAATATTCTTTTTCATATTTATTTGTTTTTAAAGTTTCTTAAGGATTTGCTTGTTTTGTGATAAATTTTGATTCTTACATTATTTCATGGTCGATTATGTCACACTCAATATTTTTAGTTTCATGGAATGAAATATTCTTATATAATTTATCAAATATTACCTAATTTTAAGCTTTATTTTGGTTAACCACTATCTAACACTAAGTCTCATCTCATTTGGGCTTTATATTATATTTATTTTGGTATATTAAACTATTTCAATTTTTCATATTTTAGCTCTAATATTTATTTTTTGTATTAAAATTACATTTTATTTTTGTTTAAGCTTATTTAAATTATTAATTATCAATATTTGAAAAAATAGGTCTGATTAACAAGAAACAAATGTTGTTAGACTAATGTCAAAAAGCTTTATCAAATAAATTTTCCAAAACTTTTTAAATACTATTTTTTATAATGTTTTCTTAATTTACGAATCATTTTTGTTTGTATCTATGTTTATCGCCAAGGTTTTACACTTAATATTCTTAATTTCTTTGAATTCAACTTTCCGACAAAATTTATCTCATTTGTTAAAATATTTTCTTTTATTGGGTAATATTTCTAGGAAAGTTGAAATCTCCACTCGTAGTACTTTTCTTGTACTACCAATTTTTTTATGTTACATTTCTTTAATTTATCATAATTTAGTTTTTTAATGTAATTCATTAATATAATTGTAATTTATTATTATTTATGCTTATTTGTTTGCAATTCATGTTAATTTAAATTGAAGTTGATTTGATATGTTGTCATTTGTTTCTATTCTAAATAGCTAAATATTTAATTTGAATTTTTTAAATCTTTTTTCTAGTTTTTTCTTTATAAGGCTTTTCAATTCATAAATATGTTGATGATTGAGGATGTTAAACTCAATTTTCTTAATATAACGGAATGGGACATTCTTACCCAATTTATCTTATTTCTTCAAATCTTTACCTTTGATTTGTTTATATTTCTAGGAAACTTAAATTCTCCCTCATGTGACAATTACATCGCTTTGAATTGGTTATATTGCATTACTTTAGACTATCTTACTCCAATTTTAATATATTACTTGTTGATATTCAAATAAAACTTTTTCATTTTTCATATTTTTTAAATTTTTTAATTTTTTAATTCATAGTATATACAAATGAGGTTTGATGTTGATGAAATAAATGTCATTTTATTTGTCACGATGATTAATATCTAATTAAAAAACATTTTGAAAATTTGAAATTTTTTATTCTTTTTTTACATGCTTTCCTATGCATTTTCACGTACAATTTATGTAATTATCTCAATGTTTTCACTTTTATTTGTTTATATTATAATGTAACTTGAAATCTGTTATCATGTGGCCACTAAATCGCATTGATTTTGTTATATTACTTTGCTTCAACTTATCATGCTTTAGCGTCAGTATTTGTTTATTTTATATTAAAATAATAGCTTTTTTCTTATGCTTATTTACATTGGTAATATATAGTATTACAAAAAGAGGCCCAATCAAGTAGAAATATATACCATTAAATTCTTTTAGACAAGCTATCTGTAATTAAAAATTAATTTTAAAGATTTAAATATTTAATTTTTAGTAGTATTTGCAAGTTTTATGAAATATTTTGATTCATACTCGATTTGATGATCAATGATATTATACTTGATCACCTTAATAACTTGGAAGACAACCTTCCCTCACAATGAGACTTATTTTTTCAAATTTTTTATTTCAATTTTCTTGTATTATTGTGCAATTCTAAATTTGCGCTTGTGTGACCTTCACATTCAATGTTTCAACTTATCGCATCAATGGTATGTTAAACATTTACATGCTATTAAAATAATAATTTATTGTTTTTTATCTTAATTAATATTGTAAATAATAGTAATTCTAATGAATAAAATTGACCAAAAGTTAATGGAGTTATATTGTTGAGTTTTATCTAATTAAATAGTTTTAAATTTTTTATTTTGTAGCGGTTTGGCATGTTTGATGAGACATTTCAATTCATACCTAATTTGGGAAACGAGCATGTCATAGTAGATTTCCTTAACATTCTAGTGTGCATCTTTCTAACAAATCTGTTTTGAATTTTTCTCATTTCTTTAAAGGTTCACTTTGATTTGGGTTATGAAATTTAAATGTAATCTTGTGTGAGCTTTACATCATTTTTATTCCCTTTTATTGGTTTTTTCAATTTATTTCTTTTAAGTCTTAAGAAATATCTACTTAATAATAATGTTAAATTATTTCAAATGTTTTTTAATAATTCAAAATGCATTCCATTGGAGATGTACCAAATGTCATTCAACTCGACTCAATGAGCTCCATCCAATTAAATAATTTTTCTTTTATTTTTAAATATTTTTCCTTTCTAAGATATTGGTTTATGAGATATTTTGATCTTTATTAGAGTCAATAATGTTGGATCCACTAAAAATCCATTTTTTGAAATAACTAGAATGGCAAACGATGGGAATTAAATGGTGAATTCCTAATCCACTAGCTTAATCCACTTGGCAAAATCAACCCATTAGCTTTTCCAACAAAAGAATTTTCTCTATTTTCTATTTTCTATCCATGATTATTGTATCTCATATTAATTTATACACTAGATTTAGATGGAGATATCTGTCATAGAAACCAAATTTTAAAAATGTAATAAAATGGTGAAATGGTTCTGTGATACGTTAACCTATAAAGTCTTTTGTGGCTAATCATTTATTTCAATTACACTTGTTGTTTGTATCTTGGAATGCAACTTTGTCTTATAATTTGTCTCATTTCTTCAAATTGTTTTTCTTTTACTTTGTTTTATTTATATTAAACTATAATTCTACTATCATGTGACATTGTAAATTTTTTATTTGGCTATATTACATTGCTATGATTTATCCCATTTCATATTTAACATATATTTATCTATAATTCTAATAATTTCAAATGAGATTTGAACTATCTTAATGAGCCATACCAAATTAAATTATCTTTTATATTTTATTGAAAAATATTTTGCTATGTTTTTTCATCTTATACGAGATATTTTTCGTTCCTTAATTAATCATCAAGGGTAACGTCCTTATAATCTTGAAATGCAACGTTCCCATATTTTGTACTTCAATTCTTCAACTTTTTGGTTTGTTGTATTATTATGTTACGAGAACTCTCCTCTCATTCGTCTTTTACATTGCTTTAATTTCATTATATTATATGCCTCAATTTCTCATACTTTTATTTCATTATATATTTACTTAATTTTAAAATGATAATTTATTCTTATTTGTTGTTATTTACTTTTGTAATAGTTCAAACACAAACTCGATTTGATCACAAAGAAATAAATGCCATTAGACTTGTGTTTATGAGGACATTCTAATTGAGTCATCTTGTTTATATTTTAAATTTTTTTTTTAATTTTCCTTTGTTTTGGCCTTATTTATGAAAATTTTTGACACCTTGCATATTTGACAACCAAGGACGACACTTGACCTTCTTATTATTTTGTAGTGCAACTTTCCCATTCAATATATCTAATTTTTCAAATAATTTGCTTCGACATTGTTAGGCTTCGTTAAATCACATCTATTTATCTTATTTCAGATTCAATATATTTTTTATTAAAACAATAGTAAATTTTATTATTATTTAGACATATGCATTCTAGTAATTTGTAGTAATTTTAAATTTTATTTGATCAACATGAAATAAATATTTTTAGACTAATTGCAATGAGCTTTATTAGTTTAAATATTTATTTTCTTTTTTAAATATTTTTTTTGGCTTAAGCATATTTTATAATTTATTTTAATTTATACCATATTTGATTTTCAAGGAGTTTGTACTCAATCTTCATAATATCTTTCACGCATCTTTATCATAAATTTTGTCTCATTTCTTGAAAGATTTCTCTTTGATTTGGTTATAGTATGATGAAACTCTAATTTTCCTCTCCTATGACCTTCAAAATGCATTCTTATTATTCTACTACATGGCCCTTGTTTATCTCATTTCAATTTTCTTAATTATTTATTAAATACAAAATGAATAAATTATTATTAATTTTTCTTATTTTCTTTAGCAATTCTCAATAATTCAAAATGAGATCCAATAGCTATGAAATAAAAAACATTGGACTCATTTTCATGAGCTATAATTTATTTAATATTATTTTTATATTGTTAAGTTGTTTAATTTTAGGGTTTTTAGCTTTTTTTATTATGCCTTTTATTTGCACCTATATTAAGATTGAGGTTAGTAAACTAGTTCTTCTTAATGTGATTGACTTCTTTTTTCTCTTACAATTTATCTCAATATTCAAATCTTTTTCTTTGATTCGATTATATTTTTATGAAATTCAAATTGTTCTCTTGTGTGGCTATTACATTGCTTTGATTATATGACATTGCTTTCATTTATCTTACTTTTTTATTAATTTAATTATAATTAATATGAAAATAATAATTTTTTTTTATTAATGACTATTGAACTCTTTAATTCCAAGTATTTCTAAATGAGGATTGAAAGGGATGAAACAAATGTCATTGGACTGATCTCAATAAGCATTCTAAATTAAATATTCATTTTTAAATTTAAAAAAATTGAAGGTTTAAAGATTTTTTATGTGAAGTTCTAATTTGTACCTAATTAAATAATCAACTATTTTGTGCTCAAAATACTTTATATGTTAAAACACAATTTTCGTCTATAGCTTATGTAAGTTTTTCAAATGTTTTCTTTGATTTCTTATATCACTATATAACTTGAAATCAATTATCACATGACCATTACATCGCATTGAATTGGAAATTTGATGTAATTTCAAGTGAGTTTTGACCAAGACAACAAAAAGTTCATAGAACTTATCATGATAAGATCTATCTGATTAATGTTTTTAAATATTTTGACATATTAAATTTTTTATGGTTTTTGCATACTTTATGACATTTTGTTTGACACAAAAATACTCAATTATCTTAGTATCTTAGAACACAACTTTCTCATAAAAATTTTCTTATTTTTTAAAAGTTTTTGATTTGGTCAATTAGACTCCCAATCTCTTCTTTTGAGGCCTTTACATCCTTTTAATTGGTCATATTACATGGAATAAATTTATCTTATTTTATCTTTAATATATATTTTCTTATTATTAAAATAACAATTTTTTATTATTTAGGGTTAACTACATTTTTAATTGCTGACAATTTTTGAAGAAAAAATAAATGTCATTTGACTTGACTTGATGAGTTATATCCTATTAAAAATTCATTTTTACATTGATCATAATTTTTTGTTTTCAATAATCTTGAAAATATTATAGTTGATCTCTTTAATTTGTTGGATTGCATCTCTTCTACATAATTTATCTCATTTCTTCAAATTCATCACTTTAACTTGGTTATAGTTCTATGAACCTCTAGTTCTACTCTTGTGTGACTTTAAGATATTGTGATTTAGTTATATTAGATTATTTCAACTTTAATTATTTCGTCTTTAATATATTTACTTAATATATAAATAATAATTTATTATTAATTGAGCTTAATTTTCTTTGTAATTCATGTATTTCTAAAGAAGGTACAATTGAGATTAAAAAATGTCGTTATGCTCGTGTGGACTTGTTCTATCCAATTAAAAATTAAATTTTTTACTTTAAAATTTTTTGTTTTATATGGTTTTAATATGTTTTACGAGATATTTCTTAAATATTTAACCTCAATTCTTCAAATTGATTCCTTAGATTATTTTACTCTAATTTTCTACCATCTAATATTACCATTGCTTTGGCCTCATTTATTATATTCCTTCAATTTATATCATTTCAATTTTATTTTATATTTTCTTAAGTTCAAATTCGTAATTTATACTTATTTATGCTTAATTTAATAATTCTTAATAATTCCAAATGAGGTTTAGTAAAAAAAACATTATTAAATTCATCATAGTGAGTTATTTCTAATTAAAAATTTATTTTAATATTTTTTTAAATATGTTTCCCAAGAATATATTCAGTTTTATGAGAGTTTTTAATTTCAAAACTATTTTGTTGATTGAGGGTGTTACTCTTGATTTCTTTTAGTGTCTTGGAATTAAATATTTCTATAGAATTTATATCATTTGTTCAGAGTTTTCACTTTGATTTGGATTTTTTATTAGATAACTCAATCTTTTATTATTTGATATTGATAATTCATTAATTAGTTATGTTATATTACTTCAATTTAACTTATTTCAATTTAATATATATCTACCTAATATTAAAAAAATAATATGTTATTTTTTTTATATATCTACCTAATATTAAAAAACTTTAATAATTTTTTTTGTATTTTTTAAATGTTATATTTTCTATTATTTTGGCATGCTTTAAAAAACAATATGATTTGCACCTCATTTCTAGATATAGGATATTGTAATTGATTTGCATAATATTTTTGGGTACTACTTTCCCCTAAAAGTTATCGTATTTCTTGAACTTTTTTCAACAATTTGTTTATTTTACTATTTGACACTAAATCTACAATCATGTAAACTTTACATTGTATTGAATATGTTTTACTACTTTGCTTCAATTCATATCATTTCAATATTAATATATATTACCTTAACTTAAAAGTCAGAGTTTTTATTATTTATGTTAATGTAATTTTTTAATTTCTAATAATTTCAAGCTACGTCTGATTGAGATGAGACCAGCATGATTATACTCATCTAGATGTGCTTGTCACGATTATATGGGACATTTTGTTCTGTACCTAAAATCATAATCTAGAAAGTTGTGCAATGTATCTTTAGTCTCTTGGAATTTAACTTTTGCATATAATTTACCTTATCTCTTCAAATTTTTTTTTAATTTGATTATTTTTCTAGGTAACTTTTAATCATCTCACTTTTGACCTTTACATTACCTCAATTTCATCATATTACATTACTTCAATTTATCAAATTTTTTCTTTATTATTTATTCATTTAAAATTAAAATAACATTCTTTTTATTTATGCTTCTCTACTTTGTTGAATTACAGTACTTCCTAATGCCATTTGATATAAAACAAACAGAAGCCATCAGGCTTATTTTGATGAGTTCTATCTAACTAAATATTTTTTTTTATATTTTTAAATATTTCATTTTATTTTTTTAGCAATCTTTATTTGATGTTTTGATTGATATATGATTTTAACATTAAAGATGTTACACTCCATCAAAAAATCTTGAACAATTTTAATCATTGCTTCAGAATTTTTAATTTAATATATTTTATGTATCCCTTAATCCCTTCTTATGTGACATCACTTTTATTCAATTATAATACATTGCTCCAATTTTATGTCATATTCACTTTATTTTGTATCTGCATATGATTAAAATAACAATTGATTAGTGTTTATATCAAATTTAATATTCATTTTGAAATTTTAACATTTTTAAAGGTTTATTCTACACTTTATGAGATATTTTAATTTTTACAATATGTGATTATCAATGATATGACATTTAATCAATTTTTTTAATGTTCTAATGCAAACATTCAATTTAACTTCTCTCTATACATTTCTTTCTTTAATTTTCTTATATTTTTATGAAAGTAAAACCTTATTTTTGTGTGACTTCTATGTATCTTAATTTTGTTATATTATATTGTTTTAATTTATCTTATTTTATCTAAAATATAAATTTTCTTATTATTGAAATAATGCATTATTTCTTTATTCCTAATTATTTTGTATTCCAAGTAATTCCAAACGAGGTTCAACTTAAACAAAAAAAATGTTGGTTGTCTCATTTAAAAGCCTCTATCCAAATAAAACTTAAATTTTACATTTTTTAAATATTTTATCATCTATAATTTTTGCATTTTTATGAGCCAATTTTTTTAATTTCTAATATGATGATCGAGTATACTATACTATATCTTCTTAGTATCTTTGAATACATGTTTCCTACAGGTTTTACTTCATTTCCTTAAATGTTTTCTCTTGATTTGGTCACATTACTATGTTACTCTATTCCTTGTATCATGTGACCAATGCATTGTTATGATTTTTTTTATTCCAATGCTTTAATTTATGTCAATTAAACTTATTACAAATTTTTTAACATTGAAATGATAATGTACTCTTAATTAGTTATTTTTTATTTGGTTATTTTGTACCAATTCAAACCATAAAAGAACGTCATTACAGCTATCTTAATGAGCATAACTAATTAAATATTAATTTAATGTTTTTAAATATTTTTTATTTTAGTATTTTTTTAGTCTATAAGAAATTTTTATTCATACCAATTTGTTGATCGAGAATTATACTTTCAATCATCTTGGTATTTTGGAATGCAACTTTCTTACACAATATTTACCATTTTCTTAAAATTTCTCACATTAATTTCCTTATATCATTATGTTACTTTACATCCCTTATCATTTGATCTAAACAATGCTTTGAATTACTCATATTATATTATTTCCATTTATCTCATTTTAATGATAATATGTACTTATTTAATACTAAAATTGCAATATGTTTTTATTTATTTTTTTTTACCCTTAAAATTTATAGTAATTCAAAACGAGGCCTGGTAGACAGAAAACAAATATCGTTAGACTCATCTCTATAAGTTATAAGAAATCAAATATACTTTTTTACATTTTTTTTTATTTTTTAGGTATATTTAATTAGACCATTTGATTTGTACTTGATTTGACTATTAGAAAAAATACATTGGACCTATTTAATATCTTAGAATATAACTTATTTCAGTTTATGTCATTCATTAATTTTTTTCTGTCATTTGATGATATTACTATGTTATTCCAAATCTACTATTATGTAACCTTTACAACTCATTAACATAGATTTATTACTTTTTGTAATTTATCTTATTTTGGCTTTAATAAATATTTCCTTTACTATTAAAATAATATTTTATCTTTATTTATGCACGTTTTGTTTTATAATTTATAGTATTCCAATATAGGTCCAACCAAGACAACAAAATTCATTGGACATGCCACAAGGAGGAGTATCAAGTTAAAAAATTCTTATATATATATATATATATTTCATCAAAAGTTTTATTTTTATGTGATTAAATATTCTATAAAGTTTTAATCAAACTCCTTAGTATTTTCAAATGGAATTGTTTTGTGTAATTTATCATTCTTTTTCAATTTTTTTATTAATTTGTTTATATTATTTTGTAAGTCTTACTATCCTCTCGTGTGACTTTTATATTGCTTTACTTTTGTTGTACAATATTTATTTATTTTCTATCATTTAAGATTTAATAATATTTGCATGATATTAAAATAATAATATTTTTTCATTTATTATTTATTTTTGTTAATATAATTTTGTTATTTGTTGTAATTCCTAACATGATTGATCGATATGAAAAACATAATGTTGGTCACATTTTTATAAGTAGTATCTTTTTAAATATTTATTTTTATATTTTGAAATTATTTATTTTCTATGGTTCTTATTAAATTTAAAAGGTATTTTAATTCATAGCTGATTTGGTGATTTATTATGCTATACCTGATCGCAGCAGTGTTCTTTAATGCAACTTTACTATAGAAATTATTGCATTTCTTGATAGTGTTTGTTATGATTTTCTTATAATACAATGATACTTTAATTCTCCTCTACGTGACCTTTCCATCACCTCATTTTAGTTATAGTACATTACTTTAATATATCTAATTTTAGCTTTATTGTATATTTACTTAAAATAAATAAAATAGATTTTGTTATTATTTACTTATTTCTATTTCAAAATATCTTTGTAATTTCAAATATTTCTCAATTAAAATGAAATCAAATCACTTGACTTACATTGACAGTCAATTAAATATTCATTTTAATAATTTTTTAATATTTGATTTTGGTGGATTTAAAATTTTTTTTAAAGCATTTAAATTTATACAAAATTATATTATCATGGACATTGTAATCGATTTTCTTAAAACATTGGCATGCAACTTTCACATATAGCTTATCTCACTTACTAAAAACTTTTATTTTGTTTTAGATTATGTATTCTAAATCACTTCTCGTGTGACTTTTTTGTTTGTTTTATGTGATTATATTTACATTTCTTGAATTTATCTCATTTTAGGTTTTGTATATTTCTATTAATATTTAAATAGTAATTTATAATTATTTTTTTAATTAGTCTGGGGATTCATTTTAATGTTAATCAGGTCCAAAAAAGATGACACAAACCTTTTTTTGGCTTGTTCCAACGAGATTTTCTAATAAAATATTTTTTAAATGATTTATTTTCTCATGTTTTAGAATGCTTTACTAGATAATTCTACTTTTACTTATCCACCTGAAAAAAATACAATCGATCTTCTTAATATCTAAAAATGTAACTGTCATATAAAATTTATCTCATTTCTTTAAATGGTTTGCTATTATTTCACTTTATTTCTATGAAACTCTTATTCTCCTCTAGTGTGACTTTTATCTATTTTGATACGATTAAATTACTTTTGTTTAATTTTTTTCATTTTGGATTCAAAAAATATTTTTTTGATAACGATAAAATAATTTATAATTATTACAATTAATTACTTTGGTATTTAAGAAATGGTCTCTTGGAGATAAAGCCAATATCATTAGACTAGTGTAGGCATGCCAAACTAAATCTAATATATTTTTAATATTTTAAAAAAATTCTTTTTATGTTATGCACAAGCCTTGTGAGACATTTTCACCTTATTTAAAGATTGGTGATGTTAAACTTAATCTAGTTTGCATCTTGGAATGTAACTTCCCTATACATTTACCTAATTTGTAAAATTTTTTTCTCTACATTTGTTATATTACTTTGTAGCTTTAATTCTCCTCTCATGTAACTTTTATATTTGTTTGATGTAGTTATGATACAATACCTCAATGTTTCTCATTCTAACTTTATTATACATTTAGTTAATATTAGAATAATATTTAATACTTATCTATGTTTATTTAGTTAACTACATCATAGTAATCCCAAGAGTGGACTTATCAAAACAAAACAATTGTCATTAAACACATCATAATGAGTTGCACCAAATTAAATATTCATTTTCATATTTCTTAAATTTTGCATTTTATAGTATTTTTGAATGCTTTGTAAGAGATTTAAATTAAAGCTAATTTGATAATTGAGGACGTTACTCTCAATCTTGTTATTATCAAAGAATATAATTTACCATATAATGTATGTAATTTTTTTAAATGTTTTTTTTGATTTGGTTGTATTACTTTATAACTGTAAATCTTTTCTTGAGTGACCTTTACATCGCTTTGATTTTGTAATTACATTGCTTGAATTTATTTGATTCTATCTTAATATATATATATTATATATTAAATAAATAATATATTATTATTTACATTATTTGAAGTAATGAATCGTAAAAAATTAAAAATAATGAAATGATCACATGATATGAGATTTTCACTTATTTAGTAATACAACAAAATTAGACAAATAGTTTAAAGAAATTGCATTAAATGCTTGAGAATGTTTTTGTAATATCCTGGAAAAAAAAAAAAAGAAAAGAAGAAAGGACACACGGGCGTCGGACGCGAGGCGATCCGACGATGCCGCATGCGCCCTTACGCCCCGACCCCGAGAGAAAAAAAAGGGTTAAGGACGGCTCAGTCCTTCGTGCCGAACCATGCGAAGCAGCGGAGAAAAAGAGGAGTAGGGATCGAGGGTTTTTTTTTTCCCCGCCGCAGTCTCCGTCCCGACGAGAAATCGGAAGAAGGGAGTAGTCCGGCGGCGGCGATTTCAGGTCCCGAGCTCAACAATGAGGGGAACCGGGTAAGTTCCGAGCCCTTTTCTCTTTCCCGATCAATTTTCTCTCTCCTCGAACCGTAGAAGGGAAAGTTTTTTTTTAGAAAGGTTTTTACGGGATTTTTGGGATTTTCGGGTTGTTGTGCAGCCCTTCTCCTTTTTGCATCCCGAGCCAGGGAAACCGTGGACAGCAAAGGGAAAAAGGAATTTTTGCGGTGCAGCCCTTTCTCGTTTTCCGTGCCGAGAAAGGAGGGTTGCATGCGAGTGTCGGCTTGATCCGAGGGGAATTTCTGAACCGTGCAGCGGTCGTCGGCAGCCTCCGTGTTAAAAAGGGGGAGTCGTGCACGAGGAACCAAAAGCAAGTCCAAGCGAGAAGAACAGATAGAAGAGGCTGCATAAGGGTGAAGAAAGCAAACTCTGACAGCACCTTGTAATTGAAAGAAATGAGAAGAAGAGGAAGGGGAAGGGGAAGAGGCCAAAGAATGGTAGGACCCTCAGGACCTCAGGTAGGTGAATTTATTTAAATAGTAATGTAAGTAGTGATTGTTATTTTATTATAAAAGCATGGCTTTGAAATATTATGGCATTATATGAAAATGAAATGAGAATTTGCAATATGATACTATGGTATAGTAAAATGTAAAGCATGCCAAAGAAAATATGTAGAGGTATCGATTATGCCTCTTAAAGGGTTAAATTCCCTAAAAAGAAAAGTAAAAAAAAAAAAAGAAAAGAATTGACCCTAGATCGCATCCCAGTAGTCCCCGGACATATGAGCACCAGCACAGGATGCTGGGCATGATGAGATGGCATAGAGACCTCCCCCGCATTGCTGGTACTTTGTGCAGGGCTGAGTGCGGAGGGATATGATGAGATCGAGACATCTCGTATATGGCTAGCACTTTGTGCATGGCTGAGATACGGAGATGGTCCGACGTGATAGAGATCGAGACATCTCGTATATGGCTAGCACTTTGTGCAGGGCTGAGATACGGGCATGGTCCGACGTGATAGGCTTGGCCAGCCACGATATGCCTACGGGCAATGGTCTCTAGATGAGATAGATGCCATAGAGATGTGATATGATATGATAGGGATGGGGGATGTGGATCATGGGGAAAGTCTGGGACCCAGCAAGAAAAGAAAAAAAAATGAATAAGAAAAAAAAAAGAATTGAAAAGAAGAAGAAATGAATTGCATACTTTGCTTGATTCATTGCATGCTGATTTCAGATTTATCTTTGCCATATTTACATTTGAGTTAAAGCATGTTGTTAGATATTCATCATGTTATATCCTTGTAGCCATAGCATTGACCTACTGGGCTTTATAAGCTCATTTCCCCTACTTACATTACAGGACATGCCACTGATTCACAGAGAGAGGGTGCTTAGGATGGTATGGGACTTTGTACAAACGTATCTGTTATTTCGTTTTTTGTAATTTTTGTACAGGATTTCCCAAGTGACAGGTATGCATATATTGAAGTTGCTGTTGATTATAAAGGTAACAGTTTTATTTTGTTTGCGTCACCCTCGCCTAGTTTTACAGTTGTGTCCTCAATTATATGCTGCTATGCTCTGATTAGCTGATTTTATCAGTAGATTATAGTGATAGTTTAGGCGAGGCGTGACAATTTTATTCTAAGTTACAAAAAAATAAAATTTAACATACTCTATAGTTGAATTAGGTATGAATCAAAATGTCTCATAACATGTACCAAAATCCTTAAAAATAAAACTTTTAAAATTTTTAATTTTGATCATTCTTTTTTAAGAGTTTGTATTAATTATAACAATAAAGAATTTTAAATAATAATAATTTAATATTTTATTATTAAGGAAATATATGTTAAATATTATGTAAAATAAATTTCAAAAATAAATTTAATAAAATCAGAGTAATGTAAAGATCACATGAGAAAAGATTAAGAGGTACATAGCAATATAAAGATATCAAAGAAAACATTTGAAAAGAAGAAATAAATTATATGAGAAAGCTGCAATCCAAAAAGATACTAAGGAGAGCATACTTGTCATCATATTAAGTGCAAATAAAAAACCCTTATAATACCTACCAAATCTAAAAACTTATTTTATAATTAAAAATAAAAATCAAATTTTGCAAACTCTTCAAGACGTTTCTAACAACTTTTGTTTCACCTTAATTGGACATCATCTTGATATACTATGAAGAAATAAAGTTAAATAATAGTAAATTATTATATAAATATTTAGTAAATATATACTAAATGAAAAACAAGATAAATTTAAGCAATGAAATGCAACCAAGTCAATGTAATGTAAAAGTCATATGAGACAAGAATTTATATTTCATTTAATTAAAAACAAGTGAAAACTAAACATTAGATTAAATGAGGAAAATTGAATAAGGTGCATTCCTTATTCCTAACGAGTTTGAGTGTAATATTCTTTACTATCACAATATGTATGAATCAACATGTCTTTGAAGCATGAAACACTCCTAAAAATAAAATATTTAAAAATGTTTAAATTAACAATGAATTATGTGGATCTCATTGAGATGAGTCCATTAAAACATTTTTCATCTTGATTGGATCTCCTTTGTAATTTTGACAAATTATAAATAAATTAATAAATTATTATTTAAATAATAAATAAATCTTTCATGAAATTGAAGTTTAAGAAGTTGAAGCAAAGATATATAAACAAATCAAAATGATGTAAGCATCACACTTAACAAGATTAAGGGTTTCGTAGTAATATAATAAACTCAAAATAAAAAATTTATTGAAATAAGATAAATTATTTGAGATAGATGCATTCCAAATAATTTATAAAATTGAGTGTAATATTATTGATGAACAAATCAAAGACAAAATAAAATGCCTTATAAAATTCATAAAATCCCAAAAAAATAAAATATTTAAAAAAATAGAAACAAATATTTAATTTTATGGAAGTCATTTAAATGAATTTAACAAAGATTGTTTCACTCCACCACACATCATTTGGTACTATTATAAATTACTAAATTAAATAAGCGTAATAATAATAAATTATGACTTTAATATTAACTTAATATATATTAAAGTTAAAATTAGCAGCACTAAAGTAATATATTAAAGCCAAATCAAAGCGATGTAATGGTCACATGAGATGAGAATTAGAGGTTCATATTTATGTAACTAAATCAAACAAAAAACGTTTAAGAAAAGAAATAAATTATAACATAAAGTTGCGTTCCAAGATACTAAGCAAATTGAGAGTAGCATCCTTGATCTTTAAATCAAGCATGAATCGTTATATCTCGTAAAGTTTCAAAAATTGAAAAAAAAAATTATTTTAAAAAATAAAAAAAAATATTTAAGTCGAATGAGGTCTATGAGCTTTGTTTTTCTTTGGTAGACCCTCTTCGAAATAACTAATAATTACCAAAATAAATAAATATAAACATTAGTATTGTTTTATTTTAACTTTGTGTTAATAAATATTGAAGCCTAAAAGTGGTAAATTGAAGCTACGTAATATGAGAAAATTAAAGTAACCAAATCTATGAAACAATTGAAGAAATGAAAAACATTATGGGGAACTTTCATTCTGTGATAGTATAGATGTCAAATTTAACATCCTTCATCATGAAATCACATACAAATCAAAATGTCACATAAAACATGCCAAATCAAAAGTAAAATATAATATTTAGAAATATTAAAAAAATTATTTAATTAAATAGAGTTTGTTAAGACGAGACTAATGGCAATTATTTTGTCATGTTCAAATATCATTTGGAATTGCTAAAAATTTCCAAAGTGAAAAAAACGAAAAAATAATAATCAATTGTTTTTTTAGTATTAAGTAAACTTATTTTAAAATGGATTTGAGTTAAGTCGAAATAATATAATAAAACAAAATCAAATCAATGTAAAGGTCACACAAATGGAAATTTTGAGTTACATATTAATATAACAAAACAAAAATGAAAAAATTTGAAGAAATGAGATAAATTTTATATAAAATGTGCATCAAAAGTTAAGTTTCAAAAAGAGCTAATCATAATAAGTGTAATGAAGCTTCTTTAACTTTGATTAGATATCATTTGGAATTACTTCTAATTACAAAAATATGAATTTAAAATACTATATAATTTTTTAATAATTATGTATATATGAAATAAAGGTAAAATTAAATAAATTGAAGATTTGTAATATATTAAATCAAATTGATGTAAATATCGAGAGAGAGAAGAATCAGAGCTTAATAGTAATATAACTAAATAAAAGCAAGCAATTTGAATAAATAAGATATGTTGTAAGGGATATTTACATTCCAAAATATGAAGAAGAATTCTTGTGATATTCTCAATTAGCAAATGGATATTCGATTACAAATATCTTGAGAAGTTTGTCAAAATCTTGGAAAAATATTTTAAAACATTAGAAGTAATATTTTATTAAATAAAGCTCATTTATACTATTCTAATGACATTTCTTTCATCTGAATTAGATCCGAGTTGGAATTTTTATGAAATATAAAATAACTTTTATTTAAATAATCAATGAAAGTATATCAAATTTGAAATGGTATAAATTAAAATAATATAATATAACAAACAAAGGCAATGTAAAGCTCACAAGATAATAGATTTAAAGTTGCCAGGTAATATGGGAAAATATAAGGTAAATTTTGAAAGAATGAGGTTAATCAATTAAGAAAATTATACCCTAATATGTCATGATGATCTAGTCTAACATGGTAAAAAAAAGTACGAACCAAAATGATTGATAAATCATGGCAAAATCCTACAAAATAAATTTTTGAAACATGTTTAAAAAAATATTTAATTGAATAGAGACCTTTGAGATGGTTCCAACAATATTTGCATTATCTCCATTGAGCCTCATTGGAATTATGATGAGTTTCAAATTAAATAAACTAAAATATTAATAAATTATTATTTTAATATTTAGTATACAATAAAGAAGAAATGTATGAAAATGAAGAAATGTAATATAACCAAATTAAAGGTATATAAGTATCAAACAAGACGTCAAATAAGGTTTCATAGAAAAACATATATAGAAATATTATTTTTTGCAAGGGAAAGTGGCATTCTAAACCACTAAGGATGTCGAGTGTAATATCCTCAAACATCAAATGTGGAATGAGTTAAAATGCCTCTTATAGTTTTCAAAAATCTTAGAAAATTAAATAATTAAAAATATAAATATAAAAATTTAATTGCATAAAGCTCGTTGAGATGAATGAGATGATATTTTTTTGTTTCCATAAGATTGCTTGGATTTAACTATAAATTACAAAAATAGTTCAGCATCAAAATTAATAAATTATTATTATTTGAATATTATGTAAATAAACAATAAAGCGAAGATGAGACCAACTAGTGATTCATAATATAAATAAAACAAAACTATTTAAAAGTCACATAAGATGATAGTTATATTTTTCGAGTAATAAGATAACAAAATGAAGGCAAAACAATTGAACAAATGTGATAAAGTCTCCATAAAGGATGAATTCCAATGCACGAAAGAGATCCAGTGTAACACTCTCAGTCATAGAATAAGGTGTAAATCAAAGAATAACATAAAACAAACAAAATGTATATACAAAATATTTAAAAATTAATAAATAAATATTTAATTTGCTAGAGCTATTAAAATAATATCAATGACAATTATTTCTTCTAAGTCTGATATCATTGATAATTTTAATTAATTATAAAAATAAATAATCATAAATAAAAATATATTATTATTTTCAAATTATGTTAATATATATTAAAGCTAATTTTTAAAAAAATATATATAATGAAATATAACCAAATCTAGGTGATGTAAGGGTTAAATAAGACTAAATTTAAAGTTGCTTAGTAATATATCTAAATAAAGATAAAAACTTGATAAAATGAGACAAATTGTACCAAAAAGTTTTCATTCCAATATCTTATGAAGTTTGAGCTTAAAATCCTCAATAATCAAGTAAAAAGTAAAGGAAAATGCCTCTAAAGTTAATTGGATAAAGCTCTTTGAGATTACTATAATAAAGTGTGTTTCATCTTCATCAAACCTCCTTTAGAACTATGTCATATAAATTTAAATATGCTTAAACAATAATACATTATTATTTTAATATCAATTAATTTTTTTTAATATGTAGATAAATTAATTTAATTTAATATAACCTAATCAAAGTGGTATATATAGATCCTTATAGTGGAGAACTATTACTTCGTTATAATATGACCAAATCAATGTAAAAATTTAAATGGAGATAATTTTTTTAAGAAAATTGTATTATAAGATAATAAGGAAATCTTGTGCAACATCATTGATTGTCAAATAATGTAAACATTAAAATGACTCAAAAAGTGTGTAGAGCTTATAGAAAATAAAATATTTAAAAATAATTCTATGTACATTTAATTTTATGGAGTTCAACAAGAAGAGTTCAACAATATTTGTTTCATCTCTAATGGATATATTCTTGAATTATTAGTATTTACATATGTAAATAAAAATAAATAACAAGAAAAATAATTTTAATATTAAGGAAATAGATTATAAAAAATGAGATTAGATAAATTTCATGGTGATATGTCAAATCAAAGTAAAACATTTTGAAAATTAGATAAATTTCATGAGCCATTATAGGATACAATGGAGACTAAAGACAACATCCATTATTATCTAATCAAGAACAAATTGAAATATGTTATAAGGCATGCAAAAAAGTTAAAAACTAAGTATATATATATATATATATATATATATATATATATATATATATATATATATATATATATATATATATATATATATATATATATATATATATATATATATATATATATATATATATATATATATATATATATTTAAGTCGATAGAGCTCCTTGAGATGTGTTGAATACGTTCGTTTCATCTCGATCATACCTTAATTGGAATAATTGTGAACTACAGAAGTATATAGTCATAAAATATAATAATTTTTTTAGTATTTAAAAAATATATATTAATGTCAAAATTAGATAAAAAAATATTTTTTTATAATGAATTCAGAGTTATGAATAGATTAAATGAGAGGAGAATTAGAGTTACATAATAATATAACGAAATACAGGAAAAATATATTTAGAGAAGGTAAATTGTGTGAGAAAATTAGATTTCAACATATTAAAAAATTGAGTGTAACTTACACCATGTTCAAATCTAGTATGAATAAAAATGTTTCGTAAAATGTTCCTAATTTTAATAATTAACATATTTAAATTAAATTTTTTAATATTTAATTAGATAGAGCTCATTAGTTAGAATCCTATAACATTTGTTTAATCTTGATCACACCTCTTTTTTACCAACTACAAATTACAAATGTAACTAAACAAAAACAAATAATGATTTATTTTTATAATTATAATACCAAGTAAATATTAATGAAAACTTAAATAAGATAATTTGAAATTAAATAACATATCAAATTAAAATAATATAAGGGCAACTTCGGAGAAGATTTAGAGTGACATAAATGGAACATAAAATCTTTGAGAAACATTTCAAGAAATATAATAAATTGATATAAATGTTTCATTTCAAGAGTTTAAATTGTTGGAGTGCAACCTCTTTGATGAACACAAATGGAAGTGTCTCGTAAAGCATGCCAGACACCTAGAAGATCAAATATTAAAAAATATAGTAGCAAATACTTGATTAGATTGATCTCATCTAAATGAATCCAATGACATTGTGTTTTGACTAAATAAAATATTATTAAGAATTTCATTGAATTGCAAAATTTAAAAATGAGAAAGAATAATAAAATATTATTTTAATATAAGGTAAATATATATATATTAATGCTAAAATGAAATGAATTAAAATAATGCAATATTTCGAAAACAAAACTAAATGATGGCCACATAAGAAGGGATTTAGAATTAAAAAATAATATAAGCAAATTAAAGGAAATAATTTGAAAAAATAAGGTTAGTTATACAAAAAAAGTTGCATTTGATGGTAAATATTACAAATAATGAAAAATTATTATTTTAATATTAAGTAAATATATATTAAAGATAAAAATATATAAATTAAAGCAATTTGTTATCACTAACTTAAGACAATGTGGACATAGGAGAGGATAATGACGTTCCATAGTTATAAAACTAAATAAATTTGAATTTTTTGAAAAAATGAGATAAATTTTATAAGAAGTTGCATTCCATGATGATAACAAGTTTGTGTTTTGGAATATTAATCATAATATAAATTATGAATTGACATATTCTATAAAACATGCAAAAGCCATAGAAAATGAAATATTAAGAAAAATATAAAAAAATAAATAATCAGATAAATCTGATTGAAATGAGTGTAGTGATGCATGTTTTTCGTTGAGCAATTATTATTTATAGTTATTACTAATTACAAAATTAAATAAGAATAAATTATAATAAAATAATATTTTAATTTGAAATAAAGATTTATTAAAGTTGAAATGAGATAAATTTTAAGAAAGTAATATAAGAAAATTATAGTAATTAAAGGTCACATTATTGGAGAATTAGACTTACATGCTAATATAACCTAATTATAGTAAAAAAAATTATAAAAAGGGATAAATTGCATATGAAAGTAGCATTCCAATATATAAAAGTGATTAAGTCTAATGTCCTCGATTGTGAAATCAACTATAAATTAGCAAGACTAGTAACTCATGCAAAAATCAATGTAAATAAAATATTTAAAATATAAAAATGGTTTTTTAATCATTTATAGCTCATAAAGACTAGTTGTATAACATTTTCTTCATCACCATCATACCTTAGGTTAAGTTACTACAAATTACATCATAAATTAGCATAAACAATAAAAAAGTTTTATTTTAATATTATGTAAATTTATGTTAAAACATAAATAAGATATATCTAAACAATGTATTATAATTAAATTAAAATTGTTAAAAAGGTAACAGGAAAGAAGGTTTAAAGCTCCACAACAATATCATTAAATGAAAATGAAAACCTTGAAGTAATGTGATAAATTATATAACAATGTTGCTTTAAAAGATTCTAAACACAAGTATAATGACCTTAACCATGAAATAAGAAACAAATTAAGCACTCTTGTAAATCATGCCAAAAACCCTTACTAGTAAAATATTTAAAACATATGTAAACAAATAATTAATTTGTTAGTGCTCATCTAGATGAGTCCAATAGCAATTGTTCCATCTCCATGAAACTATATTAGAACAACTACCAACTAAAATGTAAATTAGAATAAATAAAATGAAAATATTATTTTAACATACAAAAAATATAAATTAATTTTGAAATGAGATAAGTTGAAGTAATGTAATAAACCTAATCAAAGTGATTTAAAGTTCTCTAAAAATGAGAATTACAAATTTGTTATTTTATAACAAAATCAAAAAAAGAAATTTGAAGAAATTAGATAAACTGTATTAAAAAGTTACATTTTATGAACAAAGAAGAATGAGTTTGATGTCCTTAGTCATTGAATAAGGAAAAAATGGAGTTGTCACATAAAGCATTCCAAAATAAAAACAAAATTAAATGTATAAAAAATAACTTCTTTGGGATATTGCTCATTAGAATGGGTCCAATGACAATTGTTTTATCTCCATCAAGCCTCATTTCGAATTACTATGAATTACCAAAAAAAAATAAATATAAATAAAATAAACTATTATATTAATGTTCATTAAATATATATTAAAGAATATTTCTCATTAATTGAAATAATGTAATAAAACTAACTAAAAAAACAAATTGAAGAAATGTGATAAATTATATGAGAAGCTTGCATTCAATTATACTTTGGAAATTGACTATAATATTCTTGATCATCAAATCATGTATGACCCAAAATGCTTGGTAAAGCATTTTAAAACTCTTTAAAATAACATATTTTAATATAAATAAACAAAATACTAAGTAGTTTGAGCTCATTGAGATGATTTCACCAACATTTTCTTTTTCTCTATCATGCATTATTTCTAACTACTATGAATTACCAATGAAAATAGTCGTAAATAACTATAAATTATTACTTTATTATTTAGTAAAAATATTTTATAGGATAAATGAGATAGTTTGAGTAATATAAGAAGACCAAACCGAAGAATTGTAATGGTCAAACAAGAAAAAAAATTAATGTTTCTAGCGATGCAACTAAATCAAACAGAAAACTTTTGGAAAAGAAGATGAATTTAATAAAAGAACTATATTCCAACAAATTAAGAAAATTGACTACAACATTGTAGATCATTAAATCTTGTACAAATAAAACTTTATTGTAAAACTTGAAAAAATCATGAGAAAATGAAATACTTTAAAACATAATACTTAATTTGTTAGCTCGCCAAGATAAGTCCAACGAGTGTATCGTCATTGTTCACTAAATGAAGTATGAATTGAAACATCTAAAGCATGCTAAATCATAAGTTTAATAGAATATTTAAAAAGGTAAACATCAATATTTTTTTGGATAAACATCATCAACTTGAGTCTAATGATGATTATTTCGTATAAATCCAATATCATATGGAATTTCCCATAATTATAAAAATAAATAAGCATAAATAAAAAATTTTATTTTAAAATTACATTAATAAATATTAAAGCTTAAATTTGTTAAATTTAAATAACAAAATGTAGCAAAATCAAGGAGATGCAAAAGGTCACATGAGGGAAAATTTAAAGTTATATAGTAATATAACAAAATAACAAAACAAATTTGATGAAATAAGGTAAATGGTATAAGAAACTCACATTAAAATATCCTAAGAAGGTCAAGTGTAACATCCTTGATAATCAAATAAAGAATGAAAGAAAATGTCTCCAAAAGCATTACAAAGCTTTAAAAAGTAGAATATTTGAAAATCAAAAAATGGGTATTTAATTGGAAAGAGTACTTTAACATCAGTCAAATATGATTTGTTTCATCTTCATTAGCCTCATTTGGGAGTATGTGATTTACAAAATAAATAAGCATAACTAATATTAAATTACTAGTTTAATAATATATTAAAAACTATTTAAAAAAATAGATAAATTAAATAAATTTAATATAACCAAGTAAAAGTGATATGTTGGTCACTAAAGAAGAGAATTATCGTCCTTATTATAATATAAGCAAATCAATACCAAAAAGTTGAAGAAATGGGAAAATTTGTTTGAGAAAAATATATTCCAAGATAATAAGGAGATCGAGTACAACATCCTTGAAAGTCAAATAAGGTAAAAAATTGAAATGTCTCATAAAGTGTTTAAAACCCATAAAAATGAAAATATTAAAGAAAATATTTCAATGTCTATTTAATTTGATAAAGCTCAACCAATCAAGTCCAATGACACTTGTTTCATCTCTAATTGACATCTTATGAATAACAATGATTTACCAAAGTAAATATAAATAAATAATAATAAATTATAATTTTTTAATTTTTAATTAAATAGGTAATAAAACAAAAATGACATGACCAAAAGATTTGTGATATAACTAAGCTAAGGGGACTAAATGTAACATTCTTAATCATCTACTCAAGTAATAAATTAAATATCTTATAAAGCATGCAAAACACAAAAAAATTATAAATAAATATATATGCAAAAAAAATATATTTAAATAGATAGAGCTTCTTGAGACATGTCTAATGCATTTTTTTCATCTAAATGATACCTTGCTTTGAATAATTATGAACTACAAAAGTAAATAAGCATAAGAACAAACAAATTATTATATTAATATTAAATAAATATATATTAAAGTTGATATGAGATAAATTAAAAAAATTGTGTCATAACTAATTCAAATTGATGAATAGGTCAAATGAGAGGATAGTCATAGTTACATAGTAACATAACCAAATCAAGGAGAAAAAGTGTAAAATGCTCGATCTTCAATTGAGGTATGAATCAACATGTTTCATAAAAAGTTTCAAAATCTAATATATAAAATATTTAAATATAAACTTTTAATATTTAGTAACATAAAGCTTATGAGTTAGAATCGCACAACATTTGTTTCAACTTGATCAAACCCCCTTTTCTTTTTTTTTAATGGTCTATTATTTCAATAAAATAAATAATAAGAAAACTTAAATAAGATAAATTGAAATAATGTTACATATCCAAACAAAAATAATACAAACATCTCTTGGGAGTACGTTTAGAGTTACATATATGCAAAAAAAAATCAAAGGAGAATAATTGAACAAATGTAACAAGTTTTAGAAGAAAGTTTCATTTCAAGAAATTAAATAGTTGGAGTGTAAAATCAATGATAATAAAAAACACAAATGAAATGTCTCATAAAGCATGCTTGACACCAAGAACACAATATTTAAAAATTAAATAAATAGTTATTTAATTGGATAATTCTCATCTAGATAAATCCAATGACATTTATTTCGACTAGATCAAATTTTGTTTAGAATTATAATGAATTACCAAAGGAAAAACCCAAAATAAACAAAGACATTATTTTAATATTATGTAAACAAATATTAAAGCTAAAATGGAATAAAGTAAAACTATTCGATATTACCAAATAAAAAAATAATGGTCACATGGGAAGGAATTTGGAATTACATATAAATATAACAAAATTAAAAGAAAAATTTTTAAAAATGAACTTAGGTTATGAGAAAATGTTGCATTTGAAGGCACTTAGAAGGTTGAATATAACGTCTTTGATCATCATAAAAGGTATGATTCTTAAAAGTATAACAAAATGTGTCAAAATGCTTAAAAGGATATTTAAACCTATAAAAATTAAGACTTAATTAGTTGGAGCTCATTGAAGTGAGTCTTATGTCATTTGTTAGGTCTCTATCAAACCTCATTTTGAATTATTGAGAATTACAAAGTAAATAAATGAAAATCATATAAAAGTACTACTTTAATCTTTTTGTAAATATAGTTTAAACTAACAATAAGATAATTTGATGTAATATAATATAACTAAATCAAAGCATGTGAGAGGATAACTAGATATTCACAATAATATAAAGAAATCAAAGCAAAATACTCTAAATGATATAAATTGTATGACAAAGTTACACAATAATATACTATGAATCTCGAGAGTAACTTCCTCAGTTGTTAAATGAAGTAGGAATCAAAATGTCACATAGAATATGCCAAAAATTCTAAAACATTACTTATTTAAATTTATAAAAAGTGAATATTTTGTTGATATAGCTCTTTGTGATTGCATCAAATAACATTTTTTTCTTCTCATTAAAACATTTTTTGCAATTACTACTAAATTATAAAATAAATAGCATAGAGAAAAAAAAATTTTAAGTAAATATATAATAAAGCTAAAATGAGATAAATTAATGCATATTAATATGCCAAATTAAAATATTGTAGAGGTCACTTGAGAGCATAGTGGATTTTTGTAGTCATATAACTACATCAAAGTGAAAATTTAAAAGAAATGAGATAAAGTTTATGAGATGCTGCATTCTAAGATGATAAAGAGATAGAGTCTAAAATAGTTGACAATCAAATCAGGTACGAATCAACATGTCTTGTAAAATATGCAAAAATCATAGAAAATGAACTATTATAAAAAATATATAAATATATATATATATATATATAATTTGATAAAACTTATCAAAGTGAGTACAATTATGGATGTTTTCCCTATGTGAAATTTATTTAGAATTATTATTAATTACAAAATTTAATAAGCATAAATTGCAATAAATTACTTTTTCAGTATTAGGTAAAAATATATATATAAGATAAAATAAGATAAATTCGAATAAGGTAATATAACCAAATTAGAACAATTAAAGGTCACATTTGAAGAGATATAGATATGCATAATAACATAAACAAATCAATGCAAAAAACTTTTGAAAAAATGTGATAAATTAGACATGAAAGTAGCATTCCAAAAACTCTTGGTATAAAAATATTTAATGAAACATAAATAAATATTTAATTTGATAGTTTTCGTCTTAGATGGACCCATGACATCTGTCCCATTTCCATGGAACCATATTTGGAAATATTAGAAATTGCAAACTAAAATAAAAATATTATTATTTTGACATAATGAAGATGTAAATTAAAGTTGAAATGCAATAAATTAGAGCAACGTAATAAAACCAAATCAAAGTGATGTAATGTTCACAATAAATTAGAATCAAAATTTTGTTATAATGTAACCAAATCAAAGAGGAAAATTTCAAAAGAATTGATAAATTGAATTAGAATGTTGCATTCTAACAAACTAAAGGTTGTGTTTGATGTCATTGATCATTAAATAAGCAACAAATGGAATTATCAAATAAACCATGCCAAAATAAAAAACTTAAAAAATTTTAAAAATATTAAAATTAATTTTTTATGAGATATTTCTCATTGGGATGGGTACAACATTTGTTTGACACAATGACACCTTTTTTTGAATTACTCTGGAATACTAAATAAAATAAATATAAATAAGTAAACTATCATATTAATATGAATTTAACATATATTAAATCTTAATTGTAATAAATTTAAATTATGTAATAAAATTGACACAGAGCAAAAATAAATTGACGAAATGTTATAAATTATATTATAAATTTATATTCAAAAATGTCTAGTAAAGCATTCAAAAACTATAAAAAATAATCTATTTAAAACTAAATAATGTTTTTTAATTTTTTTGGATCTCATCAAGTTGATTCCATCCACATTTTTTTCTCTATCATTTTTAATTTTTAATTTCTATCAATTACCAAAGAAAATAATTTAAATACCTATGAATTCTTTTTTTATGAAGAAAATATATTTTAAATTTTAAATAAGATATATTCAAGTAATATAAGAAAATTAAACTAAAGTGATGTAATGGTCACACAAGAAAAAAAATTTGAGTTTTTAGTAGTATAGCCAAATCAAAGTGAGATAAATTTTATAATATAACAAATTTCCAAGAAATTATGAAGTTCAGCAATAACATTATTGCCCATTAAATCAAGAAAAAGCCTTTCCTATAAAACATTCTAAAATAATGAAAAAAGGAATATTCTAAAAGAGAATTTTTAGCTTGATAGCTCGTCAAGTTAAGTACAATGATGTTTGCTTCATCTCAATCAAACCTCTATTATAAATAAATAATGTAAATAAACATAAATAGTAAAAAATTATTACTCTAATTAAATAAAATAGATGTTAAAGAAGAAATTAGATGGATCTAAAAAATGAAATAAACAAAATAAAAGTGATTTGAATGTCACATGAGAGAGGAATTGTAGCTTTATAAAATATAACCAAATTAAATTAAAAACATTAAAGAAATGAGAAACATTATAATAGAAAGTCACACTACAACATAAAAATAGAATGGATGGAACATCCTTGTCCATTAAATAAGGTATGAGGTATAACATCTTATGAAACTTTCCAAAATCTTGGAAAATAAATATTTTTAAAAATAAAAATGTATATTACATTGGATAAAGCTTGTCAAAAAGAGTCAAATGAGATTTATTTCATCTCAATGAGACCTCAATTTTTATTAATTAGTTTTACCAAATTGAATAAATATAACAAATAATAAATTATTGACTAAAAATTATGTAAATATATATTAATGTTGAAATGAGATAATGTAAATCAATATAACATAACAAATGAAAGCAATATAAAAGTAACCCAAGAGAAGATTTTTGAGATAAATTGTAATAAAAAAAATAAAGAGAACTTGATTGAGCATGCTTAGAAATGTTTATTGATATTTCTTTCCTCTCTACCATATCTCATTTAATTTTATAACAACATTACGAAAAACTTAAGCAATAAAAATAGTAAATTACTTTTTTCTTCATTTAATAATGAATTAAATAAAATGATGTAATTTAACTAATGTAATGTGGAAATACATTTTAATATAACCAAAACAAAAAGAAACGTTTGAAAAAGTTAAATAATTTTATAAGAAATCTTTATTCAAAGATACTAAGGATATCGAGGTCAATTTTCTCGATCATCAAATAAGTTATAAATCAAAATATGCATGTAAAAACTTTAAGGAATATGGTATTTAAAAAATTTTGATTACATAGTGCTTGTTAAGACAAGATTAACGACATTTGTTTTGTTGCGATTGGTCGTTGTTTAGTATTTGTTTTAAAATTATAATTTAAATAAGCCCAAGTAATAATTGATTATTACTTTAATATTTAGTAAATATTTAATAATAATAAAATAAAATAAATTAATGAAATAAAAAAACCTAAATCAAAATGTTGTAAAAGTTAAAAGAGACGAGTATTAAATTATCATTGTGCAGTAATAAATTAAATGAGAAAAATTTAGGGAAATAGATGAAATTATAAGAGAAATTGTATTCCATGTTATTATGGATATTGTGTGTAATATAAAAGATTGTCCTAACATTTACCAATAAGAAAGTTTAGTAAAATATGCATTAACTCTAAAAAATATAATATTTAAAAATAAAAAAATAAATATTGAAATAGATAGACTTCATAGAGTTGAAGGTACTAACATTTGTTCATCCAATTCAAAACATGTTTCGAATTACTACAAATTACAAAAAGAATAACTAGAGGTTAAAACTAAGTCATTATTTTAATATTAATAAAATATATTTTAAAGTTAAAATTTGATAAATTGATATATTATAGTATAAAAAAATTAAAGTGATGTAATTGTCACATGAGAAGAGAATTTGTGTTACATAGTAATGTAATATATTCAAAATGAAAATTTGAAAAAATGAGATAAATTATACATTAATGTTTTAATCAAAGGAAATAAAGAGATTTAGTGTCATTAACTTTTTACCAAATTAAGTAGGAATCAAAATACCTTCTAAATTGGACCAAAATATTAATTAGTAGCAATTCATTTGATTAAGCTAGTCAAGTTAGTCCATTCAAATTCATTTCATCACAATAAGACTTAGATATAATTTTAAATTTAATTTGAAAAACCATAAGTAAAAGATAAGATGAGATAATTAAATTAATTTAATATAACTAAATCAAAATGAAAGATTTGAATAAATGTGACAAATTGTATAAGAAAGATGTGTTGTATGTTACTAAGGAGATCGGGTGTAAAATTCTTCATCATCAAATTGGCTACAAATTAAAATGCACCATAACATATATGAAAACACTAGAATATAAATTATTTAAAAATGGAATTAATGATTATTTAATTTGATAAAACTTGTCGATACAAAATTAAAACAATGAATTAAAAATTAAATAAATAAAAATTAACTTTTATTAAATATTAAATAAGATAAATGAAGATAATGTAGTATAAACAAATCAAACTAATGTAAATGAAAAATGGAAGAAAAAATAGAGTTTCATAGTAATATATCTAGATTAATGCATAAAATATAAGCAAATAAGATAAATTGCACATAAAATTTTAATCAAACATATTAAGGTGATTGACTCTCACATCCTCAATCGTCAATCCAAGTTAGAATCAAATTGTTATGTAAAGCTTGCCAAAACAGTATGAAAAAATTGTTGTATAAAAAATTTAGTAGAGCTAGTTAAAATGAGACCAAAGTAAAATGGAATAAATAATAACAAATTATTATTTGAATGGTAACTAAAAATATATATATATAATTGAGATAAAATGAAGCAATGTATATAACAAAATCAAAGCATTCTCATGGTCCTTCTAGAGATGATTTGTAGTTACATAGCAATATAGCCTAATTAAAAAAATGAATAAATCAAATAAATTGAATTGGAAGAAATACAACAAAATAGCTACAAAAAAAGTTGAAGGAATGAGCAAAATTGTATGAGAAAGGTTCACACTATTATACTAAGGAGATTGACTACAACATCCTATATCATTAAATCTAGTATGATTCAAAATATCTTAAAACAAATTACTATTTGATTAGATAAAGCACATTCACATTGGTGTAATGATGTTTGCCATTTCTTGATGGAACCTCATTTGATATTCAACGTCATTAGATAGAGCTCATCCACTCAATTATATGAGGCATGATGTTTAGAGTTACATAACAATATAACCAATTCATAGAAAAAATATTTAAAAATATAAAATAAATTTTATGAAAAATCCTACATTTAGGATATTAAGGAGACTGAGTAACATAATTAATTCTTAAAAAATAGAACCGATCAAAATTTCTCAAAGCATGTGAAAGCCTAAGGTAATAAAATACTTTAAAAATGACTATTTAGTTGAATAAAGCTTATTGAGATGAATTCAATGAACTTAGTTTCACCTTGAGCGATCGTCGTTAAGATTTGCTATCAAATTTTAATTAGAAGATCACTAACTAATAATAAATTTTTATTTTAATATTGATTACATTCATAATAAAGTTAAAATAAGATAAATTAATGTAATGTTGAAAATTAATAAAAATGAGGCAAAGTTCACATAGGAGGAGAACAAGAGTTTCTTCTATAATAACTAATTATATTCAAACAATTTGAAAAGTGAAAATCAATTATATAAGAATGTTGTATTTCATGATATTTAAAAGATAGCATGTAACATCCATTATCATCTTATCATTTAAAAATTAAAAAAACCTCATAAGTTATACTAATTATAGGAAAATAAAATATTTTAAAATACTAAAATAAAATAATTAATTAGATTATGCTCATCAAGTTTTGAGCCCAATGACGTTTGTTTCAACTAGCTTAGACCACTTTTGTGATTAATGCAAATTACCATAGTAAATAACCATTATTAAGAACAAAATATTATTTTATTATGTAACCAATTTAAAGTGATATAATTGTCACACAATAAGAGGTTTAGGGCTATATCAAAATATAACCAAATCAAAACTAAATGTTTGATTAAATGAATTAAATTTTAAATTGATGTCACACATTGAGGCATTAAAAAAATTTAATTTAGAATTTTTTTTATCATCAAAGTATGTTGGAATCAATATTTAATATAAAGTGTGCCAAAACTACAAAATATAAAATATTAAAAAATTTTAAATTAAATATTTAATTTGATTGAGCTCGTTAGGTGTGTCTATTGAGAGTTGTTTTGTCCCAACAAGATCTTGATTGGAATTTCAATAAATTGCAAAAGTAAAGAAATATAAGTAATAAAAATTACTTCTCATTTTAATTTATATATATATATATATATATATATATATATATATATATATATATAGGAGATTAAATGAGAAAATTGGAGGCAAAAAATATAACAAAATGAAAGCAAAAGATTTGAAGAAATGAGATAAATTATAAGAGAAAGTTGCATTCCAAGTTAGTTAGTAGATTAGGTGTAATATCCTCAATTGTTATCTTAAAGATAAAAGAAAATATCTTGTAAAGTTAAGTAAACCCTAGGATATTAAATATTTAAAAATTAAATAAATAATAACTAATTGGATAGAAAGGAATTGAAAATTAAGTAAATATAAATTAAGGAATAATTAACATAAGTTGAAGCAATGTAGTATTAAAAAATCAAGGAACATGAATGTTGGAGGAATCACAAAAAAAAGTTTCATAGTAAAAAAATAATTTATACCAAAAACGTTTATGAAATGAGATAACTTGTAAATAAATTTGTCAATCAAAGATAGGGAGGATGTCAAGTGTAACATCATTGACTATAAAATCTAGTACAAGTCAAACTGTCTCGTACACATTCCAAAATGCTAAAAAATCATAAATAAAGCATGAATTCTTTGATAAAGCTCGTGACGAAGACTAGAACAATATTTACTGTTTCCTCAACCAGAACTCATTTTAATTTCACAAAATTTCAAAAATAATTAGTAACAAATAATAATAAATTATTATATTAATGTTAAGGACATGTATATATATATATACATATATATAATAGCTAAAATTAGATCAATTTCAGTAATGCAATATAACCAAATCTAAACATTGTTATGGTCCGTCGTGAGAAGATTTTTGGCTAATAGTAAAACAACCAAAACAAAGTGAATACTTTGGAAAAATGAGATAAATTGAAAGGGATTGTTTTTTCCATGATACTATATAGAAAAAGAACAATATCCTCAATAATGAAATCTTTTACTGTTTAAAATGTTTCATAACCCTATGTAAATTAAATAATATAAAATATTTGAAAATTTTAAAAATGAATAGTTAATTAGGATATTTTAAAGAATAAAGTAAATATATATTAAAGTTGAAATAAGACTATTTGAAGTGATGTAATATAGCCAAATGAAAGAAAATTAGAGGTGACACTAGACAAGATTTAGAGCTACGTAAGATTATAACAATATCAAACAAAAACATTGAATAAAGTTGCATTCCAAGCTTCTATTGATATTGAATTATTGTGTCCCATAAAAAATGCCAAATGCTTAGAAAAAAACTTAAAAATTTGAAAATTAATATCTACTTAGATAGAGCTCATCAATACTAATGTAACTATACTTGTTTTAGTTTGATTGGACCACTTATAGTTACTATGAATTATAAAATTAAAAAATGATTAAAGAGTAAAAAATATTTTAATATTAATTAAATATATAATAGAACTAAAACGACAAAAGTTGAAGTAATTTAATATAACTTAATCCAAGTGAATATACCATCTCATGAGCGAAGAATTTTTTGGTTAATAGTAGTAAAACAAAAATAAAGTAAAAAAATTAAAGAAATGAGATAAATTATAAGGGAAAGTTTTGTTCCAAGATACTATGGATATTAAGAGTAACATCTTTGATCATCAAATTAGTTATAAATAGAAATGTATTAGAAAGCTTGTAGAACTTATTGGGCAAAACTTTCAATGAAATATAAAAATAAATATTTATTTATATCATGCTCCTCTAGATCTTTTCAATAATGCTTATTTCAACTCAATCGAATCTGGTTGAAAATAACTATGCATTATAAAAGTATGCATAAATAATAAAAAAATTATTAAAATATAAATTAAATATATATTAAATATGAAATCAAGTATAATGATGAAATATAACATAATGAAGTTTAATTGATGCAAGGGTCGAGAGGAGATGTAGAGATATTTAACAAAATAAAAAAATCAAGTTCAAACTTTTGGTGAAAAGAAATAAACTTTAATAAGAAATATGCATTCCAAGATACTAAGGAGATCAAAGATATCATCCTTGATTTTTAAATTAGGTATTAATTTAAATTACTCATTGACATCAAAAATTCATAAAAAAGTAAATATTTCAAAATTTAAAAAGAATTATCTAAATGGATGGAACTCATAGAGACGAGTACAACATAGTTTTTTTGACCTTGATGGGAGCACTTTTAGAATTACTATGAATTACTAAATTACAAAAATTAAAAAATAAAAATAATATCATTTTTATATTAAATAAATATATAACAAGGCTAAAATGAGAGAATTTGAATAATTTAATATATCCTCATTAAAGTGATGTTCCCATCATACTAGATGAGACAATATATAACAAAAAATTACAATTATTGTTTAGTACTAATGTGGAAAATTCTAAGAAAAATATTTGAAGAAATGAGATAAAGATACTTAATGTTTCATTCCAAGATACAATTGAGTTCACGTGTGTCATGCTCGACCATTAAATAAGCTATGAATCAAAATATATTATAAAACTTGTCAAAACTTAAGAAAATAAAATCTTTAAAAATGTTGAAGTAAATATTTAATTTGATAGAGCTCATTGACAGAAATATAATGATATTTGTTTCAACTATATTGACCTGTTTAAGAATTACTAAGAATTATTAATCTAAATAAGCACCAATAATATTAAATTATTTAAATATGACACAAGAGGAGATTTAGGGTAACATAGTAATATATCAAAATCAAAGTAAAAATATTAAACAAAATGACATAAACTGTGTAGAAAACTTACAAGATACTATGGAGCTCAATTGTAACATAATCATTTATCAAGTCAAGCAAAACAAAATTTGACTTAAAGCATGATGCGATACTAGAAAATAAAATAATGATAACTATTGAAACTAATTTTTAATTAAATAAAGAATTTTTAAATGAGTTCAATGACATTTATTAAGTATCATTATGAATTCGATTGGAATTACCAAAATTATCGAAATAAATTAAGCACAAAGAGTAATATATATTATTATTTCAACATCAAGTAAACATATATTCAAGTTATAAATGACTAAAGGTTATACAACCAAATGAAAGTTATATAATAATTACATAAAAGAAGATTTAGAGTCACATAGTGAACAATAAAAATAAAAAACTTTTGAAGAAATGAGATAATATATATGAGAAAGTTATAATCAATGATACTATGGATTTTGAGTAAAATATCCATTATCATTAAATTAGGCTCTAATTGAAATGTCTCATAATGAAGCAAAATAATAGAAAATGAAATATTTAGAAAAAAGTATGAATATTTAGTTGCATGACTAATCAAAATATGACAAACATCGTTTATTTCATCACGATTAGACTTCGCTTAGAATTAATTCAAAATATATAACTAAATAAGAATAATTAATAATAAGTTTTTTCACTTTTAAAAGCAAAAAAAGGTAAATATAAACTATACAATGTAATCAAAACATGGCATGACAAATGTAGCACAACAAAGGAATTAGAATTATATAGTAACATATCTAAATCAAAGAAAAATATTTGAGAAAAAAAGACACTATGTGAGAAAGTTTCATTCCCATATACTAAGAAAAAATTTGTGACATCCTCAATCATTAAATTAGTTCCCATCAAAATGTCTCACAAAACATAGAAAAGCCTTTGAAAAGAATATATAAAAATATGACAATTAATATCAAATGAGATTTGGTTTAATAAGATGAGTCCAAAAACATCAATACCATCTTTAATCAGTGCTCATTTGGAATTATTATAAATAACAAAAGTAGATATGCAAAAAAAATAAAAAAATATTTTAAATTAAATAAATAAATATTAAAGTGGAAATAGACAAATTGAAGCAGTTTAATTTATACAATTCAAACTAGTGTAAACATTACATAAAAGAAGATTTAAAATTATGTAACAATATGATGAAATCAAAATGTTGAACTTAAAGAAATTAGAATAATTATAAAAGACTAATTTTAAGATAGTAAATAGATCAAGTGCAACTTTCTCGATTATCAAGTTGCTAAGATTTGAAATGTGTCATTAGTTTGCAAAATCCTTAAAAATATTTTTAAAAAATAAAATAGATTATTTAATAGAATAGAGCTCAACAAAATGAATCTACCAACATTTGTTTGCCTTTATTGGACTTCATTTGGAATTACACTAAATTACTAAAGTACATAAGCATAAAAAAGCTTAATTTAATATTATAAAAAAATATTAAAGCCAAAAGATTACAAATTGAAGCAATATAATACTATGAATTCAAAGAAATTTAATGGCCATGTGAGAGCAAATTTTTTGTTGCATTGTAATATAAATAATCAAAGCAAATATTTTAAGAAAAGAAATAAATTATAAGGGAAAATTGCATTTCAAGACACTGGTGATCAAGTAGAACTCCTTGTTTAATAATTTTGGTATAAATCAAAAAAGTTCCTAAAGTGTGTAAAACCCAATATGATTAAATTGTTTTAAAAATATAGATATGAGTATTTTAATGGATATTGCTAATCAAAATGAGCCCAATAGAACTTTTTCATGTTGATCAAGCAACATTTAGAATTACTACACATTACCAAATTGTTCCAAAAACATTGATATTTTAATATTATGGAAAAATATATTAAAATTTAAATGGGATAAATTTATTCAATTTAATTTAACCAAATAAAAATAATGTAAGTGTCAAATGGGAATATAATTAGAGTTTCATGATAATATAACCAAATCAATGAAAACAATGTCATGAAAATAAGACAAAATATCATTGAAAAGTTGTGTTAAAAAATGTTAAATTGATCAAGTCAAAAATCCTTAATCATGAATTCATTTAGAAATTAAAATTTCTTATAGATGTTGCAAAAACACTAGAAAATATATATTTAAAAATAAGATGTTAAACTTAAATTAGATAGAGCTCATTGATGATATGACCTTCAGAAGTTCTACAAGATCTTGTTAGAATATCTAAATATTTATCAAAGCTAAGACTACATAGATTGAGGAAATATAATATTATTAAATCAATTTAATGTAAAGGTCACACAAGTGAAGATATAGAGTTACACTGTCAAATAACCAAATTGATGCAAGGAATTTTATGAAATGAGACAACTTTTAAAGGAATTTTGTGTTCCAAGGCATTAAGAAAATAGAGAGAAATATTCTTGATTATCTAATCCAACACAAATTAAAAAAACTCAAAACAAAAAAAGAAAAAAAATTCATTAAAAAATATAAAAATTAATATTAAATTAGATAGAGTTAATAAAGTTAAGTTCAATGTTGATTATTCTATCCTGATGCGACCTCAATTTGAATTGTGCTATTTATTAGTAAACAAATAAAACAAATATTGAATTGTTATTTTAATATTAAAACTATATATGAAAGAAATGACAAACTTTATATGAATTTTACATTAAAGATGCTAAAGTGATCAAGTGTAGCATTCTCAAAAATAAAATAAGGTTTGAATTAAAATATCACAAAAAATTTTTAATAGCCAAAAAAATAAAGTATTTTTAAATAATACAAATAGGTATATAACTAGATAAGGCTTTTCAAATTGAGTCCTATGACATTTACTTCAAGTTGATTAAAAATTAATATTTTTATATTTGGCAAATAAATGTTATACCTAAAATAGCATAAATTAGGGCAATGTGTTACAACCAAATCAAAGTGATGTATTGGTTGTGCAAAAAGAGATAATTATATGAGAAATCCAATGGAAAATAACCAAATCAAAGTAAAAACTTTATAGAAATGAGATAAAGTGTATGAAATGGTTGTAGTACATGAAACAAAGGAGATCATGTGTAACATTTTTTATCATACAATTTGATGCAAATAAAAATTTCACATTAAGTGTGCTAAGTGCTAAAATCATAAAAAAATTAATAGAAATATAGAAATTAATATTTATTGGATATGGGTTATTAAGACAAATTTTACAATGCTTGCTTTGTCATAATCCATCCTCCTTAGGAATTACTACATATTGCCAAACTAAATAAACAAAAATAATAGTAAACGTTAATTAAATATTTTGTAAATATATATTAAAGTTGAAATGAGTCAAATTATAAAAATATAATATAACCAAATTAAAGAAATGAAATGATTAAACAAGACGAGATTTAGAGTTACTAAGTAATATAACCAAAAAAAACAAAATTCAATAAATGTTTTAAATTGAATTGGAAAGTTGCAATACAAAATATTATAGAGATCGACTATAATAACATCAATCATCAAATCAGGTACTAGCCAAAATGTCTTATGAAACACGAAAAAGCCAAAAAAAATAAAATATTTAAAATAGTTAAGCAAATATTTTATCCAATAGAGCACATTGAAATGAGTTCAATTACATTTTGCATTATGCTATTCAAACCATTTTTTAAAATTATTATGAATTACAAAATTAACGATGCATAAATAATAATAAATTTCAATTTTAATATTATTAAAATAGATATTAAAACTAAAATGATGTAATTTCAAAAAATCTTATCAAAGTTATGTAAAACACACATTATAGGGGATATAGAGTTAACAACTAATATAACCAAACAAAAGCAAAAAACAATTTAAGAAATGAGGAAACTTGTATGGAAATGTAGGATTCCAAGATGCTAAGGGAATCAAGATAAACTTCTTTGATCTCCAATAAGATACAAATTAAAATGTTTGGTGACATGTGCTAAATCTATAGAAAATAAAATATTTTAAAATATAGAAATGAACAATTAACTGCATGAAGCTTATTAAGAGCTTTTCAATGACATTTGATTAGTGTAGATCGGATCTTGTTTGGAATTACTATTATTTTTGGAACACAAACAAGTATAAATAATTATAAAATATTATTTTAAGATAAATAAATTTATAATAATGATAAAAGCGAAATAAATTTTAGTAATTTAGTATAACAAAATCAAAGTGATGTGAATGGCACATAAGAGGGGATTTGAGTTTCATAGTAATATAATAAAAAAAAGTGAAACATTTCAAGAAATGAGATAAATGGAATTAGACAATTGCATTTGAGGATAGTAAAGACATGAAATCTAACATCTTATATTGCTGAATCAAGTATAAATTGAAATGTCTCACAAAGTATGCAACAACATTTTCTATCTCGTGTGGAGTTACTTCGAATTCCAAAGTTAATTAAGAACAAATAATAATAAATTTTTAATATCAAAATTTAGAAAATATATGTTAATGATGAAATAAGATAAATTGAGGCAAATATACTTTGACAATAACAACGTAATGTAATTGTAACATGAGAGGACATTTAAACTCATACAGTAAGTCAACAACCTTGATTTTCAAAATGCCTCATAAGGCATGTAATAATCCTTCAAAATAAAAAATTAAAAAATATTTTAAATAATAATTAATTAAATAAAGCTCATCAAGTCTTGTCTAAGAATATTTGCTACATCTTGATCACATTTCTTTCTTAATCAATGCAAATTATAAAATTAAATTAGCATAAATAATAAAATAATTATTTTATTAGTAGGTAAATATAAATTAAATATAATATTAGACATATTAAAGAATTGTAATATAGTAAAATGAATTTGATGTAAAGCCCACATGGAGGCGAATTTGAGTTTAATAGCAATAAAAAAAAATAAATGCAAAATTTTCAAAAAATCAAATAAATTATAGGTCAAAGATTCATTTGAGGAAACTTAGAGGTCAATTATAACTTTCTTAATCATTAAACAAGATATGAATTGAAAAATGTCAAAAATATGTCTTATTTTGACTTATAATCACCAAATTAAACAATCTTTAATAATAACAAGCTATTATTTTAATAATATGTAAATATAAAATAAAGTTAAAATAAGATAAATTGAAATAATATAATATAACTAAACACTAACAATGTAAAGATCATAGCAAAAAAGAATTAAAATTTTTTTGTAAAATAAACAAATCAAAGCAAAGCATTTCTTCAAATTAGATAAGTTGTGTGGCAAAGTTGCCCTCTAAGATATAATGGTGTCAAGTATAAAGTCCTCGATTGTCAAATAAAGTACGTAAAAAATGTCTTACAAAGTTTGCTAAAAACAAAAAAATTAAATATTAAAAATATATAGATATAATTTAATAGTTACTTGGATAGAACCCATCATTATTACTTAACACATTTGTTTCATCTCAATTAATCTTTTTCTAGAATTACTATGAAATACAAAATTTAATAAGAATTGATAATAAATAATTATTACTTTAATATTACGTGACATTTTATAATAAAGTTGAAATGTACTAAATTGAAGAAATTTATTACATAATAATCAAGGTTATGTAAATGTCAAACAATACAAAAATTAGCATAACATGGTAATATGATGTTAATAGAAATGCGATAAATTATGCAGAAAACTTGCATTCCAAGAAATTAAAAAGTCAAAATGTAAATTCCTCGATTATCAAATCAGACATGAATAATAATATCACATAAAATATGTTAGAGCCACAAAAAAATAAAATATTTAAACAAATAAAAATTAATGTTTAATTAGATAGCACTTTTTCAGGTGACTCCAATAATATTTACTTCATCTCTATCATACCTTTTTTGAATTAAAAAATCACAAAATAAAAAAAGCATAAGTAATAATAAATTTTTATTTTTATACTAATTAAATATATATTAACATAAGTATCGAAATAATGAGGCAATGTTATTCCACTAAACAATAGAAATGCAAGAGTTGCACGAGAGGAGATTTGTCATTACATAGTAATAAAACAAAATGAAGCAGAAATCTTTAAGCAAAAGAGATAAATTGTAAATTGTGTGAGAAAGTTGTATTTTGTGATAATAAGTAGTTTGGCATTAATATCATTGATCTTTAAATTTTATATGAATTGTAATTTCTCATGAGGTTTACAAATATCATTGAAAAATAAAATATTTAAAAACCTAGAAAGCAATATTTTATTGGATGTAGCTTTTTGAGATGACTCTAGTGACCTTTTTTCATCTCGTTGGGGGCAAGTTTTGCTTCACTATGAATTGACAAACCAAATAAGAATAAATCATAATAAAATATTAATTTAAGAATTTGTAATTATACAATAAAGAAAAAACTATGTAGTTAAATACGAATGGAGGTCACATAAGGTGAGTTAAATGTTCTGGGAGAGGTTC
>JAIUJO010000365.1:240000-243298 GCA_023846275.1 Vanilla planifolia
CATCATCATTATCTTCTTATTCCACTTCCTCTTCTTCTTCTTCATCTACTTCTTCTTCTTCTTCTTCTTAAACGCCTTCTTCTTCTTCTTCTTTTTATTCCTCTTCTTCTTCTTCTTCTTCTCCTTCTTTGTCTTCTCCTTCTTCTACTTCTTCTTCTTCTCCATCTTCTCCTACTTCTTCTTCTTCTTCTTCGTCTTCTTCTTCTATTACTTCTTCTTCTTCTTCTTCTTCTTCTTCTTCTTCTTCTTCTTCTTCTTCGTCTTCCTTTACTACTTCTTGTTCTTGTTCTTCCTCTTCTACTTCTTTTCCTTCTTCTTCTTCTTCTTCTTCTTCTTCTTCTTCTACTTCATCTTCTTCTTCTTCTTCTTCATTTTCTTCTTCTTCTTATACTTCTTAATCTACTAGTTTTGGCTCTTCCTCCACTTCTTCTTCCTCTTTAATTACTACTATGTCTTCTTTTTCTTCTTCTTCTTACTTATTCTTCTTCTTCTTCTTCTCTTCATCATCATCTTCTTCTACTTCTATTTCTTCTTCTTCTTCTTCTTCTTCTTCTTCTTCTACTTCTTCTTCTTCTTCTTCTTTTTCGTCCTCTTCTTTTCCATCTTCTTCATCATCTTCTTCCTCCTTTTCTTCTTCTTCTTCTTCTTTTTCTTCTTCTTCTTTTTTCTTGTTCTTGTTCTTCTTCTTTTTCCTCTTCTTCTTTATCTTCTTCTTCTTGTTCTTCTACTTCTTCTTCTTCCATAGCCTCATCTTCTTCTTCATCATCCTTTTTTTCTTCTTCTTCCTCTTCTTCTCCTTCTTTGTCTTCTTCTTCTTCTTCCCCATCTTCTTCTCTCTTCTTCTTATTCTTCTTCTCCTTTGCCTTCCTCTATTTCTTCTTCCTCTTCTTCTTAATCTTCTATTTTTTCTCATTCTTCTTCTTGTTCCGCTTCTTCTTATTCTTCTTTTTATATTTCTTACTCTTTTTCTTCTTCTTCCTCCTCCTCTTCGTCTTCTTCCTTTTCTTCTTTTGTTCTTCTTCAACTTCTTCAGCTTCTTATTCTTCTTCTTCTTCTTCTTCTTATTCCTCTTCGTCTTCTTCTTCTTCTCTTTCTTTATCTTCTCCATCTTCTTCTTCTTCTTCTTCTCCATCTTCTCCTTCTTCTTCTTCTTCTCCATCTTCTCCTTCTTCTTCTTCTTCTTCTTCTTCTTCTTCTTCTTCTTGCTATACTTCTTCTTCTACTTCTTTTTCCTCTTCTTCTTCTTCTTCTTCTTCTTCTTCTATTATTATTACTTATTCTTCTTTTGCCTCTTATTTATTCTTATTCTTCTTCTACTACTTCTTCTTCTTCCTCTTCTTCTTCTTCATCATCATCTTACTCTTCTTCTCTTACATCTTCTACTTCTTTTATTTCTTCTTCTTCTTGTTCTTTCTCTTCCTCTTCTTCTTCTTTCTCTTACTTCATCTTTGTCTTATACTTTTTGTTCTTCTTCTTCTTCTACTTTTTTTTCTAGTTCTTTTTCCACTTCTTCTTCATCTTCTTCTTCTTCTTCTTCCACTTCTTCTTCTATCTTCTTCTTCTTCTTCTTCTTCTTCTTTGTCTTCTTCTTCCTACTCTTCTTCTTCTTCTTCTTCTTTTTCTTCTTCTTCATATTCATCATCTTCTTCTTCTTCTCCTCCTCCTCCTCCTTATTCTTCTTCTTCTTCTTGTACTTTTTCTTCTTCTCTGCTTTCTACTCCTTCACCTTCTTCTTCTTCTTCTTCTTATTCTTCTTCTTCTTCTCCTTCTTCTTCTTTTCCTTCTTCTTCTTAATCTTATTCTTCTTCATCTTCATCATCATCATCATCATCATCTTCTTCTTCTTCTTCTTCTTCTTCTTCTTCTACTACTACTACTACTTCTTTTTCTTCTTCTTCTGCTTCTTCTTCTTCTTCTTGTTCTACTTCTTCCACATCATCAACTTCTACTCATAATTCTTTTACTTCCTCTTTTTGTTCTTCTTCTTCTTATTACTCTTCATCTTCTTCATCTTCTTCTTCTTCTACTTCTTCTTCTTTCTCTTCTTCTTCTTCTTCTTCCTCTCACATATTCATCTTCTTCTTCTTCTCCTTGTACTTTTTCTTCTTCTTCTCTTTTTTTTCTTCACCTTCTTCTTCTCCTTCTTCTTCTTCTTCTTCTTGCTCTTCTTCTTGTTCTTCTTCTTTTCCTTCTTCTTCTTCTTCTTCTTCTTCTTCTTCTTCTTCTTCGAATTGTACTACTTCTTCTTCTTCTTCTTCTTCTTCGAATTGTACTACTTCTTCTTTTTCTTCTTCTTCGACTTCCTCTTCTTCTTCTTGTTCTACTTCTTCTTCTTCTTCATCAACTTCTTCTCATAACTCTTCTTCCTCCTATTTTTGTTCTTCTTCTTATTCTTATTCTTCTTCTTCTTCGTCTTCTTCTTCTTCTTCTTCCCCTTCTTCTTCTTCTTCTTCTTATTATTATTATTATTCTTCTTCTTTTTTATCTTGTTCTTCTTCTTCTTCTTCTACTACTACTACTACTTCTTCTTCTTCCTCATCTTCTTCTTCCTCATCTTCTTCTCTTTTTCTCATTCTTCTTCTTGTTTTTCTTCTTCTTATTCTTCTTTTTATATTTCTTATTCTTCTTCTTCTTCTTCTTCTTCCTCTTCATCTTCTTCTTTTTCTTCTTTTCTTCTTCTTCAGCTTCTTCTTCTTCTTCTTCTTATTCCTCCTCGTCTTCTTCTTCTTCTCTTTCTATGTCTTTTCCTTCTTCTTCTTCTTCTTCTCCATCTTCTCCTTCTTCTTCTTCTTCTTCTTTTTCTTCTTAAACTTCTCCACCTCATCTTGTACTTGTTCTTGTTCTTGTTCTTCCTCTTCCTCTTCTTGTCCTTCTTCTTCTTCTTCTTCATCATCTTCTTCTTCTACTTCTTCTTCTTCTATTTCTTGCTTTTACTTCTTCTTCTACTACTTTTTCCTCTTCTTCTTCTTCTATTATTGCTACTACTTTTTCTGGCTCTTATTAATTCTTCTTCTTCTTCTTCGTCTTCTTCTTCTCCATCATCATCTTATTCTACTTCTCTTACTTCTTCTACTTCTTCTACTTCTTCTTCTTGTTCTTCCTCTTCCTCTTCATCTTCTTCTTTCTCTTACATTTTCTTCTTATACTTTTTTCTTCTTCTTCTTCTTCTATTTCTTTTTCTAGTTCCTTTTCCACTTCTTCTTCATCATCATCATCAACTTCTTCTTCTTCTTCTTCTTCTTCTTCTTCTTCTTCTTCTTCTATGTTCTTCTTCTTCTTCTTCTTCTTCATCTTCTTC
>JAIUJO010000365.1:243321-435821 GCA_023846275.1 Vanilla planifolia
TATCAATTTGTTCTTCCATGTAAAGTATGATATGTTTATTGGAAATAACAAATCCAATGTATTTAATTTGTTTATTATTGTTATGTACTTATTAAGAAAAGTGTGTGCTGAGTTTATTTAGGTCGCTTTTAATTTGGCATGAGGTGCCATATCTTGAAATCGTATGACCAAAAATCATGTGGTGTGCCATATCTTTAGATAGTATTGACATTTCACAATTATCTAAATTTGGTTGCTTTTAATTTATTTTTTTGAAAAGTTAAATTATCGATCACAAATTAGCATAACACGTGGTATGCTAATCATGTCGTGCTGTGCCAGATTGGACGCGTAGGAATAATAACGAATCAGGTCAGATCTACACCCACCGAGCAACAACCTAATTAATTAGAAGTTCATCATTCATCACTATGAATTGGCTGCGCATGAGAGGGAAAGCTCACTAGAAACTTTTTCTTCTCTCTTTTTGTTATTCGGATGACTGATATAGTGGACTTACATGTTGTGCGTGAACGTCCACTTTCGACTAAAGTGTCTCAAATGAGCCCTTGGAGGATCTCGGAGAATTCCATTCTCGTTAATCGATCAGCCATGTTTGAGTTTGGTAAGTCCCCACCACCACCACCACTCATCCAAATATATTGTTGCTCAAATGATCATCAAGATGTAAACCTCTTTATTTAATCTCAAACAAGGATTTCAACGAAGACTGCAAGATGGTTGAAATTTTGACGCTCGTGCAAAATATTTTTTTGCCTCTGTTGTTGGTGGATTTAATGGTACGTCAACATTTGTTTTCCTTGTGTATGATTTCAGTATAATTTAATTAGGAATTCTTGAGGAAGTTAGTATATTGATATTGTGGATAACTAGATGCCAGATTGCAACACCAGAGAAATTTTTTGTACCCTATGATTTTGTTTAAAGTTTAGTATGGGTGGCACAAACACTAACTAAAGCATTTCGAAATGCTACCTCAATTTTTTAGTTTAAAATTGATCCACATTTTTTGAAAGCCTAATGCTTTTTTCCTTTTTATTCAAAGATTCAAATTTTTTTTACCATAAAGTAGACCAAGGTAAATGGTAGTGACCTACAATTCATGGATTTGAAAGGACAATGTTAGTATTATTTTTTCATTTTCCATAAAAAAACTTTTTTTCTGATTTTTTTGTGTAATATGAATCAATGTATCACATTTTTAGGGCATGGAAGGAATTCAAAGCATAGGTAAAAAAAGGGGAACAACAAGCAGCTAGGGCATATCGAGCACTAGGTGGATGTAAGGCTTTATAAGTGAGTGCCATATCCCAGGTTTGGAAGACACTACATCTTGATAAATTAGGCATAATGAAGGGAGATTTAATCTCAATCTATAGGATCTATGTTTAGGATCAAGGTTAAATGATTTGATTTTGCATTACAATAAGAATTATGATTTATATAGACAAAATAAATTGATAAATTGATAATAGAAACTTAATTAATTTCATTTACTCAAAAGGAAAGCATACATATTTTTAATATAATAATATTTTAAATAATATTGATTATTGATTCTCTAAATCTAAATGATAACAACACAATCAATAAAACTAAACTCTTAAATATTCATCCCAATAGATGGTCTAGTGTTGGAGGCGTGTGACAATCGCTACTTATTACTGAGATAGTTTTAAAAGTTAATATATGAAATAACATCTATGTTTAAAAAGCCACAAATTTGTGAAATCGCTTAATAAAGCATGTGCAATAAAGATTGGGGTGTAGATATACTTAAGGGAATGTCAATGTTTTATGGAATACATAATAACAATTTCTACATGAATTTGCTCTCATTGCTCATAAGAATGAAATGAATCATAAAACAAGTATATAAAGTCTATCTTGCATGATGCTCATAAATGAAAAAATAAGACATGCATCAATGTTCGATTGTTACTTTCAATTACTTAAATGTTTTAGACATGCCAATTGAACTAATGCCAAAAACATAAATACCCACATAAGTTATGAATATCAATTATATGTATAACAAAATTTCAACTTATCGAATCACTCGTTTGAATTTCAACTATACATATGATACAAAAAACAAAGTTAGTATGCATCAATATTCTAATATATCTACACAATACTTATACATATATATATGTAATCATGTACATCACAATTTACTTATCATAACTCATATATAATATATTCTCTTTGTGGATATATTGTTGTCACCTTAAAATAGGATGAACATTATAGCCAACCTAAACTGAAAGTGAGGTATCACTAACTTGAAGTGACAGAGCTATCTCTCTGAGAGCTTGTTGACCTAGTTATCCAATCATATAATAAAATTGTTAGCATTAATTATCACATTCAACATTAAATTACAATTAGATATAATCAATCGTAGAGTTGTTAATAATGATGTAATAATATTATGCAACATGATTTTTAGAGGAATATTTATTTTAGGTATCACATGAGCTGTCATTATTTATGATAAAGTGTTATGTTCAATAGTAAATATGCTCAGTTTCATATGAATAAAATTAACAAATAAATAACCAACTTTTTATGATATGTTATGTGTTTTCTTATTGAGATCTTGCAACAATTTCATGAAATGAACTAGTTATAGGTACATAAAACTTTTATTATCTAATGAAAATGAATTAAATATAAAAATTTATTTAACTTAAACTAAGAAATCAATGTAAGTTCCTCAAGTTGAAGGATGCATTCTTCTAATTATTAGGGGTCACTTATTGCAAAATATACGTGTTGGTGCTCGAACTTCTTTTAGGTGTGCAATGCTACATCAACTAGTGGTGATTTATAGTATTGAAAAGTGATGTCTAAACCAAACATATGTAGTACACATTTAAATAATATTAAATTTAATGATTAATTTTATTGTTCTTGTTTTAGTGAATTATTCAATTGATTTTAAACAAAGAAACTTATTCATGATATGCTCCTTCACTCCATCATAACAATTCGTATCACGAATATATTAACCATTCCTATAATTAGTTGTACATTAGACCATTGGGCAATTATTGCATTTTGAATATTTTGTGACATTTGTGTGAATGGTGCATGACTGCTGTCATGTTTTTCTCTATTTGAGAACAAATAAAAGGCTAAATCACTGTGGCATCGTTATGTGCATATCTTGATAATATGAGAAAAATCCTTGACTTTGACAGCAAGCTAGAGATCTAGGCCAAGTAATTTGACTTTTTATTATTAAAATAAAAGGGATATACGTTAGACAAGAATTTCGTAATCAGAACAAACAAGTCATATTTAATTAAAAAAATATACACATAATTACACTAAATTTTATAATAAGCACTTTTAATGTGAAAAATATAATGTTATTCCTTGACAAAATTTTTAAGATGACTTGATAAGTAATTAAGATAATATAATTAAACTCCTGAATATAACAATATCAAAAAATAGTTTATTACTAATACTCTCATGACAATTCACTAATCAAGTAAATTGGGTCTGAAAAAAAAAATATAAAGCAATGTTTGAGGTTCTAACCAATTAGTAGATGCAACTTCATGTCACAACATGTAAGACAAGGTCTTGAAGAATGAATGCTTTACCATATGCAATTGAAAAAGATTAAAAACCAAAAGTATGGAATATTCTATCATGTATGTTATTCATGAACAACAAAAGTAAAGATGTAAATCAAATCTTAAATGCTATTTAAAATTATTTATTTTGATTAATCATGTTAATCAATTTAATTTAATATAACATAAATGTTCACAAAATTTATGTACATCAATATTATCCAATACACAATTCTCAAATTTGCCAAATAATATATGTAAATAAATAATTATAATGTAGCTATTTGGCGTTATGATCCACAATATTCATGCAAAGAATAATATATGTATATTCATATATGGATCATACATCCTACCATCTAATCGCAATAGCCCATAGGTAATATAATTATAATGTCGGTTTGGCTTAGAAGGATGTTAACCACTATCCTGAAATAGGAGAGTCATGACTTCTTGTGCTTTTTGATTGGATTAACCAACATTTATACAACATAAGGATATCATTAACCATTATGTCGAACAAACAATCATGGACATGTGACCAGTGGTGAAGTTATTTTAATTGTTGTGCTATTACTATGCATCATGAGCTTCATATAAATCGTTAATATTGTAAATAAATAATTATAATTTAAAATGCATTGAATATGGACAACAAGTCATATGTGAATAAACTAAGAACATAAATATCAAATATGTCACTCCATATCATTTGTTATCCTTGGAGATAATACACGATTCACAAGTATATGTATCACATAACAATTTACATCTAAAATTTCTTTATACCAAGGATAAACGATTACAACCAAGCAAAGCTTTACATGAATTTTAATATTTTCTAGAATTTATATGTTAAACTTTATTTATCATGGGTCATTGAATTAAGGAGAGTGTTTAAAACAAAAGTCATAATTTTTATCTAATAGGTAAAACTCACATATTGCCAAATGCGCTATCCTAAATAACACTTTAATTTGCAAAGCAATTTGCACAAATTTTGTTGTGAACTACATATGTGTGGCATCTAGTTAACAACATATTTACTTGCATGGATAACACTAATAGTAATTTGGTACAAATTGTTAAATTAATTATTGTACCTAAATAAATAAGAAATTTAATAAACAATCATGAAGAGATGATTGTTAATTTGTTTGAGATTTAGAGATCAAAGAAAGAGCAAGCATGTGATCAAGATGTTTTATGTGCAGACCTTGGATTTTGGAAAAAATATGGCTATCGGTTAGTAAGGGAACAATTTATTTTGTATTTGTTACAAATGAAGGAGGATGTGCAGCGATAAGAAGAAGAATTATAACCTTAAACATAAGAGAATGGTAGTCATTATGTAGTAGAGAAGATGATCTCGATTATTATTAACGTCAGGGCTGGTCCTGCTGGTGGCTTATACAACCTATTTATTTTTCATGTATATAATTTATGCATGTTTGAACTAAGTTTTATGCGTCTAATGTCTTTAACAATTCATGTAATTATATAATAATTCACTAAAATAGAAAGATTGGAAAACTATGGAAATCTAGTTTCATGTGTTGTACATGAATTGTTAATTATAATATGTTGTTGCTTAATGTACAATACGTCACTCGTAAACATATGGTGTATAGTGTGTATAAGGAATAGACAGCGAATTATAAGTAATATGCAAGGTTATAAAGGCAAAACAAAGAATTATGTACATTATAAGAATGTTTATATATGATACATCGAGCTTATAAGGGCCAACTAGAGAATAACATACAATAGTTGAATTATTATGTATGATAGGTTGATTCAATGCACAATACAAGAAGAATTGGTATTGCACATAGTAGAGACCAACACCTTATATGGCCATACTATATGTCGAAGTGATGTATAGCGCTTCAACCTGATGCATGTTTCCTGAAAAAATTAAAAATTGTCTGTGAAATTTTGGGTAATTAATTGATTGTGGAGAAACAATGTTTTAAAAGAATTATTATGCAAAGATATTTTTGATTTAATTTTTATATTAATTGGGAATTTTTTTTGAGAATTAAATACATGATGAGTTGAATTTTAAGTTTTGGGATTTACTTTTTATATATATAAATTGAAATTTTGTTAAATTTATTTCAGAATGAGTTGAAATTTTAGTAAGTGCAACATGGTGTTTGGAAGTCAAAAAAAGTGTGAGGAAGAAGAGATCCATTCTAATAACAAAATGGCCATAATAGCTCAAGCGAATAGACATTAATTGAAGGGAGAGTATATCAGGGATATAGTTTAGGAGGGTTTTTATGCGAGCTAAAAAAGAAAAGAACGTGAGAATGAATGAAGCAAATTGTCTCATGGAGCAATTATTATGCTTATGTTCACCCCACCATGTGGGCACTATAACTCCTTTCCAAGTAGATGGTCGCTTAGATAAGATAGAAATGTTGTTTAATAGTATGGCATGTGTGGACCACAAGAGAGTACTTTTAGTTGTATTAGTATTAATAGTGTTATTAGGCATTGGTGATAAGGCAATGTGGAATCTAATTTAGAGGAAGAGCACATTTTAAAATATCTAGAAGAGACTTTTATCAAACTTTTTTTGGAATTTTATATCCTAGAGTTGGATTTAAAAAATATGAGAGATGGGACTAGTAATGTATGCATTGGAATTGTTGGCTATGAAGAAAGTGATGTAAATTATTTTGGAAGGGTCTATGAGAGAACTAATTGTTTATGTTATTTGTCTTAATTAACTCTTGTATGAACATGTTAAGAGTTTTGTCTGGCTTTTTAAGTTAACACAATATTTTTAACATGCATGGCATGACTTGCCACTAATTTGCATTATATTAGTAAAAAGAAATAGAAAAGTATTTTTATTTAATAAATAAGAAAATATTTTTAAGGGTATCAAAAAGAGATTATTAAAAGTCAAACAAAGATTTATCTTATGAATAACACCCTAATATTAAAAGAAGAAGTCAATTTGTCACCCAATGGTCTTATAACATTTTGAAATATTGTTTAGTGGTGGAATGTAATAATAGAACCAATGATGTGTTGTATCTCACTCCTAGGTATCGTTTAGAGGTGTAACCTAATTTTAAAAGGCTATCTAGCATTTGTTTGAGGATTAATAATAGATAAAAAAGGGAAAAGGGTTAAAAAAAGGAAAATATAGAATTAAAGGGGGCTTGCATTCTAATGGAATTTAAAATAAGTAATTACAAAGCAAATTTAAAAGGATTTAATGTATAGTATGGAAACATTGCATTGCTATGTTAGTCCTATTTCAGATAACTAACAATTGATATAACATAGTTTGTTATTGGGATCTAACATACCTCATGAACCAATCTTGTTGTGAGTTGTGTTTTTCTTAGATATTTTTTTGTTGAGCTCGTGATTTTTTGTTTAGAATGTTTTGGCTAAAATATTTTACAAAACGAAGACATATCATAAGAAGATTGTTGGCTCATTATTTGCTCCTATGGTAATCATTCAACAATTGCAAGTATATTTAAACAACATGTTCAAGGAAAGAGATTATAACAAAACATGTCCTATTGATGATTTTAAGATGTAATAAACATAAATAGGTTATAAAACTTTAACTAGATTATATCGATAAACTAATGAGAGTCTTTAATAATGAGAGGTATACTTATCACAAGAATATAAGGGAGCAAAGAGGTTGATATTAGCTTTATAGTTTCTTACTTTTGCTTGTATGGTTATGTTCGAATTTTGTTGATATTTGATGCATGAGATGTTGTGATAATTATGTGTATTAATTTGATATTGGATAGAATTATTATTTTATTTTCGTTGTTTGAACTATTTAAATTATGTGAATCATGTCTTTGTGAAAGAGATTTAAATTGTTATTTTTTTGAGCAATCATCTTTGTTTAAAAAATATGAAAAGGTTTTCAAAATAAAATTTTTTTTTTCTAAATAAAGATTTTCTATTTCTCAAAAAATAAGGATTAAAATTTTTGATAGTCATAAAGGGCACATAAGTATGCTACTACTTGTTTGATGCTCAAACTTTCATGAGTGTGCAAGCAAAGTTTCTATACAAAAACATGCAAAAACAATTTTTAAATTTATCAACCAATTGGGAATGAGTATCTTTTCATCTTAAGATAAGAGTAGCTTTCTTAACTCTAACAACTTTAAGTATCACACCATGTATAGGTCAAGTGGTCAATTTAGCATTAACGATGCATAAAATTAATGCAATATCTTTGCTTATAATCTAAAGTTCTATTCTTTCACTAATTGTGACAACTCACTTTTTCACAATATGTCATCACGGTTAGTAAAATTGTTGTCTTTCTTAGTTATGCAACTTGAAAACAACATCTTGATCACCAAAAATTGCTAAGTACTTAGGCTAAGTTGATTAAGATTATCATACAACATTGTGCTAGCATTGTCAATTCTAGTGGGTTTGAAGTGAAACATCTTGTTTAGAAGATCTTGTTTGTTGACCCAAAATAGTGTAGCAAGTTTACCCTTTGAAAGTGCAAATTGCCCTTGGAGATGGGATATTCATGATTATAAATATTGACTTTCTGTAAGAATTAATTGGCATCCAGGTCAACTCTAGTTTGATTGAAAGGTTTGTGACTGAAATTGCATCCACAATTTTATTTTCTACAACTTTTATTGGAGTTAAGATCTTTTAGTCAACTGATCTAATTACTTTAACTTGTTTAACTTGTGAAATTTTGAGAAAATGTTGTGAAATCACCTTAATAAGTATAGGTGCCTTAGGCTTCTTGCAAAAGGTTGAAAAAAGGCCAAGTTTGGGGGAGTTCATATTGCAATGGTTTGTATAAATGGAAATTATTTAGTTTTTAAGAGTGTCACCATTATGTTCACTTGTTTTGATATCAATTGTAGCAATGCTGATCATGCATATGAAGAAGATGTTAAAATTATTTCTTAATAACCAGCATATAGGTATTTTGATAGTTTATAATGCAAAAGTTGACAACTATCAAGCAATGTGTTGTGCATTTGTAGCACAAAATACTCCAAGGGGACCATTCTATTTGAATCATATTATCATTTGTTGCTAGTTGGAACATCTTCATATTTTCTTATCTCAAAGGAATGATATAAATGCTTTATTTCCTTGGGCATATTTGTGTTGGGTGATGAGTTAGTCTTAAAAATTGAAATAATGAGGGATGTTGTGGTATTAGAAGTTTGACTTGAAAGTCCATTGAGTTTTTGTAGTTGTACTATACAATGCTACTTATATATAATCAACCAAGTTGTTGCTAAATGTGATATAGTACTATGATGCATCTTTTGCTTTACATAATTAAAGGCACAATTAGGTAAAACTCGGTTTTTTTAAATGCACAAATCTTATTTTAACACCTAATGATTTGCAAAATTACTCGAGACATGTTCGACCTGAGCTACTTAAGAACAACATTCATGTCAACAACATATTCAATTTACATGAATGACACTATTAGTTGTTTTTTTACCAAATATCGAACTAAGTTTTAGGCCTAAATCATGAATTTAACAAAGTGTTTTAAATTTTTATAATTACGAATCTATCTTGCAAAATAGCCAAAGTGTGAAAAAAATTCATGATGACTTTTCTCAGTGTAGAGCTTGATTTGAGAGTTAGTTGAATTTAAGTGATCAAGCTTATGTACGATCTTGAGATCTTTCTAATTATGTCGATTGGTTATCTAGGAGTGTTAAAGTCCATTGATACTTCAGTTGAAGGTGTCCATTATGAATGCTAATCATTAGTGGGAAGTAGTTTACACTCGTGCGATAGAGATAAGTTATCATGGGATGTCCTTGAGGATTAACTCGTGGTTATCAAGATAGGAAGTAGGTATATAGGTCCACTTATATTAAGTTGAGTTCTATGTGCACAGTACTTCCCTTGATCTATTTTCTTGTCATATGCTTGTTGAAAACACAATGAAAGTAGCTTGTTCATGTCGATTTTAACATCATCATCATCTATTGGTACTTTTTGATTGAAAATCTTAATCCAGTTTAGTCGACATATTTATTTGGTTTTACATTTTTTTGGTAGGTCGATATATGTACCTTTCTCTCATTTAATCTTGAAATTCATATACAAGTTTTTAAAGTTGGTTTCTTTGTATCATTACTTTGTTGCTTTTTTTCTTGCTAGTACATATCTCTTTGTATTCTCCATATTTATACACTTGAGTAATGTTTTATAAGAAAATGTGTTTTAATCCTCAATTTCTACTCCTTGTTTCTACCAAGAAAATGATTTGTAATTTTGGACACACTTTTGAGATCTTCTACACACTAAGTCAGTTGTATAACCAATATAATTGACAATGTTATCTTGAATATGATTTGAATTTTTTTTATCTAATAGAACATAAATATAAAACTTTTATTCTTGAATAAAATTCTATTTTTATCTTTAAGTTAATATTTTCTATTCTTGGGTAATTCATTTGTTTTATCTCTTGTTCTTTTCAAAGTGGACATCATAGATCATTAATTGATGTTGGATGGTCAAACATTTCATGGTATCACCTTAAAATCTTTACAATCTAAAAGTTTTTTTCTTCTTTAAGGAACAATCAATGTGTTTAAGAGACTTTTCTTTTCAAGTAATTAATTCTCCTTTTGTTTCTTAAAAAATCAAGCAATAAAAGAATCATATGCTTAAGTGAACTGGAAAATAATTTTATCATCTTTATTATCTTTCCTAATCCATAACCACCAAAGATATTGTTGAAATTCTTTTTCTTTTTACCTATATAAGTCGAGTGGTCAATTTTGCCTAAATGATGCATAAAATTAATGCAAGCTATTTAGTTTTTAAGAGTGTCACCATTATGTTCACTAGTTTTGACATCAATTGTAACAATGTTGATCATGCATATGAAGAAGATGTTGAAATTCTTTCTTAATAACCAGCACAATGGTATTTTGATAGTTTACAATGCAAAAGTTCACACCTGTCAAGAAATGAGTTGTGCATTTGTTGCACCAAATACTCCAAGTGGACCATTCTATTTGAATCAAATTATCATTTGTTGCTTGTTGGAACATCTTCATCATTTCTTGCCTCGAAGGAACGACATAAATGGTTTATTTCCTTGCACATATTTGTGTTGGGTGATGGGTTAGCTTTAAACTTGGAAACTATGTGGGATGTTGTAGTATTAGACATTTGACTTGAAAGTTCATTGAGTTTTTTTAGTTTTATTATACAATCAACAAAGGTGTTGCTCTATGCGATATAGTACTATTATGCATCTTTGGCTGTAAATCATTAAAGGCACAATTAGGTAAAACTTATTATCTTGGAATGCACAAATCTGATTTGAACACCCAATGATTTGCAAAGTTACTCGAGCCAACTTTGACACGTGCTACTTAAGTACAACTTTCATGTTAACAACAAATTCAAATTACATGAATAACACCATTAGTTGTTTTTTACCAAATATCAAGTTAATTATTAATCCTAAATATTTAATTTAACAAATTATTTTAAATTTTATTTTTTGTAAATATCAAATATGGAAAATAATACCATAGATTTTAGCATTAGTTAATCAACTAACTAAAAAAGAAAAGTTTGAAACCATAAGATAATATATGAAATGATTCACAAGATGAGGTGTAGAAGAAAAGGAAGAATGGCAAGGGGAGGGTTAGGGAAGAGAGCTCATAGTTGTCGACTATGGTGGAATCGAAGGCAATGAGGAAACACTGTGACAACTTATGGTGGTGGCTTACGGAGCTCCTTTGTTTCAAGGCGGAGGCTACAGTTTTAAGAAACGTTGAAACAAATAATGAAGTGGAAAGAGTTGTAGGTGAAGGAAATTATGATCTATAGTAGAGTGGGTATTTGGGTGGAAGGGAAATTAGTGGAGATTTATTCACCAAAATTCTTCTTGATTGAGAAGGTGGTCTTAGTTGGAAGGCAGAGGCACATTGTATTGTTTAGCAATATTGGTGTAGGTTGATTTAAATTTTATTATATTATAATAAAGCCTTACTCGATGTCTCAAGTGCCAAATGGGCATGCCTCTAATGTATGTATTTTGGCGACAAAATAATCATGCATTTTTTCATTGTTTTTCATCTCTTATACTTCATTTTAGAATAACTCTTGATGGTCTGCATAACGTTTTCTTTTTCTTTTTGATAGAATTTGGTGGATCTTGCTAGATTAGAATGTGCTGTTAAAACTAATGCAGAAGGTGTGCGCTTTAGGGAAGGCTCATATATAAATAAGTGCTTGACGACCCTCAGTACCGTAATTGAAAAACTAAGCCATGGTGTTGAAAGCCAATGGTATGTTGAATCATTGTATTTTTACATGTCAATGATATCGCTCGCATGCTATTTCTCATGGAAGATTGTGACCTAGTGGTCATGTACCATTTTGGGACAACAAGTTAACTTGCATTTTGCAGCCTTCCCATAGTTGAAATGCAAATATTGCTATGATTTGTGACATCACCCTCACATAGGTTCCTTATTCAATTTATTAGATTTAAATTTACCAAGGAATTTACTGCATGAATTCCCATGCATCCTATGCAATTGACATGACTAGTTAAAATATAAGTCTATGGGCTATTAAGGTCATCAAAGATGCCTAACATAGAAGATGTAAATTAAAATTAATTAGGACCTTATAAGCTTTGGCTAAAAGTATTGTCATAGTTAAGCCACTAACTTGTGTAGCCTTAAATAATATGCTATCCATATCTAGTTTTATGTGTTCATGGGACAAAAATCTATTACACATGTGCAATAATCTCATGTTGAATTTAATGAAGTACGTGATTTGCTTGTGAGGTATTTTCATCTGGAGCCCTCGTTAGTAGACTTTTTTTCAGAATAGCAATAGTAGAAGTGAAAGTGTGAAAATGACAAGAAGTAAAGGAACAAAGTGAAGGGAGAGGAGGATTTTTTCAATAAAAGATTGAATTCTTTAAGAATCAATTCAAGTGGTTTTGAATTAATGAACTTCTGATTCTTAGAACTCCCTAAATTTTTCAAGCTTTCACTTTTAAAAAGTTCTGATTTATTTCATAAATTCTCATCATCTATTTTTATAGAGGTTTGGGTATAATATTTAATTATAAAACAAAAAAGATGTTATTTTGATCAAAAATTTGAAATTCTGCACCTGTTCTAGTTTGTCTACTCACGTACGCCCCACACCGCGCATCTGTACACCTATGTCATTGACCTGTTCAGGAGAGTAGTAACTATTCTTGGGTGAAAAACATGTATGTATATGGTCATTACACATGTGCTTGCCACTTGCAAGTGCACTTGCTTTGTGTGTCATGCACTTTTGGGTGTGCTCATGCACCTTCACATGTGGTGCTTGGCTTGTGCGCAACAATGTGTGCTTCAACAGCTTGTAGCATGTCTCCAGCTAAGGCCCAAAAATTTTTCTTGTTGCTTTGAGTTGTTTCATTGATTATCATCATTTTACATCTCCCTTGATTTTTTTTTCATCAATTTTCGATTTAATGAGCTTTAAAGTGAACTTCTGATTAGTTCCTTGAATATTTGGAAATTAGTTGGAGTTTTCAAATCTTTTTGATTGTCTACTTTTTGATTATGTTCATGCTTTATAGTCGTCAAAAATTGACAGTAAATTAGTTTGAAGCTATAACTTTATTTGTTCAATGATAAACACTTTATGAGTGCCTTTTCTTTAATTGCATATTTCCTTTATTTTTGACAAATAATTTATACTACTTTTCAAAATAACAAAAACACTATGGAGGTATTTGATACGAACTTCATAGTGATCTTTCTCCATTTTAAAAATTATTTTTAAGATACTGGTTGTTTCACAAATATCGATACAACTAAAAATGACTTTTCTCTATCGTTGTGGCTTGGAGTCCATATGATATATTTGCACACCATTCCATTCTTTTGTGTTGCACCATTTTTTCATGCCTTTTTGTTCTTTCACTCTATGCTTCCCACTTTCTTCTCATCATCTTTTTCTTTTGATGTCTCTATCATCTTCACAATGCCTCCATGGTGGACAAGCTCCCTTTTTCATTCATCACTAGCTATCACTATTTGATCTAGTTGATCCTTGCCCTCGTCAACCATCCTTTGATTTGTTAGGAACTTTGATATGCATCATTTCTTTGCCTCTCAAAATGTTATCTCATTGTCTTTTTATTCCTTTGTCCTCTACACAATGCTCTTTTCCTTATCTAGCTTCCTACTAACAACTTCATCTCAGGATGAATGCTAGAACTCACCTTTCTAATTCAACGAATTAGGCACAAGTTGTGCCCACTCTCTCCTCTCACAAGCGTCGCACTAACATCAACTTCTGTTGCCCTTCATGTTGCAATCACTTCAACTACCTCCCCTCTTATACATACAACACTCATGTTTGCCTTACCACTCCTAACCTCTCCCTTAACAAATTATTACATGAAACTATATTCGAAAGCCTTATGTAATTGTCTAAAGTCTTAATTCATTTTCCAAGAAAACCTTGTGTGGCAACTTAACTTTAGCTATGCTAGAATGGTGGTGTTGACATCTTCTTAGAGTTGGCATTCGAATATGAGGCGAATGGTTTAGTTCTCTTTTTAGGTGTTGTATTAAAATAGTAGTTCTTAGCATACATGCATCTTGTTGAGACCATGGCAAAGAATGCTAAAGCAGGTCACCATTGATATGTGGGGAATGGATTCTCTTAACTTTGTTAAGTTGGTGGTGATTTGACATGACTCCATGCCATTGGCCACCATGTATCATCTTGTTGTAGATACCATTGGCTGTGTTGAGGGATCATCTAAACCTGAGTTTTTCATATGGTGATAGCCATTAGTTATAAGATTTGTCATTTTAAGTTGATTGCGACTCAATCTAACATAGTTAAGCCCATCACCCCTTTAAAAGAGGTGGTTCCTCTACTCTTCGTTAGCTCGAGAATTATTGATTCTCTTCTCTAGCCCAATGAATAAACCCCTAGATGTTCATTGTTTGAGTGTTAGACATTGGCATAATGGATCCTAGATTGTGAATATATAGAGATCAACTTAAGTCCTTTAAGTATATGATTATGGCTTTACTTGGGATAGAACTTGATTATATCGAATTCTACATCATTTTTCGAAATTTGAGGCTATTTCATAATAAAATTTATTACCATAACTGTAATTATTACATAGGTGGTTGGATCTTGGGACCCTTGGTCGAGGTTTTTAATTACTTTTGCTTACAATGACCTGGACTTTAAGATAGCCTCTTGGTATCAATTTAGAGGCTTTACCCCATTTAATTGGAGCTAATGGGAAGGAATATAATGGGAAATGTAGTAATTCTTCTTATAAATATTATGGTGGAAAATGTTCCTTGCTTGGGCCTCACCTTTATTTTATTCAATAATTGATTTAGGAATCCAATCCATTCTAGGCTTTCTTGGGGTCTGCCCAATGAAGATTGATGATGGTCTTCCCAAATTCCTTTTTGTTGTTCTCATTAATCCCCTTCTTTGATTACTTAACTTGGATCATTTCTTATATTTCTAAATCCAAGGGGAATCTTCTTAAATTCAACAATTTTTGAGCTGACTATTGAAATTTAAACTTATTATGGAGCATCAAGGGATTTTACCTTGTGAGGTGGCCCACAACTTTACATTACCAAGCTCAAGTGGATGAAATTGTCTTGCAAGTTCTTAAAGTGGTCTAGATCACTTGAAGAAAAGATCAACTTTTTCTTTTCCAAAAGAGCATCTTCTCCTTGCATGATTGGTTTCTTTCTATAAGGAAAGGCAATGTCAACTTGATATCCTTAGCTTTAAGAAGTTTATCTCTTGTGGATTGCTCAACATGCAATGTTTTGTTGGTTGCATGTTGAAGAAAACAACTTGAACTTATTTTATGGTGATTAAAATGTTGGAAGGATTCTAATTCACTTGGAATGACTATTTTTATTGGTGTCTTGATGATTGAATACAACCCTTTGTTGTTGACATCTTCATAGACTACTTTGGGCTCTAATTTATTCTTCGTGCTCAACTGGGTTGATGATCTCCGATTAATAGGCTTTTGAAACATTGACCTTTGTTGGATTTTTGAAACTATCAATGCTTTTTTGAATTTGAAGCAATTTGAACAATTGGGTTTATTGTCGAGTTCTTCTTGGATTGTTTGGTTATCATTTGGAGGAATTTCATTATGGTTGTCTCTTAGGCCTTTGTTACAACAATGTTTGGGCCAACATTTTTGCTATAGATATCATGCTTATTGTAAAGGCAATTATTGCCCAATCAATCTTGGAGGATAGACCAATCTTTATTTAGTATTTTGTTTGTAAGATCATTACCAAAATTTTTGCTAATATGTTCCTCCCCATCATTCCCAACATTATCCAACAAGTGTAAGTAGCTTTAATCAAAGGTAATACCTTCATGATAACATGAAGTTGGTTATAAAACTTGAATAGAAAGTTAGTGCCAAAAAACCTAAAATGGCCTTCTTATAAGTATTGATATATCCAAGGCTTTTGGCTCAATTAACTAGAACAACTTTCTTATTAAAGAAGAGAAATTATAAGTTTTCCTCCAAGCTTCTTTCTTAGATGAAGATGTGCATCTCTAATGTATGCTTCTTTTTTTGGGTTATTTAATAAGTCTAGAGGGCTTTGTCATTGTTATCTTATTTCTCTCTTTGTCTTTAATGTCATTGTGTATGCCTTCTCATGTGCTGTTGATGTACGCTTGATGACACATTTAGGGAGAATAGATTTAGCCCTTTTATAAGTAGAAAAATTGACATCACTTGTCTTGTCATTATGTCTTTATTTATGAACACGTTTTCATCGAGAAAAAGGATTTTAGAAGGCCATTGTAAGGTACAATATCTCATATTGTACCACACAACCCATGCCTACTATATTGGTTGGACAATGTATCGTATAATCGATTTCTATTATGTAATCAGGGAATCTATTGTATAGGTCTGGTTCAATCCTCGTATTTCTATGATGATAAGAAATCTCTGACAACTAATTATATTGGTCCAATCCACCTTTCACAGTGGTGCAATTTGTAACATATTTACACAAAACTATAATGTTGATTATAATAGGCGAATAATAATATCATACAAGTATAAAGCATGATAAACATAGTAATGCATTGGAGTATCGGTTCTATATATACATTGTTCTAGTACAATCCATACTCATATATGTAAAGATGGTTGGATGAGCAATTGGACAAGATGATCTCTTGATTAAGTGGAACATAACTTATTGTATTATTTGATTTTCATTTTGCATTAGTACGACCATTAAAAACTACTCATGTGTCATATTTGTATGATCATCTTGTTGTATTAATCAGACGACCCTAAATTATCAAATTGACTTGAGCTCTCAAAATTTTCAAATACAATGAATTTTTTTGGTAAGCCATCATACTATACATGCATTTGATCAAACCAATGCAATTTTTATAAGTTTCCCTTTTCACACTCAGGCTAAAATGCTTCCCAACTCTAGCTACTAGGGTTGTACTATTACGATCTAAACGATTGTACAATTCATAACATTTTTTCACAAGACCATAATGTTGATTGTAATAGGCCAATAATAGCATTCTACAAGTATAAAGCATGATAAACATAGCAATGCATTGGTGTATCAGTTCTATATATTCGTTGTTCTAATACAATCCAAACCCATATATGTAAAGGATGTTGGATGAGCAATTGGACAACATGATCAGATGATCCCTTGATTAAGTGGAACATAGCTTATTGTATTCTTTGATTTTGATTTTGCATTAGCACGACCATTAACATCTACGCAAGTGTCGGAATGGTATGATCATCTTGTTGTACTAATATGATGACCTTAAATTATCAAATTGACTTGAGCTCTCAAAACTTTCAAATACAAAGAATTTTTTGGTGAGCCATCGTACTATATGTTCATTTGATCATGCCAATGCAATTTTTATCAGTTTCCCTTTTCATACTTAGGCTAAAAAGCTTCCCAACTCTAGCTACTAGGGTTGTACTAGTACTATCTAAACGATTGTTTCATACAATCATTACAATAAAAAATTGTAATATTCTCCAGCAATTTTAACTTCTCTAGCAACTTTTGTGGGCTAGGTCTTTATCTTTCTATGTTATATCTACAAAACAAAAATGAAAATCCCTTTCTTTCCTATAGTCTTCCTCTTTCTTTTTACAATCTCTTTTTTTAAATGATAATATTGTTTTCTTTCTTGCTTCCTCTTCAACTCTTCTCTTTCTCTCTTCATGCTTTTGCTCTCTTTCTTCTCTCCCAAAGTTTTCCAAACATATGCACTAAGTCTTTGGCATGGGAGAAGTTAAAGGACTAAAATATTTCTTTTTATTAATATTTTCTTTGTAAATTCATAAAAAATTCAATTCTCCTTATAAAACTACAAACCACTTATGAGTAGATTCATTATCACGATACCTTCACAACTATATACTCAAAAATATAAATTAGAACATAGGTTTTTATAACTTTTTTTTAGATGCTCACAATTAAATATATGTTTGAATTTTTGATTTGCATTGCTTACATTTGATATATTTTTGAGAGGATATAGAGGTTTAATTAGACAAGCTATCACTAGGAAAATACTTGAAAGAGATCCAAACCAGAGGTCACAAGTGTTTGGAATTAAGTTGAAAATCTCAATGCCATTTAAAGACTTATATTTGGAGCTCCACAATAGTTTTAATTCTATGTAGTGAGTGGTGAAACTAATCCTCTTCCAATGAGAATCGAATAAGAATGTGTTGGTGATCTGGAAAACCCATTGAGAATAGTGCATTAAACTTAATTTTCTTTAATTCCAATCATATTGTTCATATGCCTGAGCGACCATGGGAGAATGTCCCAATTAATGTGAATTTGAAAGCAACTTATTTTTTATGTCATCTCTTTCAAACACCGCTTTAGGTTCCCCTTTATACAAAGATGCTTGTTTTATTTTTATCAAAGAAGCAATCTCTGCCTCCTTTAGCGCCTTTGTTGAAGAGCAATTCAGAGAAGACCACCCTCCTTGACTCGTCATGGGAGCACCTTCTCAAGGCCAAGCAGTCTAAGAGTGTTACTAAAAAACCAACACTAAAAGAGGGGGGAAATACCTGTCATAATACACGCTTTTGTAATACAGAACACTACTCAATGTTCTGATGTCATTGAAGTTGCACTATCATAGTCACAAAGTGGTTATGTCAATGTTTAAGAGGGATTCGTTTAATTTAGTCTTATGTGCAAACAAATTTGTGTTTACAAAATAGTGAAAAAGCATATGGTTCATCAATGTACAAAGTCATTTTTATTTTTATTATGTTCTTAAATTATCTTTTGGTTTATAAAAATACTTGCATAATTATATTGGCAAAAGAGGTTTTTATGACTATTTGTAAAGGCTAGTTTAGGAATCAAAAAGTGTTTACACAAACTAAGGAGAGGGACATAGCTATTATTTTTGTTTAAAGTAGTTGATAAATCAAAAACAAACTTTGCTATGATGGATTTTGTGGGTTGTATAGGACTTGTAAATATCTGATTACTTTTGTTTCTTAAGCGTAATATTGACCTGAAGACCTTTTCTTTTAGGTTTTAGATGAAAACAACAACGCTTCCTGCTATAAACAAACAAATCACTTAACAATCTATCTAGTTTCATATATACCTCTCTGAGGTTTTTCATATTTTATCTCACATTCTTAATCCCTTGAACTATTACTATGGTATGCTTTACAATGACCTATTGCAGCCATGCTATTCTTTCAAATTAGACCAGTTACATAGAGACCTATAGTGTAGTGGTGGGTCTTATTGTGTTTGGCCAGAATTTAGTAGAAAGGACATCATAAAAAATTTTGTAGTGATGACATATCATTCTTCTGTTGGCTTGTCCTCATGTTAATGTTATGTTATTTCCAAGGGATCTTTAGTTATTTAGATGAAATATTTATCAATTATTAACTGATTAATGCAAGTTATTGATCATATTTTTTTTTGTGGTGGATCATGCAGATGAGACAAAAAGCAGTCTCTTGTTTGTCCGTAGGGCTCTTCAAGTAAAACATTGTGCCTGTGTGAATGAGGTGTACTTCATCTACAAGTTATTCGACCTATAAAACAACTTTCAATTAAGTAGACTATAATTTTTTTGTTTATTTCTTTTTATTTTATTTAATTGACTACTTTTTGATATTTGCATATCATTTTAGCTTTTGAAACTATTGTTTCCTTGAACAAAGAGATTGTGACTGATGTTGTGCTCTTGAAGCAGCAAAAAAGGGAAATAGATGAGCATTAATTATGTGGACTCCAAATCATCACTTATTTTATCTGTACATCACTTTCACTTGGTTATGATACATTGCTTCCACTTATATCATTTTGAGTTTATAATACATTTATGCAATATTAAAAAGATAATGCATTATTATAGTATGATTATTTATTTTTGCAATTTGCAATAACTACTAGTGAGGTCTGACCATGATGAAATGGACTTTGTTAGACCCCATTCGAACAAATTTTAATGATCAAATGTATTAAACTAGATTCCCTTTCTATCTTGTAACTAAATGTTTTGTATTATTGTTCTTTTTCATTAAATCTTTCACTTTAATTTTGTTATATTACTACGAAACTCTCATTCTCCTCTAGTGTGACTTCAACACTCAATGGAATAAGCTATAGTATATTATTTATTTGATCTCATTTAAATTTTAGGATATATTTCTTTAATATTAAAATAATAATTTATTATTTTTTTCTTTTATATAATTTTTTTAATTAATATAATATTAAACTCAGTTTGATAAAGATAAAATGTGTCTCAATAGAGTCATTCCAACAAGCTCTATATAAGCTTCAAGTATTATTACACATTCTATGAGAAAATTTGGTTCATGCTTGACTTGATAACCAACAATTTGTCTCAATCAACTTAGTTTCTTGTAATTCAACTTTTCAATATAACTCATCTAATTTCAGCAAATTCTATCCATTGATTTCTTTAAATTATAACACTTTAGATTTTGTTATATTACATAGTTGGCATTCACATGGTTTTGAAAATAATATATAATTTCAATAATTAAATAATAATCTATTATTATTTATTCTCATTTACATTAGTATTTCAAAGTTATTCTAAATGAGACATGATTATGACAAAATAAATATCATTAGACTTTCCTCCATGAGCTCTAAAAAATTATTTATTAATTTTTTTGATTTTCGCATGCTTTACAAAGAAATTAGATTCATGCATGATTTATTGGTCGACGATGTTCCACTCAATTTCCTTTGTATCTTGGAATTCAACCTTATTGTTTAATTTATCTAATTTCATTAAAGTTTTTACTTTAATTTAGATATTTTACAATATAATTCTAAATCTACTATTATGACACTTTTCATCACTTTGATTTTGTTTATTATATTGAATTAATTTATCTCATTTTAGCTTTAATATCTTTATATTTGTGGTCTTTTAACTTAGAAATTTGTAGAAATTTTGATTGTGGTCTGATCGAGATGAAACAAACATATTTGAAATTATCTTGATGAATTATATCAAACTTTGTATTCATTTTTATATTTTAAATATTTCATTTTCTAAGAATTTAACATGATTTAATAGACATTTTGATTTGAATCTGATGTGATGATTAACGATGATGTTCTTGATCTCTTTAATATCTTAGACTATGATTTTCTCATAAAACTTAAATGGTTATATTTCCTTTTGACTGTAAATCTTCACTCATGTGACTTTTACATATCTTTGATTTGGTTGCATTATATTTATTCAATTGATTACTTCTCTACTTCTTGTATATTCACTTAATATTTAAATAATAATTTATTTTTATTTTTACTTATCTAATTTTATAATGTAGAGAAATTTTAATGGTGCTCCAATCTAGATGAAATGGATGTTGTTAGTTTGTACCTTATGAAATGATTAAATACTTATTTATTTATGTTTAAAAATTATTTTGTTTACAATAGTTTACTTTTTATGAAATTAACACACTTTACAAGACATTCTTGGTTTGTACCACATTTGATGATTAGAGACATTACACTTGATCATCTTAGTATTTTGGAATGCAACTTATGCAAAAAGTTTATCTCATTTCTAAAAAGTATGCTTTAATTGTATTATATTTCTATGTAACTCAAAATCTACTCTCATGTGACCTTTATATTGTGTTGAATTTTGTGTGTTACAAAACTGAAATTTGTTTTTTTTAGATTTAATATATATACATAATATTTGACTAATATTTTATTATCACTTGTGATTATAAATTATTTATTTTTTATAATTCTAAATAGGGTTTGATCAAGATGAAAAAAAATTTATTGGAATCATGTCAATCAACTTTATACAACTAAATGTTAATTTTTTAGTTTTTAAAATGTTTTTGCTTCTATGGTCTTGGAATGTTTTATTAGTCTTTTTGTTCATAACAAATTTATTGATTAAGGATGTTGTCTTTGATTTGTTTAGTATCTTATAACGCAAATATCTCATACAATCTATCAAAGTTCATCAAAGAGTTTTGTTTGATTCGGTTATATTACTACTAAACTCTAATTTTTCTCAATGTGATCTCATCATTTTTCATTTTGTTGCATTACATTACTTCTATTTTCCTAATTATAGGTTTGATTATGTTTTCTTAATATTAAAGTGAAACTTTTTATTTATTATATTTATTTACTTTGGAAATTCACAAGAATTCCAAATAATGCCTTATTAGTTTTGTGATATATAATTTTCAATATTAAATTAATAAGTTGTTAGTTATTTTTGTGTACTTTTGAGATGAAATAATCATCACTAAACTAGTATTCATGAGCTTTTACTAATTAATATTTATTTTTATTATTTTAAATAATTTATTTTAAAGGTTGTGAGTTATTTATAAGATATCTTGATTCATACCTTTTTTACAATTGAGGATGTTTTGCTCAATCTCCAAAACATGTTGAAAAGTGACTTTCATATAAAGTTTAGCTCCTCTCTTAAATTTTTTTTTTTATTTTGTTACATTCTCATACAACTCAAAATCTCATCTCAAGTACCATTATATCAATTTGATTTAGTTATATTAAATTGCTTCAATTTATTATATTTGATCTTTAATATATATTTTCCTTAAATTAAAAAATAATTAATTACTATTGATGTTTATTCAATTTTGTAGGATGTTATTACTCAAAATGAGGTCGAATCATGATGTAAAAGACATCATTAGGCCATTAATGACTAGATCAATCCAATTAAATATTTATATTAACATTTTTAAAAAGTTTTTCATATTTTTACATATTTTGTGTGATAATTAAGATCATACCTTTTTTTATTATCAAGTAGTTTTTACTTAATCTTGTAATTCCTTGCAATGAAGCTTTGTCATGCAATTAATGTCATTTGTTAATTGTTTTTACTTTGATTTAGTTATAGAGTATAAAACACAAATTCTCCTCTTATGTGGCCTTAAAATAACATTATTTTATTATTAAATTAGTCTAATTTTTATTTTATTATATGTTTTATTAATATTAAAATAATGAAATGTTATTATTTAAGAATTTTTTTATTTGTTATGTTCATATCATTCTAAAGAATGCCTAGTTATGATGAAATGAATGACAATGGATGTATCTTGAAAAGCCCTATTAGACTAAGTATTCATTTTTACATTTTTAAATTTTATTTTTTATTAAAGACTTAGAATGCTTCAATAAATATTTTGATTAATATTTGATTTGAAGATGAAGGATGCTACTCTTGATCACAATAATATCTTGGAATGCAACATTTCGACATATTGTTTTTAATTTCTTCTACTTTTTTGCTTGATTTTGTTATACTATTAACTAACTACAAATCATCTCTTATTTAACATTAAATGTCTTTGATTTGGTTATAGTGTATTACTATAATTTATCAATTTTAATCTTTAGTATAAATTTTGAAAATATTAAAAGCATAATATGTTCGTCTTTGTTTTTTTAGCCTTTATAGTTTACAGAAATTTTTTGACCATCTTGAAGTGCACTATCTATTTAAAAATTTATTTTCACAGTTTTTAATTATTCCTTTGCTTCTTGCTTGCTACATGAAACTTTTTGATTTTTATGTAATTTGATAAGGAAAGATGTTGCCTTTCCTCCCTTTGCAAATTCCTTATAAAATTCATCTAATTTCATTAATTGTATCATCTTTATTTTGTTATATTAGTATTAAATTATAAATTTGCATTTGTCTTACTTTTACATTATTAAGATTTTTTTATATTTCATTGATTTAATTTATCTCATTTTACTTTGTTAATTCCAAATGAGATCATATGGAGTCAAAATAGACATTACCGAATTTGGCTCGATGGGTCTGTCTAACTAATTATTCATTTTATTATTTTTCAATGTTTAGATTTTTATAAGTTTGTCTTACTTTCACATATATTTTGATTCATAGCTGACTTGATGTTTAAGGATGATAAGCTTTATCTTTTAGTTTCTTAAAAAACAAATATTCACATATAATTTATATCTTTTATTCAACTTTTTATCTTGTATTTAACTTTATTACTATGAAAATATAATTCTCTTCTTATGTGACCTTTACATTTCTTTTATTTTGTTATATTACAATGCTTTAATTTATCATATTTTAGTTTCAATACTTGCAAATGATGTTCAATGAGGTAAAATAATTGTTTGTAATCTTGTCTCCAAAGTCTATGTAAGAAATTTTGAGGGCTTTTGAACACTTTATAAGAAATTTTGACTTATGCCTAATTTGAAGATTCAAGATGCTACAATTGATCTTTTCATTATCTTGGAAAGCAATCTTCTTAAAAAATTTATCTCATTCCATCTAATTTTTTATTTTTGATCGGTTATACAACTATGTAACTCTAAATTTACTTTCACATGGCCATCACATTCAATTGAATTTGTTTTATTTAACTACTTCAAGTTAATCCATTTTTCTTTTATTATTACTTAATATTAAAATAATGATTTATAATTATTTATGATTTTTTTAATTTTGTAATTTATAGTACTCAAGGTGAGTTCTAATATAATCAAAACGAACATCAGTGAACATTATAAATTTAGATGTTTGATTTTCTTATTATTTTGCTAGATTTATAAGAAATTTCAACTATTGCCTAACAAGATGATCGAGGATGCTATTCTAGATCTCCTTCGCATCCTAAAATGTAATTTTGTATTAGACTTTTTCACATTTCTTCAAATGTTTTACATTGATTTTATTATACGACAATGTAATCCTTATTTCTCCTTAAAGTGGCCTTTGTATTTTTTTTATTTCATTAAATTACTTTGGTTTAATTTATCCCATTTCAAATATAATATATACTCACAGAACATTAAAATAATAATTTATTAATTTATGTTTTTTTAGTTTGTTAATCCTTAATAATTCTAAACTAGGTCCAATAGACACGAACATTTTAAATAGTTTGTTTTTAAATAGTTTGGTTTAATTTTTTGCATTCTTTGTGAGACATTTTTGTGCAAATGAGATTTGCTTGTTAAGGATGTTATAATAAAACACTTATTCAAGTCTTATGTGACCTTTATATTGCTATTATTTTTTTTATTAAAATGCTATAGTTTATAACATTTCAAATTTAACATATATTATCATAACATTAAAAATATAATTTATTATTATTTTTGCTCATTTAATTTTGTAATTAGTAGTAATTGCATGTTTTTTTATTGGGAGGAAATTAACATTCTTGGACTTGACTCGATAAGCTCTATATATTTAAATTTTTATTTTTATAACTTTACATATTTTCTCTTAGGTTTTACAAACTTTTACAAGTCATTTTTATTCATACCAGATTTAACGATTGTGAATGTTTCACTTTGATATACTTAGTATATTGAATTACCACTTTCCCATATAATTTTTTTCATTTCTTCAAAACATTTTATTTGGTTGTTTTAGTATGAAACACTAATTTTTCTCATTTGTGATTAGGATAGTACTCTGATTTTTTTTATTACATTCCTCAATTTGGTCTTTCTTAATTTAAAAATTCACAATAATTATAAATGATTTCTAATTGAGATAGAGCAAAGGTTATTAGAAATATTGATAAGCTTTATGAAATGAAATATTTATTTAATTACTTTACAAATTTTATTTCATAGTTAATTTAGAATGTTTAATAAGATATTTTGTCTCATGCCTGATTTGAAGATCGAGGATGTCATGCTTGATATCCTTCATTTATTAAAAATAAACTCTCTTGTATAGTTGTTCTCATTTCTGCAAATTTTTCCTAACATTTATTTATATTAGCATGTAACCAATAATCTTCTCTCATGTTACTTTTACATGTCATAAATTTTGTTGTAATGTTTCAGTTCAATTTATCTCATTTCTTCTATATATATATATATACTCAAATGTCTAATCAAGATGAATGAAACATCTCTAGACCAGACTTAAAAAGCTTTATAAACTTTAAAGATCATTTTCATGTTTTGAAATTTTTTTCTTTCTAGTGTTTTGGCATGCCTTACGAGATAATCTCATTTGTACCAAATTTGATGATCAATGACGTTATAGTGAATATCCTTTGTATCTTGTACTGTAAATTCTTAAAAATTTTAACTAAATATTAATTTTTTTCTTTAATTTTGTAATACTAAAGTGCTTGAATATATTTTATTACAACTTTATCATAAAGCTACTTAGTATTTAAACAATGCTATAGCATGTTTTACATTTATTTAATATGGTAATTCGTAAGAATATCAAAGGAGGTAAAATTAGGACTAAATAAACTTAGTTGCACTTGCCTCGATGAACTTTATCCTATATAACATTTACTTATATATTTTTACAATATTTTTGAAGTTTTGGCACTATTTATGAATTATTTTTTAACCTAATTTGATCATCACAGACTTTAGTCTCAATTCTAGAATGATATTTTAATTCTCATCTTATTTTCTTAGAATGTAGCTTTCATATAAAATTTGTCACTTTTTTAAAGGTTTTTCCTTGATTTAGTTTATTACAAAGAAACTCAAACATTCTTATGTTACTATTACATTAAATTATTTTTGTAATATTCCATTCCTTCAAATTATTTAATTTTTGATTTACTATATATTTTCTTATAATTAAAAATAATTTTTTTATTTTTGAATATTTAAGTTGTTAATTCATTGAAATTCTGAACGAGGTCAAAACAAGACAAAACAAATATTATTCGATAAGTCATGATTATCTCTACCAAACAAAATTTTTATTTTTATATTTTCAAATATAGGTTTGTTGGGTTTTGGCTTACCTTAGAAGTTATTTTAATTTGTGCTTAATGTGATGATTAAGATATCCTTAATCACCTTAATATCATGGAAGGCATCTTTCTCAAGCTACCTATTTATTTTTTCAAAAGTTTCACTTTGATTTGGTTATCTTACTATATAGTAATAAATCTCTTCTCAATTGATATTTATAGTTTTTTAATTTTTTAATATTTATAATATTTTAATTTTTCTCAATTAAACTTTAATATATGATTACTTTGAATTGAAATAATAATTTATTATTATTTAAAATTTTTATAATCATAATTCATACGAACTATAAACAAGGTGTGATTAACACAAATCAAACTTCATTTGGTTCATCTTGTTGTGCTCTTCGTAATCAAATATTAATTTTTGTTAATATTTATAAATACTTTGTTTTTATGAGCAATCTCATAATTTATAAGATATTTTGATTCGTACATGATATGACAATTGTGAAGCTACAATCAATTTTGTTAATAACTTGAAATTCTACTTTACCATACAATTTATGTCATGTTCTCAAATTTTTTTACTTTGATTTTGTTATATTAATCTAAATGTCCTTTAGTGTCACCTTCACATAATTTTTATTAGGTTATACTATATTTCATCAATTTATCTAATTTCAACATTATAAAACTAATTTATTTTATATTAAAATTATAATTTAATATTATTTTGTTGATGTAATTTTGTAATTAGTAGTAATTCCAAAACTGGTCTTATCGATATGATATAAACATCATTGAACTCATTACAATGAGCTTTATCTAATTAAAAACTCATTTTAAAAATTTTTAAATTTCATATTTCCCATATCTATTGGCATATTTTTTTGAGACATTTTGATACCTATGTGATTTGATGATTAGGGATGTAATATGCAATCTTCTTGTCTCTTTGAATGTAATTTTTTTCATATGTTTTGTTCATTTCTAAAATATTCTGGTTTCAATTGGTTAAATTTACTATGCTCATCAAACTCCTACTATTTTACCTTTACATTGCTTCGATTCATTTATATTAAATTGATTCAATTTATTTTATTTTAGCATTAACAAATTTAAAATTATTATTAAATTAAAAATATAATTATTTTTTGCTTATTTGATATTGATGTTCTTAGTAATTACTTTAATAGACTTATTGACACAGCAAATATTGTTTGAGTAATCTTAACGAGCTTAATAAAATTTGTCTCATTTATTTTCTATATTTTTCGATCACTTTTTGAGATATTTTGACCCATAACTGATTTATTGATCGAGGATGTTACACTCAAGCAATTTGTTATCTTGGAAAGCTATTTTCCACATACATTATCACAATTAATCAAATATTTTTCTTCAATTTGTTTATTTTATTATGTTTGCCCTAATCTCCTCTAATTTGTGACTTATATTTATTTTATTTGTTTACATTATTTTTCTTAAACATGCGTTACTTTGGCTTCATCATTTATTTACAAATGCTAAAATAATAATTAATTTGTTTAAGCTTATTTATCTTGGTAATTCATAGTAATTCTGAATGTGGTTTGATAAAATGAAACAAAAGTCATTATGCTTGTCTCAACTTGCTCTATCTGATTAATTTTTTATTTCTATATTTTTCAATAATTCATCTTAGATTGGCACCTAATTCAATGATTATGGATGTTATACTCAATTTTTTTAGAATCTTGAAATTCAACTATCCCACAATTTATCTCATTTCATCAATGTTTTTTTCTTAAATGTTACATTTGGTCCCCTTAATGTCACAGAATACTACTTTCCTATATATTTTATCTACTTCTTAAAATTTTTTACTTTTATTTCATTATATTATTATGTGACTTAAATGACCTCTTTTGTGAATTTATTTTGTGTTTATTTTGTTTTATTGCATTACTTCAATTTATCTCATTTTAACTTTTGTTATATAATTATGTAGCACTGAATTTTATCTAATGTCACCCTTACATTGCTTTTGTTTAGTTAGAATACATTGTTATTAGATATATCAACTTAGGATTAATATATATTTAATTAATATTAAAATAGTAATATTTTATTATTTATAATTATTTCTTCAGTAATTCATATCAAATCCAATCGAAGTTTTGTTGAGAAGAAATATAAACATCGTTAGACTCAACTCAACGTGTTTTATCTAATACCTATTCATTTTAAATTTCTAAATATTCTATTTTCAAAGATTTTTGCATGCTTTACTATACCATATTATTTGTGCTTAACTTGACATTTGACCATGTCACACTCGAACACATTACTTTCTTTGATTGCAATTTTCTCGCACATTTTATCACATTTTTTAAAATGTTTCACTATGATTTGGTTCTATTACTATAAAAGGAACCATTTTCTCCCATGTAACATTTTAATCACCTTGAATTTTTTATATTACATTGTTTTAATTAATAATATTTCAACTTTAATAAATAATTTACTATTGATTATGCTTAGTCATTTTTTGTAACTCATAGCTATTCCAAACAAAGTTTGATCAAAGAAAGAAAACGTAATATAGTTTGCTTACTAGGCTCTATCAAATAAATATTTTATATTTTTAAATATATTATTCTTTATAATTTGGCCAAACTTCATTAGATATCTTAATTAGTGCATGACTTGTTATTAAAAGATTTATATTCAAAATACTTAGTTTCTTTCAATGCAATTTTCTTGTATAATTTATCCCACTTTTTAAATTTTTTACTTTCATTTGGCTATAATATTATGTAATCATATGTCATGTTTGTGTAACATTAACATCGCTTTAATTTCAATATATTACATTGCTTAAATTTATCAAATTTTTTTTCAAATATATTTACTTAATATTAAAAACTTTATTATTATTTATGATTATTGTTTTTGATAATTCATAGTAATTCCAATGAAGATCTGTTTGAGATAAAACAAACATCATTCGACAAATCATGATCAGATTTATGTAATTAAATATTCATCCCCAAAAGAATTTTTCTTATATTTTTATATGCATTAGGAGAACTTTTGATTCATACCTTATTTGGCCATTAAGGATATCTCACTCCATTAATATAGCAACTTTGGATGCACTTTATCATTTAATTTTTCCCTTTTCTGAAAATTGTATTTTAATTTTATTGTATTACTGTTAAACTCTAATTCTTTTCTCATCTACCCTTTATACCACTTTGATTTGTTTATATTACATTAGCTCAATTATTTTCATTTTACCTTAATAACATTTACTTCATATTAAAAATTACATGGCACAATTATTTATAGTCATTTACTTTAAAAAGTTTTGGTAATCCTAAATAAGGTATGATCAAAATAAAAAAATTTTGGCCTAATCTAAATGTGCTTTAAGGATTTAAATATAAATTTTTAAATATTTAAACATTTTAAATTCCAATGTTTTAGAGTAATTTACAAGACTAGTGCAATCATGGTTCATTTCATGATCCAAGAAGCTATAATCAATCTCTTTATTGTCTTATAATGCAACATTTTTGTACAATTTCTTGTTTGTTAAATAGCTTTTTTTATTTTGTTTTATTGCAATGAATCACTCAATCTCCTAACGTATGACCTTTACCTTATTTTTATTTTAATTTGCTTTTATTAAATTAGTCTAATTTGAACTTTATAATTTATTTATTTAATATTAAAATTATAATGAATTATTATTTATGATTCGTTAATTTTGTAATTTGTAGTAATTCAAAACAAGTTCCAATCGAAATGTTATAAACATCACAAGGCAAATCTTGATGCATTTTATTAATACTTGATTTGGCAATGGATGATGTTATGTTTTATCTCCATATTGACATGTAATTCTACTTCCCTCCATAATTAATCTCACTTCAAATTTTTTTTGATTTGGTTATATTACGACAAAAATCTTAATGTGTTATCATGTGACCGTTACATCCTTTTTGTTTGGTTATATTACGTTATCCAATTTTGTTATTTGAGGTTTAACATTTATTTGCTTATTATTGAAGAAATAAATTACTATTATTTATTTTTACTTATTGCAGGAATTTTAAATAATTCTCAATGAGATATAATACAAACAAAACAAATGTCACCAACCTTTCTCAACTAGTTCTATCTTATTAAGTTATTATTTTCTAAATTTTTTTAATAAATTATTTACTAAAAATTTTGCATGCTTCAATAGGCATTTTAACTAAAACTTGATTTAGTGAACAAGAATGTTATAATTAGTATCCTTAATATATCGAAATAAAACATTCTCATATAATATATCTCTTCAAATTAATTTTCTTTAATTTGGTTACATTCTATTTCTTTAACTTATGTTATTTTAGAATTAATTTATAACAACTTAATATAAAATAATTATTTATTATTATTTATAACTTTTTAATTTTGTAATAAAAAGTATTTCAAATTGATATTTGATTAAGATGAAATAAATGTTGCTTGGCTCATCTTGATGAACTCTTAACAATTAAAAATTTTTTCTATAATTTTAAAAATTTTATTTTCTACGGCTTTGGCGGGATTTGTGAGATATTTTATTCATGTCATATTTGATTATCAAGAAGTTATACCTAATGTTTGTTATATCATAAAATGGAACATACCAAAACAATTTATCTTATTTCTTAAAATTTTTCTCTTTTGTTTGGTTATTATATTATATAACTCTAAATCTCCACCCTTTTAACCCTTTCATCACATGAATTTACTTATATTACTTGACTTCATTTAATCTCATTTTTAGCTTTAATATATAATTATTTAATTTTTTAAAATAATTTATTTTTTATGTCTATTTTAATGATTCATATTATTTACAAAGGAGATCTAATTGAAACAAAACAAAGGTTGTTGTATTTTTTCTACGGTTTTGTTCTATAAAATATTTATTTCTATATTTTATGCATTTTATTTTGTGGGGTTTTGCATTTTTTCAAAATCATTTTGATTCTAATCATTCAGATTCATATCTACTTTAATGATCAATGTTGTGATACTGGACCTCTGTTTCTCGAATTATAGTAATCAAGTACAATTGATCTCATTTATGTGATTTTTTTTGTTTGATTTGTTAGGTTACTATGTAACTTGAAATGTTTACCAACGTCACCTTTACATATCTTTGAAAATGATTCATAACATTTCTAAAGATTTCCTCATTTTTAATTTTAGTATATTTTTAGTTAATATTAAAATAATAATTTGTTATAATTTTGATAATTAATTAATTAATTTATTTACTTGAAATGTTTAAGTAACAATTATATTGTTTTCAGTTGGATATATTAAATTGCATAATATAATTTTTTCTTTAATATATATTTATTTAGTTTTAAAAAATTATTTATTATTTATTTTTTATATTTTTTGGTATTTCATAATAATTCCAAATGGGTTAAGATTAAGACAAAACAATTATAATTTGATTCGTGACAACAAGGTGCATCCAATCAAATATTGAATTCCACAATTTAAATATTTTTGTTTTCTTTCATTTTTGAAAGTCATAAGAGATATTTTTGCTAGTATCTCATTTGAGTATCAAGGATGTTGCATTGGATCTCATTGTCACTTGTTAAGAAACTTTCTTATACAATTTATCTAATTTCTTTCAATAGTTCACGACAATTTTGTCATGTCTTTATGAACCTCTAAGACTCCACTTGTGTGACATTTTTTTCACCGTTTTTTAGTTATGTTACAATGCTATGATTTTCTCTTCTAAATTATAGCATAAAGTAACTTAATATTTACATAACAATTCATAATTATTAAAGCTTAATTACTTTCATATTTTTATATTATTTAAAATGAGTACCCATCTAGATGAAAAAATATCATTACAAACATCTCCATGTGCTCTATCCAATTAATTATGCAATTCCAATTTTTAATCATTTTAATTTGTGAAACTTTGCATGCTTTATAGGTCATTTTGATTCTTTCTTGATTTATTGATCAGGAATGCTACTTTCAATTTTCTTAGTCTCATAGAATGCAACTTTCTTATATGATTTATCACATCCGTTGATCTTTTAATTTTTATATCATTATATTACCTTGATACTCTAAATATACTCCAAAATATTTTCATCACTTTGATTTAGTCATATTATATTATTCAAACTTTTCTTACTTATGTTCTAATATATATTTAGCTAACATTAGATGAATGTTTTTTTATTATGAATCAAGTATTATTTGAATCATCTCAAAAGAGCTCCATCCATTAAATTTTCAATTTAAAATTTTTATGTTTTACATTCTATAGTTTTTGTAGTTTTATTAGTGATTTTAATGCATACGAGATTTCTGGAATGTGGATATTACTCTATATTTTTGAAGTTTCTTAGAAAGTAACTTTTTTATAAAATTTGCTATGTAACTCTAAATCTTTTCTTGTGTGGCCTTTAAATCACTTTAATTTTGATATATTTTAGCTAATAAGTTTACCTTATTAGAACTTTAATATATTTTCTAATTATTAACTAATTAACATTTTATTATTTTTAATTATTTTATTTTATAGTTTCTATTGAATGTAATTGAGCTTGATCGAGATGAAACAAACGTCATTAGGCTCACATCAATGACCTATATCCAACTAAATATTTATTTCTATATTTTAAAATTTTTTATTTTCTATTTTTTTAGCATTCTTTATGAAACATTTTCATTTAAACAAAAATTTTCTATCAAAGATCGTACACATTTCTACTCAGTATCTTGGAATAAAAGTTTTTAATAAAATTTATCTCATGTTTTAAAATGCTTCACCTTTATTTTTTTCATTATGAAATTTAATTTTCCTCTATCGTGATGATTACATCTCTTTGATTTTGTTATGTTACAATGCTTTAATTTTTAGTACTTTAACATCAATATATTTTTAACTAATACTAACATAATAAAAAATATTATTTTTTTTATATTGCTAATTCTTAGTACGTTTAAAAAATTTTTTATTATGATGAAAGAAACATTGCTCACTTGACTTGATGACCTTTATCCTATTAAATCATCATTCTATACTTTTTAATATTGTTCCTTTATCAATTTGTCACATTTTATGAGAAATTTTTATTCATACCTGATTTGATGATCTGTTTAATATAATGAAGTGCTATTTTTTTATATAAATTGACACAGATTTTTTATTTTTAATCTTATTTGTATCACTATTCAACACTAAAGTTTATCTTTTCTGACTTTTACATTAATTTGTATAATAATATTACATTTTTTGATTTATTAGATTTTTAATTTTAATAAATATGTAATTAACATTAAAAAAATAATTTTTATTATTTAAGGTTTTTTCTTAAATAATCATAGAAATTAAAAATGAATTCTAATCAAGATGAAATAAATGACTTTTGATTCATTTTATTGTGCTCTATCGAACTATATTTTTTTATCTATGTAAATGTTTTGTTCTTTATTTTTTGAAGATTTTAGGAGACATCAAATTTGTAAAAAATTTGATTATTAAAGTGTTACACAAAAGCTCCTTTGTATCCTGAAAGGCAACATCCCTCTACTATTTATCTTATTTTATCAAAATGTTTTCTTTTAGTTGATCATATCACTTTCTAACTGCTTGTCTCCTCTCATGTAACTTACATCCATTTGATTTTGTTATATTATATTTTCTTAATTTATATTTTTCTAAATGAGGTCCAATCAAGATGAAGTGAAGGCCATCAGACTTGCAGCAACAAGTTCGATTTAATTAAATAATAATTGGCATATTTTGGAAAATTTTATTTATTATTACTTTGGCATGTTGTTGGTTTTTTTCAATTCTCAATTAATTAGATGATTGAGTTTGTCACATGAGAACTCCTCACTTTCATGGAATACAAACTTCTTATATAATTTATCTTATCTTTTAAAAAAATCTTATTTTGAGTTTATTATATTACTATGAAACTCCAAAGCTTTTCTCATGTGGTGATTCAATTGCCATGATCTTGACACTATATTGCTTAAATTTACCTTATTTTAACTTTAATTTATACGTACTTTGTATTAAAATAGTAATTTATTAATATTTACACTTATTCACTTTGGTATTTAATAGTAACTCCAATGATGCTGAATTGGAAAAAAAATGTCATTCAGCACTTTTCATTGATGCCTATCTAACTAATTTTTTGTTTCTATATTTTAAAAAATATTCAAGCTCATTTCGTTTATTTGAATCTACTAGGTTTCATTGATTTATCTCATTAATGCTTTAGTATATATTTAGTTAAAATTAAAATAAGTTTGTTTTATTTATGCTTATTTTTTACATTAGTAATTTCTTATAATTCTAAGTGGGGTTTGATCAATTTGAAGTAAACATTATTGGATACATCACTATTAACATAATCCATTCAAATATTCATTTTTATATTTTGAAATATTTTACTATCTGTTACACTAGCGCTCTTTATGAGACACTTTGATTTGTGATTCATTCGGCCGTCGACTACATTACACTCAATCTTGTTAATATCCTAGAAAACAATTTTCCCACAAAATTTATCTTTTTTTCAAATTTTTTGCTTAATTCTTAACTCTTCTCTTATATGTCCTTTATAATAATTTCACTTGGTTATACCATATAACATTAATTTATCTCACTAGAATCCTAATATATATTTATTTACAATTCAAATAATAATTTATTATTATTTAGACTTATATAGTTTAGTTATTCAAAGTAACTCAAAATAGTGTTCAATAATGGAAAAACTAATGTTGTTGAATTCGTCATGATGAGTTTTATACAATTAAACATTCTTTTTTATATTTTAAATTTTTTTCCCATGGATTTGGCTTTTTTAAGACATAATTCAATTCATTCCAACTTCAATAGTCAAGGATGTCACACTCGATCTTCACAGACCTTGTAATGAAACTTTATGGCAGAATTTATATCATTACATCGAATTCATTGCTTTAATTTAGATATATAGCAATGCAACACTAAAACACCTTCTTTTACATTGCTTTGATTTGGTTATTTTACAATTCATCAACTTTCCAAAACTTAGCTTTGATATATATATATATATATATATATATATATATATATATATATATATATATATTTAAAATTAATGTAATAATTTAATATTATCTATCCCTTTTTAGTTTGATAATTTGAAGTAATTCATTGTGAAGTCCAAACGATGAAAGTTGTTTTTGTTGGACTCATCTTGATGAGTTTTATATAATTAAAACTTTATTTTTATAATGTAAACTATTTTATTTTCGAAGCTTATTACATGTTTTATGAGATATTTTGTTTCACAAATGATTTTATAATTGAGAATATTACGCTTGATCTCTATAGTATCATGGAAGGCAACTTTGGCATAATATTTATTTAATTTCTTTAAGTTTTTTTCTTTGATTTGGTTACATGAAAATTTAACTCCAAATCTCATCTCCTCTTACCTTTACATGGCTTTGAATTTAAAATATTGCATTGTTTGAAATTTTCTTATTTAATAAAAGAATAATAATTTATTATTTTATTTATTTATTTAATTTTGTGATTCATAAATGCGGTTTAATCGAATGGAAAAAAACAATTGACAGTGTTCTCTTGGAATGCTTTATTTGAATAAATATTGATTTCTTTGATTTTAAATAAATTCGTTAAGGATTTCAGGACTTTTTATAAGACATTTCCATTCATATATGAATTGCCTATCGAGGATGCTACGACTGATCTTCTTAGTAACTTGTAGTAGAAACTTTTATATTATTCTTCGCATTTATTATAATTTTTTCTTTTATTTGGTTATACACTTATAAAATTAGAATTCTCATCACATGTGACAATTGTTATGTAGCTTTAAATTTGTCATATTATATTACTTCAAATTATTTTATTGAAAATTTATTATATGTTAAATAAATATTAATATATTAACTTATCATTTGTGAATTTTTACTTTTTTGCAAATAGTAATAATTCTAAATTAGGAATTCATAAGGAAAAAGGCATCTTTGAAGTATTCTCAAGGCCTCTCACCAAATGAACACACTTTTCTATCCAATCAAATACTATGAGTGAAGCTTTTACATATTTTATTTTTCACGACTTTTGCAAGATTTATAATTTATTTTAATTTGAACAATATTTGATGTTCAGGGATATTACAATCTATCTCTTTCATAATTTAGAATGCAACTTTCCTATACAATTTACCTTATTTCTTATGATTCTTTGCTTTAGCTTTGTTATATTACTCAATTTCTCTAAATCTACTCTATTATTGTCTTCACATTGTTTTTAATGGATTCAATTATATTTCTTCGGTTTATCTCATTTTTAAAAAATGTATTTTTTCTAAATATTCAAAAAATTAATTTATTTGATTTATATTTGTTAATTGTATTAATTCGCATTAATTTCGAAATTACTCCAGTAAAGGAGAAATAAGTCGTTAAACTCATATCCATGACGTCTGTCCAACTAAGCAATGATTTCTATATTTTAAATATTTGACTTTATATGTTTTTGGCTTTTCTTTTGAGACATTTTAGTTCATGTCTAATTTCAGAATTGAGGATTTTTCACTTGATCTTTTTTGTATCACGAAATGCAATTTTCAAGTAAAATTTATTTTATTTCTAATAATTTTTGACTTTCATCGAGGATTATTATAGTATCTTAAAATAACCATCCTTGAGACATTTTAAAATCTTTGATTTGGTGCATGACAATGCTTTAATTTGACTAATTTTAGCTTTAGCAAATAAGATTTTAAGGATAAAATAATAATTCATGAGAATGTGTTCTTACTTTCTTTGGCATTTAGTAGAATTTCCAAATTAGTTAAGACAATGGAAAAACAAACCTCACTCTACTCGACCTGACGAGAGCAATTCAATTAAATATTATTTTTTATCTTCTCAAATTTTTATTTTTGGGATTTTGGAACACCTTTTTAGAAATTTCATATCATGCTAGACTTGATGATTGATGATGCTACATGTGATCTTCTATGTATCATAGAATTCAAATTTTTCATGTAATTTCTCATTTCTTCAAATTCTTTTTATATTTCATTATATTACTATGTAACTCTAATTTTCCTCCCCTATCGCCAACATCACCTTTGTTTTCTTATATTACAATACTTCAATTTATGTCATTTTAGTTTTAATATAAATTTTTCATTTTATAGGGATTTGACACCTTTTATAACACATTTTAATCTCTAGTTGATTTGATGGTTGAAGATGCTACATTTAATCTCCATAAAGTCTTGTAATGCAACTTTCTCATATTTCTAGTCCTATTTTTCAAAAGTTTGTGCTTTGATTTGGTTAAACTAAAATATAACTCTTAATCTCGCCTAATATGGCATTTACATTGCTTTGTACTAGTCATATTTCTTCACTTTAATTTATCTTATTATAAGTTTAATAAATATTTATATAATATTAAAAAAATAACTTGTTATTATTTATTCTAATTTTGACTGGCAAATGCAATAATTTCAAACGAATCTGGGTAAAGTTAAAACAAGAATCATTGGAGTTGACTCGATGACTATTATCATTTAAATTTTTCATTTTCAAATTTTTATGTAATGTAATTTCTAGTGAGTCAATGTAATTAATGAGACATTTTAATTCATGCTAATTTTAATAATTGGGGATGTAACATAGAATTTATTTATTTCATATCATAGTTTCTCAATTTTAATTTTTAATATATATTTATTTAATATTTAAATAATTATCTATTATTGCTATGCATGTTTAACATTAGTTGTTCATGGAAATTCCAAATAAGTTTAGATCTAAAAAAATAAACATCATTCGACATGTTTCAATGAGCTCTATTTAATTAAATATACAACTTTTTAATTTTATTTTTTATGAGACTTTTTAATTCATACCATATTTGACGATTTAGGATTTTGAACTGGATCTCCTTGGTGAACCTTCCCTCACTATTTATTTTATATCTTCAAACTTTTTTCTTTAACTTTTTAATATTGTCATGGAACTCTAAATGTCCTCTCATTTAACCATTTCATTAGTTTATTTTAGATATATTATATTATTTAAATTTTCGTCTTTTGAGCATAAATATATATTTTTACATAACACTAAAACGAAAATGAATTGTTATTTATGACCATTAACTTTGGTAAATTTTTATAACTTTAAATTACCTTTGATCAAGATGAGGTGAATGTCATTCACTCATCTTAACAAACTCTACTCTATTACATAGTCAATGTGAAGTTTTTTACTTATTTTATTTTCGATGGATTTAGCATCATTCGCAAGAAATTTTATTCTTACAAAATTTGATGATTAGCAATGCTACACTTGATCCCTTTACTATCTTTGAATGCATATTTTCCTAGAAATCTATCTTATTTCTTCATATTTTTCTATTTTGTTTTTTATAATATTATGTACCATTAAATCACCTCCCTTCTAAACTTTATATCGCCTTGATTTGATTTGGTTATATAACACAACTTTCATTTTTCTTACTTCAACTTTAATGTTTAATTATTTTGTATTAAATTAATAATTTATTATAATTTATTTAATTTTAATTTGGTAATTCCTAGAAATTTTAACAAGGCTTGGTGGACATGAAAAAAAATATCATTTGAAAAAATAAAATAAATTTTGTAAAGAAGTGGTAATGTAAGTGATGCTTAGGGGATTCAACATACTATACTTAATATTGAAATTAGGCATGAATCAAACTAGGTTGTAAAGTATGATAAAAATTACAAAGTAAAATCTTTAAAAATATCAAAATAAATAAGGATTTTATGAATAAGGTTAAGACAACTCCAACAATTTTTGTTTCATGTCGAAAGAACCTCATCTATAATTATTATTAATGACCAAAAAAATAACAATAAATAATATAAAATTATTTTTTCTTAAGGGAATTTAATATAAAACTAAAATAAAATAATTTTAGAAATTATAATATAATCAAATCAATGGAATGTAAAGGCAAGTAAAGGATATAATTAGAGTTCTATACTTATATAACTAAATCAATAAAACACAATTTGTAAAATTAGGTAAATAAAAAAAGAAAAGTGCAATCACAGACACCAAAGAAATTTTATATAATATCCTCATTTGTAAAAAAAATATACTAATCAAAATACAGAGCAAACATGTCAAAGACCTTTCATACTAAAATATTTTAGAATATGAAAATATATATTTAATTTTGTTGAGTGGGTTAGAATGAGTCCTACAACATTTGTTTCATCTCAATTGCACCTCATTGTTTTTAGGTATGATTTATTATTGTAAATAAGTGCAAATAATAAAAAAAAATTTTAAAACTAAGATAATATATTTTAAAGTTAGGATAAGCTAAATTGAAGTAATGTAATATAAAAAAACACTTGAAGGTTATACGAGAAGTGATTTATTATTGCATTGAAATATAACCAAATCATAAGTACAAACTTGAAGACATGGGATGGACAGCATATGATTGTTGTATTCCAAGATACCAAAGACATAGAGCATATCATCATCAAATGTCAATTGAGTCACAAATTGAAATGACTCAGAAAGTATGAGAAAATCCTAGAAAAATTATTTAAAACCATATAAATAAATTTTAAATTTGATAGTGCACATTGAGAACTATCCAATGATGATTTTTTTTGTCTCCAATCATACCTCTTTTTGAATCACTATAAATTTTGAAAGTATATAAACATATACAAAATTAAATTGTTACTTTAATATCAATTAAATATCTTTTACAATTTACAAAAATATTCCAAATCAATGTAATATAACCAAATTTAAATGATTCAAATGTCACACTATGTTTGGAGTTTAATAATAAAATGCCCAAAGGAATACAAAAACTTTAAAGAAATGTAATAAATTTATAGTCTAAAATACTAAGAAAATCAAGTGTAACATCCATGACTATGAAATAAGGTAAAAGAAAAGCATCTCATATAGATTATTAAGACCCTACAAATAAAATATTTAAAAATGTAGAATTGAATATTTATTTGGATAAAATTCATTGAGAAGAGTTATAAGGCATTTGTTTCATATACATTAAGCATTATTTTGAATAAGTAAAATTTATCATCTTAAAAAATGTAAACAACAAAAAGATATTATTTTTAAAGTCAAATTAGTTATAAATAAAAATATTTATTATCCCCAAAAACATAAAAATAAAATATTTAAAAATAGAAGTGAATAATTAATTAGATAAGGCACATCTAGATTAGCCTAACGAGAATATTTAATCATAATCAAACATCCTGATGATTTATTATGAATTATTAAACTAAATAACTATAAATTATAAAAAAATTTAAAAAGTTAAGCAAATAAATGTTAAATTTAGAAAGAGTTAAATTAAATTAATTTAATATAACAAACCAAATAGTTATAAATAATAAGAGGAGATTTCAAGTTACATCTTAATATAAAAAATTAAAATGGAAAAAATTTTAGAAATGGGATAAATTGCTTAAGAAAGTTATATTCCAAGAAACTAAGAAGAACAAGTGCTACATTCTTCATCATTAAATTAGATTGGAATTGAAATGTCTAATAAATTATGCCAAAAGCAAGAAAACAATATTTAAAAATATAGTCGTTAAAAATTTAGTGAAAGAAGTTGTCAAGATTAGTAGACAATATTTGTTTTATCTACTTTGAAACTTGTTTGGAATTACCATGAATGTCTCAGATAAATAATATTAAACAATAACTATTTACTTATTTGATGTTAAAAAATATATGTTAAACATTGAAGTAAGATAGATTAAAGTAATATAATATAATCAAATGATTGGGTTATAAACATCCCATGAGTGTAGAATAATGTTTTCAAATAAATATGACCAAATAAAAGTAAAATATTTGAAGAAATGAGAAAAATGGCATGATAAATTCGCATTGAAAGATACAAAGGAGATAAAGTATAAAATCCTTGATAGTGAAATGTTTAAATTGAAATGTCTCATAGAACATGAAAAAATATGAATAGAAAAAAAATGCAAAGGTAAAAAAATGAACTTTCAATTTGAAAAATCTTATAGAGATGAGTTAAATTATATTTTTTAAAATCAAACTTAGTTTGGAATTACTAGTATTACCAAAATGAATATTCATAAATAACAATAAAGTATTAACAATGTCAAAAAAGAGGAGATTTATAGTTTCATAGGAGCATAACAATATAGATGCTAAAATGTTTATGAAATTAGATAAATTAAATAAGATACCTTCATTATAACAAACTAAGAATATTAAGTGTAACATCTATGATTGTCAAATCATGTTCTAACAAAAATTTCCTTCAAAATGTGTACCAATTACATAAAATTAAAAAAAAATGTCGAAATATGTATTTGGTTTGATTGATCTTATCGTGATGAGAGCAACAATATTTATTTCATCTAAATTATTACTCATTTAAAATTATAGCAAATTTCATAAGTAAATAAGCATAAATAATTTAAAAGTATTATTTCAATACTTAGAACAAATACATTAAAACTAAGATGTGATAATTTAAAGAAAGAAAACCATATTAAAGGGAAAAATACAAGCAAATCTGATAAATTTATGGTATAATAACATTCTAAAAGACTAAGGTGATTAAGCATAACATCTTTAATCATTGAATTTGGTTTGAATTGAAATATGTCATAAAGTGTGTTGATATCCTAGAAAATAAAAAATTTAAGATTATAAGAACTGAATATTTAATTTGATGGAGCTCATCAACCTCACTTGAATTACATGTGTTTCACATCGATCAGGACTCATTTAGATTTACAACAAAGTACAAAACTAAATAAGTGTATAAAGTTTTTTCTTGAATTTTAATTAAATAAATATTAGAGCTAAAATTACATTTGTTGTTGCATACAATATAACCAAATCAATCAAATGCAAATGTCACATAGGAGGAGGAAAAAAGTTATATAGTAAAATAACCTAATTAATAAAACTAATGTAGGAAACAAACATCCTTATAAAGAAAAGGAAAGTAAATAGTTAAAATATATAAAAATGAATATTAGATAGGATGGACTTTATTGAGGTGAGTATAATGATGTTTGTTGTATCATAACTAGACCTTTTCTGGAATAACTATGACTAATTAATGTAAACAAGAATAAATAATATTAAATTATTAGTTAATACTAAGTAAACACAAATTATAGTTGATTTTATATAAAATGAAGGTATGTAATAAAACAAATCAAAGTAATATGAAAGTCACAGCAGAGGCTAGTGTACAATAGAATTACAACAAAATTAAAGAAAAAAATTTGATTAAAAGTCATAAATTATGCAAGGAAGTTGCATGCCATGATTACAAGTAGAAGAAGCATAATATCTTCAAAGGTCAATTCTGTATTTATTAAAATGTCTTAGAAAGTGAGGGAATACTTTAAAAAATAACATACTTAAAATATTAAAATAAATATTTAATTAGATAGAGCTTTTTATGATTAACGAAATGGCTTATTCATCTCTATTAGATTTTTTTGGAATTAATCGAAATTTTCAAAATAAACAATTATAAATAATAATATATCATTATTTCAATAGTAAGTTTTTATGAATTAAAATTTAAATGATATAAGTTATTAATGTATTACAAGTAAATATAATGGTTCAAAATGTTATACCAGAGTAAAATTAAAGTTACAAAACTCTATAAATAAATAAAAATGATACTTTTAAAAAATGACATAAATTGCATGAAAAAGTAACTTTCTAAGATATTAAGGAGACCAAGGGGAACATCCACGATCATCAAATAAGGTATGATTCAAAAAACTTTTTATACAGTTCTTAAATCTTAGAAAATAAAATATTTAAAAAATTTGAATATTGAATTGGATTGACCTCATATAGAGGAGTCAAATGATGGTTGTTTCATTTTCATCAAACTTATTTAGTAATTAACTTAAATTTAAAAAATTTGAAAAAATATTAAAAAATTATTATTTTAATATGAAGTAAGAATATATTAAAGACAAAATGATGTAAAATGAAGCAATGCAATATATTAGAACAAAAGCAATATAAAGGTCATATTAAAGGAGGTTTATAGTTTCATAGAAATGTAACCAAATCACGATAAAGAATTTGAAGGAATGACACAAATTATAAAAGAAAGACATATTCCATGACACTAAAGAGATAGAGTTCAATGTCCTTAATCTTCAAAACATATTTGAATCAAAATATCTATAATGTGTAACATACAAAATTGAAACTAACCTTTTTAATTATAGAAAAATTAATTTTTATGTCGATTGAGCTCAATTAGATTAGTTGAACTATTTTTTTGCACTCCAATAGACAACATTTTTAATTACAGCGAATTACGAAAATCAAGAAGCTTTAAAAATAATAAATTATTATTTTTAATTTTAAGGTAGATATTAAAGATGGTATGTGATTAGTTGAAGCATTATAATAAAAAATATATGGATATAAAGAGTGGCATTCTCAAACAAAAAGTTAGGCACTAATCTAAATGCCCTATGAAGCTTACCAATTTCTTTAAAAATAAAGTTTTATAAAAATAAAAACAACTATTTTTAGTGAAAGCTCACGAAGACACGTCCAATGATATTTGTTTAGTCTCAATCATGTCTCGTTTGTTATTTCTATGAATTACATAATTAAAAAACATTAAATTTAGTAAATTATTACTCTAATTTTAGTTAATGTTTGTTAATATCAGATACATATAGGTCATATGAGAGGAGAATTTGAGTTACATAGCAATATAAAAAATCAAAGAAAAAAATCTTTAAAAATTTGATAAATTACACAAGAAAGTTACATTCTATGATACTATAGAGAATGAGTGTAACACCTTCAATTAAAGCATGAATCAAAATGCCTTGTAAGGCATTCAAAAAGCCTTGAAACACAAACTAAAAATAGGAAAAAAATGAATTTTTAATTGCATAAAGCTCCTTGAGATGTGTCCAATGATGTTTATGTATTCTTGATTTGACCACATTTGGAATTACTTTGAATCACTAAAGAAAATAAGATTAAATAATAACATATTATGATTTTAATATTTTTAAGTAAATGTATATTAAGGTTGAAATAAGATAAATTAAGGTGACGTAATTAACCAAATCAATGCTAGGTAAGGGTTACATTGGAAGAGAACTAAAGTAACATAGTAATACTGCAAATTTAAAGCAAAAAGCTTGAAGAGAAACTATAAATTCAATGATAAAATTGCATTTGATTTCAATAAGTAGAATGAGTGTGATATCCATGATTGTCAAATTAGGAACGAATCTTAACATGCACCAAAACAGTAGAAAAAACTTCTTAAATATGCAAAAATTGATAGTTATTTGGATATAATTTGTTTGGAAAACTCTAGTGACATTTATTTCATCCTGATCGGGCCTCGATTGCAATTAAATAAATTTACTAAAGTAATTAACAATAAATAATAATAAATTATTTTTGTAATATTAAGTGAATATATATTAAATCTCATATGATATAAACTTAGTTGATATAATATGGCATAAAAATATGTAAAGGTCACAAGAGATAAGATTCACGTAACGTAGTAATTTAATAAAATAAAAGTTAAAAAATTTAAGAAATGAGATAAAATTTAAGAAAAATTAGCATTCCAAGATTCTAAGGATATTAAGCATAACCTTCTTGACTATCAAATCAGTTACAAATCAAAATGCCTCAAACCTATGACAAAATCTTTAAAAATAAAACATTAAAAAATTACAAAATGACTAATTAATGAGAAACAACTCATCTACAAGAAAATGATGCGTGTTTCATCTTGATAGGATGTTTATAGTTTCAAAGAATTGCTAATGTAAGTAAATGTAATAATAATAAATTACTAATGTAATATTAAGTGAATACATTTTAAAATTTAATTTGTATAAACTAAAGCAACGTAATATAACCAAATGATGTAAAGATCATGTGGTAAGAGATTTAGTTCTATTTGGTAATTTTGCTAAATCAGAGAAAAAAATTTGTAAAAATGAAAAAAGAAATATACTCAAAAGTGACATTCTAAGTTAACAATGACAAAAAGTGTAACATCATCGACCATCAAATCATGTGCATTCAAAATATTTTGTGAAGCATATAAACTATAGAAAACACAATATTAAAAAAATATGAAAGGAATACTTAATTTGATAAGTCTCTTCAAGAAAACTCTAAAAATGCTTGCTTTGTATTTGTTAAACATCCTTTTGATTTATGATTAATTACCAAAGTAAAAAATAAAAATGATGACAAACAAAAATTTTATTAATAAGTTAATATATATATTTAAGTTAAAATGACTTAAATTGATGAAATATAATGTAACCAAATTAATGTAATGCAAAGTTCACATAAGAAGAGATTAAGGGCACCTCATTAACATAACCAAATCAAAATGAAACAAATCAAGATAAGTGATAAGTTGAATAGGAAAGTTGCATTCCAACATAATAAGAACATGGAACATACCATCCTCGTTCATCAAATTAGGTACAAAAAAAATTTCTTATAAAGTATGCCAAAAATAAATAAAATAAACTATTTTAAAATTTTAAAAATTTTAAAAAATAATATTAATTAGATAGACCTCAATAAGTTGATTCCAATGACATATTTTCTCTCTAGCACATCTCATTTTGAATTACTATGAATTAACGAAATAAATAAGCACAAATAATAATAAATTGCTTGTTTTTTAGTTTGAATAAAAATATGACAAAGCTGAAATTAGACAAATTATTTTGATGTAATATATCTAATTCGAAGCATTGTGAAGAGCACATAATAAAAGAATTAGAGTTTCATAGTAAAATAACCTAATGAAACTAAAAAAATTGAATAAATGAGATAAATTATAAGAGAAAATTACATTCCATGATACTAGGCTGGTTGAGTGTAGCATTCTCTATCATCAAATTAATTATCAATCATAATAAACAAATGTTATAATGAAAGTTTATTCAAATATTAATTAAATATATGTTAAAGATGAAATGAGATAGATTGAACTAATGAAATATAACCAAATCGAAGCAATGTAAGGATAATAATAGAGGTGAATTAGAGTCATATAGTAATAAAACCAAAAGAAAACAAAAAGCTTGAATAAATATGACTAAATTTATAGGGATGTTCCATTCCAAGAAACTACAAAGATGAAAGGTAAAATCCTGGTTCATTAAAATTGATAGAAATGAAAAAACATTGTAAAATACGAACAAACAATAAAAAAAAATTAAAAAAAATATAAAAATTAATATTTAATTTGATAAAGCTTATCAAGATGAGTTTAAAAATGTTAGTTTCAGCTCGTTCTAACACAGCTTAAACTAATATGAATTACATAATAAATATGCATAAATAATAATATTTTTAATATAAGTTTAATATATATTAAACTTAAAAAGAGTAAAATTAAAACAATGTATTATATTCAAATAAAAGCTAGGTTAGGTCCACCTGAGAATATAAAGTACATGGTTATATAACGAAATAAAAAAAATTTCAATAGTTTAGACAATTAGAATGAAAATGTTGCTTTCCAAGAAAATGAGCTTGAGTATAAAATCCTTTATCATCAAATCTGGTAGGAATCAATATATTTTATAAACCATGTAAAAACCTTCGAAATAAAGTGAAATTTTGGAAAATATAAAAGCAATATTTAATTCAAAAGAGCTCATCGTGAGCAGTCTGACATGTTTTAATTCATCTTGATTGGACGAAATTTGAAAGTACTTCTATTTACAAAAGTTAATAATATTTATAAAATATTAGATGTTATTTATTTATTAATTAAATAAATAATAGGGCTAAAGTAAGATAAATTTTAGCAATATAATATACTTAAATAAAAACAAGAGGGTTTTGTGGCACGAATGTTGGACATCGATAAGGCTTATGATTAGGACAATTAAAAATTTATATTTGAAAAGTTAAAGAATTTGTAGTTCTCAAATCTTTGGTGTGATTAGGTTGAGGGTTGTATCACTACATGAAGATTTGGGATCATGTTTAATGGGATCTATCCTCATTCAATTGAAGCTATCATGGGACTTCGACAGGGGTGTCTATTTGCATCATACCTTTTTATCTTTTTGTCTGAGTATCTCTCTTAGCTTGTTAACTACCATGTAAGACAAGATGCCTAAATTAGGATTTGGCTTGGCTCTATCTCCCAAATGATTACTCATCTTGTATTTTCTAATGACATTTTGTTGCATTATAAAAAAATCAAAGCAAAAGATATTAAGAAATTATATTTATTACAAGGGAAAGATGTATTCAAATATACTAAGCTTATTGAGCATAACATCTTGAATTATAAAATTAGTTACAAATAAAAATATTTCGTAAACTATGACAAAGTATTGTAAAAAATATTTAAAAATATAAAAAAATTAATCGCTATAATAATTATCAAAATTAAAAAAAAAATTAAACATAAACAATAAAAAAGAAACCAAAATTACTTTTATACTAAAAACATATTATAGTTGGAATTAAAAACATTAAGGTAACGTTATATAACAAAATAAAAAACATTAAAAAAATGAAAACATTGTCATAGAAAAATGTTTTGAAAGAAACAAAGGAGATTAAGTGTAAAACCTCAATCATCAAGTTAATTTTGAAACAAAAGGACTCAAAAAATGTACCTAAACCCTCAAAACTAAAATACTTCGGGATCTAAAAAAATGTTTAATATGATGAAGCTATTTGAAACAAGTCGACTAACATTAGTTTCTCTTAATAAAACCTTATAAAGAATTGCCACATTTCATAAAGTAATTAGGAGAAGAAATCCAAATTTATTATTTTAATTTTAAATAAATATATACTAACCCAAAAATATGATAAATTTACCCAATTTAATATAGCTAGACAATAAATATGTGAAAGTCATAGTGGAGTAGAATTAGAGTTTTATAGTAATGTAACCAAACTAAAAACATATGAGAAAATGAGACGATTAGTATTGTAGAGTTGCATTCCAAAATAATTTGTAGATCATTACAATATCCTCAATGATGAAGTTTTGTACAATTTGAAATTTCTTGCAAAACATGACAAAAACTAAAAAAATAATATGTTCAAGTTTATTAAAAATTATTTCTTAACGAGTTTAGAGCTAATCGAGATGAGTACAATCATGATCAAAGTGATATGAAGGTCTCAACAAAGAAGACTCAATGTTAATAAGCAATATAGCAAAATCAAAGAAAAAAATTGAAAAAATGACATGAATTATACAACAATAATGCATTCCATGATAGTGAGGAGATGGCGGGTAATATCTATGAATATAAAATTAGTACAAATTGAAATAACTCATAAAGTGTGATGAAATCTTAAAAAATAAAAAAATTCAAAATATACAAAAAATGAATAACTAATTAGACAGAGCTTAGTGGGACGAGTCAAATAACATTTGTTTCATCTCAATGACTCATTTCATGGATTTATCATGAATCACCTAATTAATTTATAATAAATAAGAATATTTTATTATTTTAATATTAATTAAATATATCTTAAAAAATAAAATGAAATAAAATAAATAAACATCCTATAACTAAATCAATGTGTTGCAAATGTCACATGAGGGGAAATTTTGAGTGACATGCCAATATAACAGATTCAAAGATAAAGATTCGAAGAACATAGATAAATTATACATCAAAGTTACATTCTAAGATACTAAACAGGTCAAGTGTAGCATCCTCAATCATTAAATTTATTACAAATAAAAATGACTCAAAACAAGCAAAAACATTAGATAATAAAATGTTTAAAAATAAAAAAATTAATTCTTAGTTTCATAGAGCACATTAAAATGAGTCGAAGAAAGTTTGTTCGATTACCTTTAAAATTGGATGGTCTCGGAAAGTCCTTAGTTGGCGTTACTACCAAAATCCCATAGTAAATAAAAATAAATAATAATATACTATTTTAATTTTATTTTTGCAGAAATTATATTCAAATTATATTAAAATTGACATAAGATAAATTTGAGAAATGTAATGTAATTAAACTAAAGTGATACAAAGATCGTATATGGTAATATAACAAAATTAAAACAAGAAATTTGTAGAAATAAGATAAATTACATAGGAAAGTGGCTTTACAAGAAATTAAAGAGCTTTTGTAGAATCACTGAGTAATGTGAATTGATGAATTTTAATGTTATGTAAACTTATAGTAGATAGCAACTAAAATGTATGAAAGCCAAAGAAAATAAAGCACATAAGAAATTTAAATTGAATAATTGATTTGATTGAGATCTTCTAGTCTAGTGTAACAATATTTGTTTTAGCTCAAATAAACCATTTCTAGATTTACTGTGAGTTACCAAAGTAAATAGCATAAATAATAAAAAATATTATTCTAAAATTAATTAGTCATATATTAATGTTGCAATTATATAAATTGAAGAAATGTAATATATCTAAATCAAAGTGATGTAAATGTGACATCGTATGAGATTTAGACTTACATAATAATATAACTAAATAAAAATAAAATATTAGAAAAAATGAGAAACAATGCACGAGCATTTGGCATATCGCGACACTGATGTGGTCGACTTCATTATCCTCTGTCATCAACATAGCTTCAAATCAAAATATCTCATAAAACATGTAAAAATAAAAAGCTATAACATTTGAAAATATAAAAATACATAAAGTTAATTGAACTCAACAAGATTAGTCGAAAGTCAATTGTTTGAAACATATCAGACCATAATAAGGGATACTTAAAATTATCAAACAAATAATTTTAAATAATGCTAATTTTATATTTTAATGATAAGAAAATATATGTTAAAGCTAAAATGACATAAATTGAAGCAATGTAGCATAACAAAATCAAAGCAATGTAAGCCTCATAGGGATGCGATTTAGAATTACAGAACAGCATAGCAATATAAAAAACTAAGAAATATGAGATATTACGTTTGGAAACATTGACTTCTATGATATTTAGGTGATCAAGTATGACATACTCGATCATCAAATCTTCTGCGAATCAAAATGGCATCTAAAACCTTCTAAAACTATAGAAATTTTAATATTTAAAAATATAAAAATAAAATATTAAATTTAATAAAGCTTAATGAGATGAGTCCATGTACAATATTTGGTCACCATGAGACCCCATTTGGAGTTACTACAAATTACCAAACAAAAAAGGGCATAGATAATATTATGTTATTATGTTAATATTAAATAGATATTTGTTAAAAATAGAAAGACATAAATTGAAGCAATATAGTATAACAAAATTAAGGTAATACGAAGTTTACATAAGAGTAGATTTATAGTTACAACAAAATATAATTAAGTCAAAACGAAACATTTGTAAAATCGCTAGCCACTCTCTCTTTTCTGGTAACCAGGAATGGGAAGGCTGCATTCCAAGATACTAACTATATCGACGATAAGTTCCTTTATCATCTATTCTTTCCTGAATCAAATTCCTTATAAACATTTAGAAATAAAAAAGATGAAATATTTAAAAAATAGAAATTAGTATTTAAATAGTTTAAGCTCATAGAGATGAGTCAAATGATGTTTTTCCATGTCAATTAAATGTCCTTTTGATTTATTAAAATTATCAAATTAAATATACAACAATCATAATATATTATTCTTTAATTTTAATTAAATATATATCATTACTAAAATTTTATAAATTGAAGCATTCTAATATAATCAAATAAAATTAATGTAAATTTCACACAAGATTTTATTTATAGCTATATAGTAACAAAAAAATCAAAGAAAAACATCGAGAGAATAAGATACAGTAACTAAGAAATTAGCATTCCAAGTTGTTAAAGAGAGTGGATCTTAGTATCTATGATTGCCAAATGAAGTACGATTGGAGAAATCTCGTTAAGCATGAAACAAATATGTAAAATTTTTGAAGTATAGCAATTTAGATAAGTAAATAAGTAAAAGTGACAGCAAATTATTACACTAACATTAAGTAAATGCATATTAAAGGTAAAATAATAGAAATTGAAGTAATGCTGCATAAGAAAATCAAAGCGATATAAAAGTCACATGAGAGAAGATTTTTGTAGAAATATATTGAAATCAAAGGAAAAAAATTGATGAAATAATTTAAATTGTACGAAAATGTTGCATTCGAAGGTACTATCGAGAGGGAGTATGACATCCTCGATAATCTAATTAAGTAAATGGAGGAAGGGCTTATAAAAGATAAGAAAATAAAAAATATATTTTCAAATTTGAAAATTAATATTTACTTAGATAATGCCTATTGAAAAGATTCCATCGACAATTATTTCATTTCAATTGGACCTCATTTGGAATTAATCTGAATTACCAAGTTAAATAAGCAATGTTAGTTAAAAAATATTTTCATAATATTAAACTAATATAGAAATAAATATTAAAGCCAAACTTAGATAAATTGAAGAACACATATTGGGTAACATAGTAATTTAAGAAAAGTTGAGTGAAAAATTTGAGGAAATGAGCTAAGTTTTATGTAAAAGTTATATTCCAAGATAAAAAAGAGATATCGTGTAGTAGGGGTAAATAAAAACGTCTCATAAAGCTTACCAATTGCACAGTAAATAAAATATCGAAAAATTTCAAAGTGAATATTTAATAAGGTAAAACTCATATAGATTAGTTTAATATAGGCTATTTTTGCTAAATTGAACCTCATTTTTAATTACAACACATTACTAAAGTAAATAACCATAAATTAGAACAAAATTTTATTAAAATATTTAGAAACAATATATTATTGTTAAAATCAAATAAATTAAGGTATTGTAGTATAATCAAATCAAAGCATTATAAATGTCAAATGAGAGTATATCAAACATAGTGATATAACAAAATAAAAAAAATATTTAACAAAATGAGATAAGTAATGTGAAAAAATTACAGTATATGACACTAAAAAGATCGAGCATGACATCCTCAATTGTCAAATCAGGCATAAGAAAAATATCTTGTAAAATAAATAAAAAACCTTAAATAAAATATTAAAAAATTCTAAAATGAAGATTAACTTAGATAAAGCTAATAAAGATGAATATAATAAACTTTGCTCTAACCCTAATATTGCTTTTTTGGAATTACTACAAATTATCAAAGTAAAAAATGATAAATAACAATAAAATAAAATTTAATATTATGAAAATATTTATTAAAACGATGTGAGATAAATTAAATTAATGTAATATTATTCAATAAAAGTATTGTGAATGTCACACGAAAGGTGATTTCTTGTTACAAAGTAATATAGCAAAATAAATGCTAGACATTTGAAGAATTATGTTAATTATCGTGGGAATGTGCAATTATAAGATAGTAATGGGATTAAATGTAGTCAGTTCCATTATCAAATATGATGCAAGTTAGATTATCTCATAAAGCAAGCTATACTAATGGAAAATAAAACATATAAGTTTATGAAAAAATATTTTATTAATTGCGCACATCGAGGTATGTTGAATGATGTTTATTTTGTCTCAATTAGGTTGAGTTTTGAACAACTATGAATTATCAAATTTAATAAAGAATAATAACTCATTATTTTTTTAATATTAAGTAAAGATATATCGAATCTAAAATTAAAAAATTTATGCAATGCAATATAACAAAATAAAAGAGATGCAAAGTTCACATGAGAGTAGAATTAAAGTTTCATTATAATAAGAAACCAAAATAAATAGTTTGAAGAAATGAAAAAAATTATGCCAGAAAGTTGCATTACAAGTTATTGAGGAGACCGACAGTAGCATCCTTGAAAGTCAAGTCAATTAAGAATCAAAATCTCTCATAATGCATGCAAAAGCCAAAGAAAATAGAAATATAAAAATTTAGATTGCTTAGAATTACTAGAGTTATGAAACTAAATTGGAGTAAATAATAATTAATTTTTATTTTAATATTTAGTGCATATATGTCTAATATTGAAATGATATAGCTTGAGGAATTGTAATATGACAAAATTGAAGTAATGTAAAGGTCTCTTTAATGGAAAGTATGAGTTACAAATTAATATAGCGAATAAAAAAAATAATATGAAAGCTAAGATAAATTGTGCGAGAAACTTGCATTTCAAGATATTACGGTGGTTGAGTGTAGTAGCCTCAATCATCAAATAAGCTACAAACAAAAATATTTTGTAAAGGATGGAAAAAAGAGAAAATAAATATTTAAAAGATAAAAATTTATATTTAAGTGGATAGAGCTCATAGTTATGAGTTGAATATTACTTGTTTCATATCGATTATACTGAATTTGGAATTACTATTAATTAACAAATTAAATAAATATAAGAAATAAAATAATAATATTTTAATTTTAAGTACATGTAAATTCAAATTGAAATGAGATAAATTGAAGTAACATATCAATAGCAAATTAAAGCAATATGAAGGTTTTAAAGAGCATATTTAGAATTACGTAATGATGCAAAAAAATCACAGTGAAATCATATAAAATATGAGATAAATTTTATACGAAAGTTCCATTCGATGACAAAAAAAATATTGAGGGGAAAAAATATAACATAAAAAATTTAAAATTATAAAAATTGTTATGCTTAATTTTAAAGACCTCAACAGGATGTATCCAATGATGTTTTTTTCAACTAAATTATTCCTTGAATTGAATACTTTGAATTACTAAAATCAAAATGTATAATAATAAAATATTATTTTTTAACAATAACTTAATATATATTCAAGCTAAAATGAGGTAAACTAAGCAAAGTAATATAAAAAAAGAATTTATGAAATGTCACATGAGAAGAGATTTTGATTTACATACCGATAACACAATCTCAAAGAAAAGAACTACAATAAATGAGGAAAATTTAGAGGAAAGATGTATTCCAACATTCTAAAATTTTTCAAAATGTAGAAATAAATATTTGCATGGATAGACTGAGTTGAGAGTAGGCAAATGACATGTCTCTCCTCTCTCTTAAATTCAATTTAGAATTTCTATGAATTTTTATGTAAATGAGAAAAAATAATAAAAAATTAATGCTAAAATGAGATAAATTGTGGCCATATAATATATGAAAATTAAAGTGATGTGAAGTTTATAATGAAAGATATTTAAAGTAACATATTAATATAACCAAATAGATTAGAAAAATATGAACAAATGTGAAGAATTATGTAGAAAAGTTGAACTCCATGGCCCTAAAGGAATCAAAAGGACAATCTTTTATCATCAAATCTAGTAAGAATCAAAATGTCTTACAAATCATGGAATATCCATAGAAAATATGATAAGTAAAAATTCCAAATTAAATATTTAATAGTATTGAGATGTTTAAGATGCGTGTAATGATGTATGATTCAACTTGAATGGACAACAATTCTAATTTCTATGAAATACGAAAGCAAATAAAAAATAATTAATTATTATCTTAATAAAAAGTAAACATATATTAAAGTTGAAATGATATGAACTGAAGTTGTGTACTATAAGCAAATGACACTAATGTAAAGTTCATAGAAAAACTTATTTTGAGTTGTAGAGTAATCTAACTATATCAAAGAAAAAATTAGAAAAATTGAGATAAATTATACCAAGAAGTTGCTTTCAAAGATACTAAGAAGGTCGAGTGTATCATCCTTAATTACTAAATAAGGTATAAATGCAAATGTTTCGTAAATCTTGCTAAAATAAAAGAAAATAAAGGATTAAAAAAATACATCAAAATGACTATTATATAAAAAAAGCTCACCTCTATTAGTCTACTAACATTTATTTCATTTTGGTCAGGACCCTTTCAAAATTGCCACAAATTATAACAAGCAAAAGTTTGCGAGTGAAAAAATTATTATTTTTATATTAAGTAAAAAAATTTTGAAATTGAGAAGATATAAATGAATAAAATTTAAATGTCACACAAGATGAGAATTTTTGTTACATTGTAATATACTAAATTAATGCAAAAACTTTCCAACATAAGAAAAATAGTCTAAGATACCAGAATTCAAAGATACTATTAAAATTAAGAATAAAAAACTTGATCATGAAACCAAGTAAAAGACAAAAAGCCATGAAAATAAAACAAAGGTAATAGAAAATAAAAAATTTATGAAATATATAAATGATTATTTAATTTGGTAAACCTCGTAGAAATAAGCCCAATGATGTGTGTGTTGTGTCGATTAGATCACATTTGAAATATTATGAACTAATAAAAATAAATAAACATTAAAATTATAAATTATTATTTATATATTAAAAAAATATTTTTTAAAGTTAAATTGAGACAAATTAAAGCCAAGTAAACAAATAAGGCAAAAGAATTGCAAAGGTAATACAAGAGAATATTTATAGTTACATAATAATATAAATAAATTAAAAAAATTAAGAAAATGAGATAAGTTAAATAGAAAAGTTATGCTACATTATACTAAATAGATCATGTGTAATTTCCTTTATTATTAAATCAAGCATGAATCAAAATATCATGTAAGGCTTGCAAAAATCATATAAAATTAAATTTTAAAAAATATAAATAAAAATATTTCATTTCAAAGAGCAAACATGGAGAAACCTAGTGACATTGTTTCATCTTGATCAGATCATGTTTCGAATTACTAAAAATTTTTTAATTAATCAAGAATAAATATTATTAAATTATTATTTTTTAATTTAGTAAATATATATTAAAACACAAAAAAAGATAAATTTCATTATAGTAATATAACAATATCTAAGTGATGTAAAGTTTACATGAAATGAGAACTAGAAACTTACATTAATAGATACTGAAGAGATTAAGTGTAACATTTTTTAACACCTAATTGAGTACGAATTAAAATGTATCATCAAGCATGCCAAAGCAATCGAAGATAAAAGATTAAAAGTTTTCAATTTGATTGTTCAATTTTAAAAATCATTGAAACCTATGCAATGACCTTTATTTTATCTTGATAAGATATTTTTTTGAATTATAACAACTGACCAAAGTTTAGTCATGTAAATTATAATACAAAAAATTCAATGAGAAACATTTGATGAAATATGATAAATTGTATAAGAAAGTTACATTCTAATTGTACTTAGTAGATAATATGTAACATGGTCATAAAAAAAAAGTCACAAATTGAACTTAAAAAAATACAAAATATATAAAAAATAATATTTTGTTTTATAAAGCTCAACTAGTCATGTAAAATGACATCTATTTCATCAACATTAGACCACCTTTTGAATTACTATAAATTATCAACATAAATAAGCTTAAATATTAGTAAGTTATTTTGTTAATATTAAGTAAGAATATAATAAAACTTGAATGAGATGAATTGAAGGAATGTAAAATAAAAAAATCAAAGTGATATTACTGTTACATGAGAGAACAATTAGGGTTTCATAGTACAACACATAAATCTAAGTAAAAATTTGAAAAATAAGAGAAACTGCACAAAGAAGTTACTTTGAAATATATAAAGAACATGGAGGGTAATATATTACATTTCTTAGAAAGATACAAATCAAATGGTCACCAAAAGTGCTCAATAACTTTGGAAAAAATATTAAAAAATATAGAAAAAAAATTTAAATGGTGTGTTATCTTCAACATTGTCAAACAATATTTATTTCATCTTAGTGAGACCTCTATTGGAATTATAATGATTTGGTGCATAAAAAATATCATTATTCTAATATTAATTTAATATATAATAATGTTTTAGTAAGATAAATTTAAGCAATATAATTTAACAAAACCAAAGTGATATAAAGATAACATGGTATAAAATTAGATTATTATTGGAATATTTCCAAATAAAAGAATAAATTTTAAAAAATGAGATAAATTACATATGAAAATGGCATGCTAATCTACGAAAGAGATCAAGTGTAACACTTTCGATCATCAATTTGGGTTTCAATAGAAATAATTTTAAATCATGCCAACACACATGAAAGAAATATTAAAATTTTAGAAATAAATATTTAATTAGATAGAGGTCATCAACTAGAGTTAGACGTTTTTTGTTTATGACTTAATCAGATCACATTTAGAATTACTATTAATTAACAAACTGAAAAAGAAAAAAATAATTTTTCAATATTAAATAAGTATATATTAAAGGATACAGAGATAAATTCAAAGAATGTAATCCAAAAAAATTTAAATGATGTAAAGGTCGTATCAGAGGAGATTCAAATTTACACACAGACATAACCAAATAAAAATAATAATTCAGAGGACTTGAGATAAATTGTATAAAAAAATTTCTTTTGAAGGTACTATAGAGGTCGAGTGTAAAATAATCGATCATTAAAATTGTTGGGTCACTTTTGTGTTTGGTGAGTTAAGCTTCAAATGTTTAGTATTTTATCATAATGAGCTTGTTTAGAATGAAAGAGGTTTAAATGTAAAGAGCAAACCTTGTACTTTTGAAGATGGTGAACTTGTAGTCTTCAAAGTACAATAGAGTGCTCCAAAGACTTCAAAGATTGAAAGCATGCACATAAAATTTCAAAAGATTTTCTTTTTTATTATGAAATTGAATTTTAAATTGTTGATTAAAATGACACAACTCCATTCATCTCAAGGATCTAATTGTTTAAAGATGTTCATGATTTAGAAAATTTATAGGTTTCAATTTTTTTCATTCTTTTTTGGGATCAAATCCTACTAAAATCATTTGTTTAAGAAACATATGATTATATTTTTTTAATAATTCTTTTGTTCATTAAATCCTACTCATGTTTATTTGCCAAATTTTATAATAAGTTAACTATCAAACAATAATTAATAAAAAAATTAAGTTGTTATTGTTTTCATAATTAAAAAATTTTAATAAACATCTTAAGCTTTGCACAATTGCAAAGCTCTCGAGCTAAGCAAGCCTAAAAGGGCATTTGTGAGCTTAGGGGCTAGAGATTGGAACCTTTTTATGCAAGGCCCAATATTCATATGAGTGAAGTAGGTGATGAAGCCTTAAGCAAATAAGGTGGAAGCCAACCCTAATTAGGCTTGAACATAACACTGATGTGAACACTTATAAAGTGGAAAACGTTTGCATATACTAAAATGTTGGACTAATCCTTTGTGCCCATCTACTTCCAAAATAATGAGTATTGTCCGATTGTTCATTTCTACAATCTTGTTGTGGTGATCATATCCAACATTCCACATGCAAAGGTTGTGGGATTTGTCACCATCAGACCTTAAAATGGATTGTAAAAGTTTCATCCTTTATGAAGTGATTAATACATGCTAAAAATATGAGTTTGTCACCTTGTTCGACTTCATGTTATGGCAACCCTTATCAAATATTTTCTCTTGAATCATACAGCTCTTATTTATCCATTTTGAATTCTCTGGAATGCAATCTTTTTTTATTTTATTGTTGAATAATTGAAAGATCATGAACTTATTTGAATTCATCGAACCATCCATAACTAATTTGCATTTAAACCTATTTTATCAGACAGACACGAATGCCTCTATGAAGATAATGCTGCTTTTATTCACCACACTAAATCGCTACTTCATAAGTCATTACCTGTGTCATTTTGTTAAGGATTTCAAAAGAATTATTGAAGCATCTGAAAAAGGTTTTTAGGTTTTCTATTAATAGCTTTTAAGAAAGCTTTTCTTCTACTTTGTAATGGTTATAATCAAAATTTTTTGTAAATACCTAACCATCTAAAATGAAGTGATTAATAATTGTTAACAACTTTTTGAAATAATAATGAAGTGTTGTACCATATTGTAATGACTCAAATTTCTTATTGCAGCACTTACAACTTACGATTAGTTTAAATTCTTAATTTTTCCAGCTATGCATAATTATTTTATTATTTTAATTTCACTTTGTTCCTTTGTTCCTTTGCATATTGTAATGACTCAAATTTCTTATTGCAGCACTTACAACTTACGATTAGTTTAAATTCTTAATTTTTCCAGCTATGCATAATTATTTTATTATTTTAATTTCACTTTGTTCCTTTGCATATTTGTCAACAAAAATTGGGAAATTTGTATGCTTTTTTAAGAAAGTTTATTTTTGTTATATTTTTTTTATTTGGTGTACCTTATGTTTGCAAAAGGCTATGGCTTGTTTGATGACGTAAAAAAGTGAGTTGGAGGTGAGCTCATAAAAGCCAAGGATGTAGTTGATCATACAAAAAGTAATATGTTGGAAGTGAACCATAAGAAAACATCTTATGTTTTAACTATTTCCCTAGTGGAGATTTTTTCCAATCTTAGTTAGGGGTGTATGTAGGTTTTTGTATGAATGAAATCCCTTACACATTCTATGTAGCATTTTAATTTTTATGTATTTTTCTTAATCATAAAATTTATAAATTAATATTTTTATAAATTAATGTTTTTAAAAATAAAATTATTTTTGCAAAGAATATTTAAAAAATAATTGAACTCTAAAATTATTAAAAATATTTTAAAACAAAGAATTCATCATCAACTTATAGGATTCGCACACTCATTTTCACTTGAGTTAGTTTCCGAGTGATTTCCTTCGAAAATGTGTGTTAAATCACCTACGTGATCCACCATGTGTGCTTTATTTATTTTTTAAAATTTAATTAATTTTAATTTTTGATGGACATTAATTTCTAATTTTTATGTTATCATTTTTTTATGCTCTCTAAAATAGCTATGTTTATTAATTTCCTTATTTATTTGAATTTGACTTCACTAATAGTTGATATTTGCAAAGCTTTTCATGAGGAATTTTCATCTAGTCATCTTCCATAATTTAAGGGTGAAATTTTTTTCATTTGTACTGCCAAAAGATAGGGTACTAAGTCAGTAATGTTAACTCAATTAGATGGTAAAAGAATGAATTACTTATTCCAAACATTGCCTCAAGAAATTGGTGTGAGAGTGTGTATGGTTACAACTTCTTTTGTGTTTATGTAAGGATTAGATAGATTGAATGGTAGATCGAATCTGAAGATATTATTGATGATAAGAAGTAGATGAACGAAATGAAGAAAAAAGAGAAGAAGTGAAAAACCTAGAAACTCAATTTAGTGATTAATCATGATGGTAAACTTATATCAGGTATTTCTTATTCTAGCCATGAGTTTACCTTTGAATCCAGTGCTAAAATACCAAATTCCTTTTTTAAATTTGTTTTTAAGCATAAAATATTAATTAACATGTATGATGATGTTAAGAAAGTTTGTGCAAAACATGAATCTATAATAGCTGAATTGCTTGAAAAATATGATGGATTTAAAGATGAAAATATTTATTTAACTAATGAGGTTAATTCTTGTGTTTTTAATATTTCATGTTCGAAAGTTTCCATAAAGAATGTGAAATTAAATTGTTCAAATATATTACATGAAATGATGCTTTAAAGTTATGGAATGATAAGTTATGCAAAGAAAATCCTTTTGTTAAAGAAAAATTGGAAAATTTTAAATCAATTGAAAAGGAAATATATATCCAAAATCAAAATATAATAGCTTTTTTCTCATGTATATAGTTGTAACATTCACATTGACCTTCAGGTGCCACTTCATTCATTCTTGTGAAAATAAGTAATTTTTTGTTTGATTGATAAGTGTTTAAAAATGCATTACTTTTCAATGATGTGGCAACAAATAATTTATGATTTAATGACAATTATAGATTGAAAAAAATCATATGTTGATGTATTCAGTATGTCAATTATTTCTCCTTTACATACATTTAATTACCAAGAAAAATCTGATATTGTATGCAATTATTGTTCAAAATTTTGTTATCTTGCACTTGATTATTGAATTAAGAAATCAATAAATCTAAATCATAATTGATATGATTGTATTCTACCAGAAACAACTTCTAGAAATTTCTTTACAAAATCATAACATGCACACTTTAGCACGATTCAGCCTAAAATGTTTTGGGTTCTTAAATTTAATGCTTAGATAGTTTTGTAGGTGTGTCTCAAATTTTAATTCTTATGAAGAAAAGCCATGCTTTCTTAGTTTGTGTAGGTTGTTAACAAAATATTTGAGGTCCTAGCTCATTATTGATAAATATTAATCATGTAGAACTTCTAAGTTAGAGCATATAATTGTCGCATGATGAATTTAAATATGACAAGAAAGTCATTATCATATTTTTTCCTTGACATTTTTTCATGAAATTTTATTGAATGACATATTATTTATAATTAAAAAGTTAAACCTATGAGCTCATAGATATAATAAAAGTTGACTGAAGGATTCAATATAAAAAAGATGGGAAAGAAAAACTAGGTTATGTAGGACATCAAATTTAAATGACCTTTGAGTGGGTGGATGTTTAGAGATAATTTATCTTGGACTCAAGGTGCATATGATTAGTTGAAAAGAAACTTGGATTTGTGATTGGTATTGTGTTTTTTAAATTTAGTAGAGTTAAATTTTATAAGAATAAAAATATGACCATCATAACCTTCGTTGAATTTTGATTAGAAGATTAAAAAGATAAAAATAATTTTAGTTGAAAAAAATTTTAAAACAAATATCTATATTATTTTTATAAGGAGCGGAAAATATGAGAACAGTTTATATCCTTCACTTAGGATTACATGTAAGACTGTATAAGGGAAAATAATAAAGTTTACATGCTTGGAGTTAATTTTTTTGAATTTTAAAATTTAATAAAATTTTTAATTGATATGATTTTTTTAGATTTACATTTATAATTTTATTTTGATAGAGAAGAGATAAAAAAAAAAGTTTGATACTTTAATTTGTACATTAGATTGGTAATAACATACATGTTATGTTTGATGAGTGAATTACAAAAATAATTAATAAAAAAGATTGAATGATTTGATGGAGTTATTTATATACCTTGTATTGAAAAAATGGAGAAAAATAAACTAGAGTTCATAGAATATCTAAAAGAAGCTCATCAACAAGTACTTGGAGATTTTTTAGTATCAATATCTATAGGAATCAAATAGATGGCGTGTTAATGAAGGAGTTTGAACATGAGTTTCTATAGTACACTAATATTTTTCATAGAAACTATATTTGATGAAGATACTCTCAAGTGTGTAAGTTGATGTCATGAATCAATAGTTAGAAAAAACTTTAAAAATTTTGTATAAGATTTAATTCTCATGCTTATTGATTAATAGCACACTAGAGCTAAATAAGTACTGAAAAATAAACAATATAACTATTGGAGACAAGACTAGACCTGTTATTTAGCGTACATTAAGGGGATCGATCATAAAATCCTTGATTGTTAAATCATTTACTAGTCCAAATGGCAAGTAAAACATGGCAAAACTAATGACAATAAAAAAATTAATAGCATAAAAATTAAGATATAATTAGACAGAGTTCATCAAGATGAATCCAACAATGTTGTTTCAACTTAGTTGTATCTCATTTGGAATTACATAAAATTAACTAACTTAATAAAAATAAATTATAGTAAAGTATTTTTTATTTGATATGAAAAAGGCACTGATGATACTAGATAAATTGAAGCAACATAATATAGCCAATATATGCGACATAAAGGTAACAAGAATGGAGAATTAGAATTTCATAGTAGCTTATGGAAATCTAAATTAAAAATTTTAACAAATGCAATAAATCATACAAGAAAGTTGTATTACAACATACTAAAGTGGAGAAGTGTAACATCCTCATCTTTAAATCAAGAAGATAAAAAATTTAAAACAATGAATATATTAATTTAATTACAATAAGGTCATTGAAACAATTTCAACTATATTTCTTTTATCTTTAAATAAGCCTAAGCATAAATAATAATAATAATAATAACATGTTATTTTAATATTAAGAAAATTATAAAATTTCCTAAAAAGTCATAAATTAAACTGCTACAATATGATCAAATCAATGCGAAGTAATAGTCGTAGGGAAAAGAATTTTATATCCGTAATAACATACGAAATCAAAGTGAAGAATTTAAATAAATTGTTTGACAAAGCTACATTTCTAGATACTAATATGTTTCATTGTAATATCAACAAAATAAAAAAAATGGAGTCGAAATACCATATAAATCTTGCCAAAATTCGAAAAATTGAAACATTTGAAAATAAAAATATCAACATTTAATTGCATTATGCTCGTTGAGACTAGTTTTACAACATTTGATACATCTCAGTCCCACCTTGTTTAGAATTTATTAGATTATTAAATTAAATAGGGGAAAAAAACTCATTAAATATAATTTTAATGTCACACAAATATTTATTAAAGCTACAAAAATTTCATTTGAAGGAACATAAGTTTACCATATCATGTAATTTAAATGTCACATAGGAAAAGAATTAGAGTAACATAGTAATTTAACCAACTCAACATGAAATATTTGAAGAAAATAGATAAATTTTATAGGAAAGTTGTATTCCAAGATATTAAGGAGAAATATTGTAACATCATTAATTGATAAATTAGGTACAAATCAAAATGCTGCTTCATTTATGTTAATCTTTAGATGAAAATTTTAAATTATAAAAATGATTACTTCTTTTGAAAGAACTCCTTCAAATGAGTCCAACTATGTTTTTTCTAATATATTAGAACACATTTGAAATTTTTATGAATTAGCAAAGTAACTAAGTATAAAAATAAATAAATTTCTATTTCAATATCAAATATTTTTTTAAGACTGAAATTAAATAAAATTAATCAATCAAATAAACGTAAACTAAGGTGATTTAAAGGTCTCATTGAGGAGAACTCGAGTTTTAGGGCAACCTAAAAATCTAAAGCAAATAATTTGAAAAAAATGATAAATGTTATAGGTAAGTTGAATTCCAAAATACTAAGAAGATCATGTGTAACATCCAAGTCAGTTACAAGTCAAAATAACACCTAAAACAAGCTCAAGAACATAGAAAAAAAGCACTAAGAAATAAACAGTTGAATATTTAATTTAACCAAGCTCGATAAGATTAGTCCAATGATAATTTCCTAATCTCAGTATGACCTCATTTAGAATTGTTATTAATTGCCAATGTAAGTATTGATAAATAACAATAGTTTTTTGAATATTATGAAAATGAGGATTTCATAAGAGGTTATTTAGAGTTTTATCATAGTATAAAAAATTTAAGGCATAAAAGTCAAAGAAATAAGATAAATTATGTGAGAAAGTTATATTTAAAGATACTTAGAAGATAAAGTTTAACATTCTTATTTTTGAAATTAGGTAAAAATTAAAATGTCTCATTAAACATGCTAAAACTATAGAAAATAAAACATTTAGAAATACAAGGATGAATTTTTAATTTAATAGATCTCATTAAGGTGAGCCAATGACTTTTTATGCCTTCATTCGACCTCATTTGGAAGTTTTACTAATTACCAAAATAAATAAGCAAAAAATAGTAAATAATTATCCTTAATATTAAATGAAGCATTATACTTAAGTTGAAAGGAGATAACCTAAAGCAAGTCAACATAAAAAAATTAAAGTGGCAAAATGTTTATAAGGGAGAAGAATTACACCTTCATAATACAACTTATTGGGGAAAGTCTTGTCCTTCTTAATTTGTCATCATCAAACTACATTGGAAATTACTATCAATTAACATTACTTAATTAGTAATTCTATACTATGTAAATATAGTTTAATGTTAGAGGTGAGAGAAATTTAAACTATGTAATTTCTCGAAATAAATGTGAAACGTTTTAAGAAAAATATGTAAAATTATTTTGGATGTTGCATTCTAAGATAATAAGACAAGTGAGTGTAAAATCATCAATTATCAAATCATGTATGAATCAAATTGTCTAATTAAACACCTCAAAACCATAGAAAAAAATATTTTTAAACATAAAAATTATTTTTAAAGTTTATAGTGCTTGACAAAGTGAATCTAATTGATATTTGATTCGTCTTCAATTGGTGTCAGATAGAATTTTCGTGAACTATAAAAACAAAAAAGCATAAATAATAATAAATTATTATGATAACCAAAAAAATATAATTATTAAAGCTAAAATGAGATACAAAATAAAAGTGATTTCTATAGAGATTATTGAGATGTGCTAAAGTTTGTAGTATTACAATTAGAAATGTTATACAATTATTTTTAATTAAAAAAAGAAAAAAGTAATAAGTAATGGTAAATTTCTATTTTAATGTTGTGTAAATAATATAACAAAGGCAAATGATAGAAAATGAGGCCATAACAAAAAAAGAGATATATTTGAAGAAATTTGAAAAATGGTGCAAGAAAATTTTATTCAAGATACATAAGAAGTCATGTGTAACATCCTTTACAATTAAATCATGTATAAATGACGATAATTTTTTTTAAAAACAAATTAAAAATATAAAAAAATTAAAAAAAATCAACATTTTGTTCGATAATGCTCGTCAAGATAACTCTAATGACTTTTGTTTTGTTTTGATCAAACATTCATTGTAATTATTACAAATAACAAAATTAAATAAATATAGCCAAATTGAAAAAATTCAAAAGCCATAATAACAATAATTTTGGTTTACAAAGTAATAAAAAAATCAAAGTTAAAATTTTTTTAGAATTGAGATAAATTTTACGTGAAATTTTCATTATGAGATATAAAAAAGATTTCATATAATAATCTCGAATGTCAAATCAAGTACAAATTAAAATGACTCATAAAAAATATCAAAATACTAGAAATAAATCTATAAAAATAAAAAATATTTTCTTGGATAAAGCTCATTGAGGTGGGTTTAACAATTATTATTAGACTTTGTGAGATCTCATTTATAAATATTATAAAATGCTAAATTAAATGAGAATTAATAATAGTAAATTAGTGTTTTGTGATTACAAAAATATTTATAAAAGTTGAAATATGGTAAATTAAGTAGTGAAATATAGCCAAATCAATGAGATGTAAAAGTGACAACATAGGATAATAAGAGTTTCATAGCATTATAATTAAATTAAAGCAAAAGTTTTTGAAGAAATTTGATAAATTATGTTGAGAAGTTACTATCCAAGATAAGAAGGGGATTGTGTTTTAACATCTCTATTCCTCAAATCATGTATGAAACAAAATATTTCATAAGGTATGAAAAATTCATAGAAATTAAAATATCTGTAGTTATAAAAATAATATTCAATTTGATAAAGCATATCTACATGCCTCTAATGATGTTTTTTTTGTGTTAATCAAATCTCATTTGGAATTACACCAAATTACCAAATTGAATTACCATAAATCATAATAAATTATTATTTTAATATTAAATAGATATATATTAAATTTTAAATGAGACAAATTAAGGTAATCTAACATACCCAAATAAAGGCAAGGAAGAGGTTAGAATAGGAGAGATTTAGATTTACAAAGTAATAAAACTAAATCAAAGGGGAAATTATAAAAAATAAGATAAATTGTTTAAGTTGCAATCCATGATAATGAGTACATCATGTGTAGTAGCTTTGATTGTCATATCATGTAAGAATCCAAAGTACTCATAAACAATTTCAAAACATCAGAAAAATAAAATATTTATTAAGTTTTTAAAAATAAAATTTAATTTTGTAGAGCATATTTATATAAGCTTAATAATGTTTACTTTTCCTTGATCATTTCACATTTGGAACTACTATTAGTTACAAAAGAAGATAAATTTTAAAAAATATAAATTATTATATTTACATTAAGTAAATAATATAGTCGAATTAAGTTAAATTGATGTAATGTAAAGGTATTTCTACAAAAAAATTTAGTGTAACGTTATAATACAACCAAATCAAAAAACACAATTAGAAGAAATGCGATAAATTTTATTGGAACCTTGCATTCCAATGTGCTCAAGAGATCGAGTGTAACAACTTTGATCATACATTTCTTGTTGACTTGGTCGTTTTACTAAGAAACTTTAAAACTCTTCTAAAGTGATGTTTAGATTAGTTTCATTTTGTAATATTAAAATGCTTCAATTTATCTTTTTTTAGCTTTAATATATATATGTTGTCATAATATTAAAATAATAATTTCTTATTATTTTTACTTATTTAATTTAAGAATTTATAGTAATTCCAAACGACAACAGTTGGAAAAGTAAAAAACATCACTGGCCTTCCGTCGATGTGCTTTATGCAATTAAATATTCATTTTTATATTTTTTATAAAAAAATAATTTGGTAAGATTTTGGTATGGATTACAAGATAGTTTGATTTGTTCCATATATAATGATTGAGCACGTTACACATGATCCTCTTAGTATCACGAAATGCAACATCCTTATAAAAGTTTTCTTATTCCATGTTTTTCACTTTCAATTGCTTATTTTTCTATATAATTATAAATCTACTCTAATGTATGCTTTACATTATTTTTAATTAGTTAGGTTACTTTACAACAAATATACTTAATTAAGTGTTAACATATATCTATTTCATTTTGAAATAATAATTTATTTCAATTTTTGTTTACTTTATCAGGTAATTCGTAGTATTTTAAAATTTTTTTCGATGAAGACAATACAAATGTCATTGGAATAATTTAAGCAAACACTATCTAATTAATTATTCCACTTTATAATTTTTAATAATTTTAAAGATTTTTGCATGCTTTCTAGGAATTTTGATTTGTACTTGATTTGATAATCAAAGATGTTATAGTCGATCTCATTAGTGTCATTTAAAACAATTTCTCTAAATAATTTATCTTATTTCTTCTAATTTTTTATTTGATTTAGTTAAACTTTTATGAAATTCTAAATCTTCTCTCTTGTAACCTTTACATCACTTTGATTTGGTTAAAATACTTTAATCTAATTTCTCTTGTTTTAGCTTTCATAAATATTTAATTAATATAAATTAAAGAATTTATCATTATTTATGCTTATTTCATAATATATTTTATAGTTTATTATATTTTATGAGACATTATACTTCGTCTCTTTTTTGATGATCAAGAATGAAACACTCGAGCTCCTTCGTATCTTTAAGTCGTACTCCCCTTACACATTACTTTAATTGATTTATATTATAATATTACAATTTAATTTATTTAAGCTTTAATAATTATATTTATTAAATATTACAACAATTTTTAATCTTTATTCATATTAATTTTGGTAATTCATAGCAATTTGAAATGAGGTCCAATATAATGGAAAGAAATGTTGTTAGACTCACAAAAACAAGTTAATCAAACAAATTTTCCAATTTTATAATTTTAATATTTTATTTTTTATGGTTTTTACATGCGATATGAAATTTTTTTTGTTTGTACCTAATTTGATGGTCATCGATGTTACTGTTTATCTCTTAAATATCTTGGAGAATTACGTTTCTATATAATTTATCTCATTTCTCAAAAGTTTTTCTTTCATTTGGTTATATAACTATGTAATGTTGAATCATCTTTCTACTATGCTTTAGATCCCATTTTTATGTTGCTCTAGTTTCTCTCATTACAGTTTCAAAGTATTTTTACCTAAATTTTATAATTACACTTTATTAGTATTTATGATTATTTAAAATAGTAATTTGTAGTAATTCTTAATGAGATATATTAAAAAATGTCATTACATTCATCACATAAACGTCAATGTAATTAAATATTTTTTTTCCATTTTTAAATATCACATATTTTAGGGTTTTATTTTGTTTTATAAGATATTTTGGAACATAACTTATTTGAGGATGTTGGACATTATAGTTGATCTTTTAATAATTTGGAATTAATCATCCCATATGATTTATCTTGTTTCTTCAATTCTTTCGCTTTGATTTGGTCAAAATATTACAAAAAAAAATTTTTCTTCTCATGTTAACTTAACATCACATTGTTTTATTTATACTGCAATACACCAATTTTTCTTCATTCACCTTTCTATTATATTCGTTCGAAATTAAAATAGTAATTTTTTCATTTTTAAAGTTGTTTAGTTTAGGAATTTACTATAATTCTAAATGTGTTTCTATCAAGATGAAACAAACACCATTATAGTTTTATCACAAAATTACAATGAATTGAATATTAATTTTTATATATTCATAAAATTTTTTTTAGGAATTTGTCATATTCAAATGAGTATATTGATGTTTATTACATAAAACTCAAGCAACATTTGGAATATTACAACTAGCAAATTAAATAAGAATAAATATTAAAAATTATTATTTTAATTTAAAGTAAATATTTATTGAAATTGAAATGAAATAAATCGAAGGTCTATAATATCGTGAAGTTAAAGACATGTAGAGGTCACACAAAGAAACTTAGAGTTAGATATAAAGATAACAAAATCAAGATAAAAAATTTGAAGAAAAAAGATAAATCATTCGTGAAAGTTGTAATTTATGATCATCACAAGATAGAGTGTAATGTTGTCCATTGTCAAAGTGATCTAAAGTTCTCCAAAAAGTATTTAAAAATGCCGAAATAAATATTTAATTAGATAAAGTAAGTCAAGACACGTCGAACATTGTTTTTTTGGATTTTAGCTTATTTTAAATAATTACAAATTAACAAATAAAAAAAGCATAAATAACGAAAAATAAAATATTTTAATATTAATTAATTGTAATCAAAGTTAAAATGTGATAAATTGAAACAATTAAATTAAACCAAATAAAATGGATATCATGGCCATATAATGAGAGAAAATAATTACAAACAAAAATAACCATATAGAGTTAAAAAATTGTAAACAATTAAATAACAATAAAAGAAACTTGCATTCCAAGATACTATGGAATTTAAAATTAAGATAACATTAATAATATGAAAAATTACGTAAGAAGATACAAATTGAATTAGAGATGAGATAAATTGAAGTAATATAATTTAATTAAAATAAATTAATGTATATGGCACAAGAGAAGAGAATTAGTCACATCGTAATATAACCAAACAGAAGCAAAAATTTCAATGAAATAAGATAAACAATACAATATAGTTGCATTTAATGATACTAACGCAATCCACTATAACATCCTCAATTTTTAAGTCAAGTATGAACTCAAATGCTTCGTATTGCATGCAAAAAGGCCTAGTGAATAAAATATTTAGAAAATGCAAAAAAAAATAATAAAATTTCTCATTGAGACTTGTACAATGACAGTTGCTTTCTCTTTATTGGACATTGATTAGGATTTCTTCAAATTACAAAAGTAAATAATCAAAAAAATTATTTTTCTAAAATTTATTAAATATATCAGTTCAAGTTGAAACTAGATAAACTAAAGAAATATAATAAAAAAATTAAAATAATCTAAAGTCAACTTGAAATGAGGTTTTGATTTACCTATTAACATAACCAAATCAAAGAAAACAATTAAAAAAAATCAGTAAATTATATAAGAAAGTTGCATTCATTGATGTTAATGAGTTCGAGCATGAAGTACTATATCATTAAACGTTTATGAATCAAAATATTTCATAAAACATGTCAAAACTTAGAAAATAAATTTTTTAAATTAAAAAATTAATCATTAATTCAATGGGCCTCCTCAAGATTAATCTATGTTCCTTTGTTTCATCTCAAATGAACCTCATTTTGAATTATTTTGAATTACAAAAAAACAAATGATATTAAACTATTATTTTAATATTATGCACATATATATGTTAAGCCAAAATAACATGCATTGAAGGAATATAATATAACCAAATAAATGTAATGTAAAGGACAATTAGGAACATAATTAGAGTTTCACAATTAGATTTCAAGAAATAATTCAATTATATGGGATTGAATGTTCCAAAAGACTTAAGAATATCGTTTGCATCAACCTTGACTACCAAAGAATGTAAGAATCAAAATGCATTTTCAAGCAAGAAAAATCATAAAAAATTAAAAAATTCAAAATTGTAAAAATAATATTTAAAAAAATGGAGCTGATCAAGATGTATCCAACTATGTAAGTTTCAATGATATTCAACAACATTCTGGACTACACAATATTATTAAATTAAATCGAAAATATGATTAACTAAATATATGCAATATTACCAAATAAAAGCAATAATGTGGTCACATGATAAGAGACTTAAAGTTACATTGTTATATAACAAATGAAAAGCAAATAATTTTAAGAAATGTGATAAATTGTATGGGACAATTAATATTAATTAGATAGACTATAATCTTCTCAATTATCTAACCTGGTATGGATAAAAATTTCATGTTAAGCATCATACAAGCATAAAAAATAAAATAATTAAGAATTTAGTAATGAATATTTATTTCCCTATAGCTCATCAAGATGGTACAACGATTTCTTCATTCTAACAAAACCATATTTGAAATTACTACGAAGAGTACAATGACTTCTGTTTTTTTCTAAACAATACCTTATTTTGAATTTCTATGAATTAACAAAATAAATAGGCAAAAATAGTAATTTTTTTAAACAATTAATTATATATAAAATAAAGTTAAAGTGAGAAAAATTCAAGCAAATTAACATGACCAAATCAAAATGATATGAGCATCATGTGAGAGGAGAATTATAGCACCATACTGTTTTAAGAAAATATGATCAAAAATATTTTACCTCCTAAAAGATTAAGAAAGGATTAGATTGAAGCAATATATCCATAGAAGGGCTTGTACAAAGGTGTTTTATTTTTAGACTTAGAATTCATAGGATCAACAAGCAAGAACTTTCTCATAAGGTAAGAAGTTGTATTAACTTTTAACATATGAGATCTCAACCTAAGGAATAGTGATATGAACAAATCAAACTCAAGTACTCAAAAATGTGGTGAAGCAGCTTGGTACACATAGTGGAAATTGTAAAATGACAAACAAGGAATCACATGGTCACATGCACTAATAAGAGAGTTGGATATGATAAATAAAACTTATGAAATATGAAATAAATTATTTAAAGACTTTTCTCGTGATTTGGTTCTTTTTTTAAACATTGGATAATGGGTCTAGACTTTCCTAAGGCTACTCGTGAACCACAACATCTGATTGTTTATACACAATACACTTGTATCATGCAGGCTTCGTGCCAACACTTTGTTACTTCTTTTAAAAGTTGATGCCTCGCAACAGGATGAGTAACCCTATTTTTGAAGAGATTAAGGGGGCAACAATAAATTGTTAAACTAGGAATGGAAAAGGATATTTTAGAATACTAATAGGCATAATTTTTTTATTCTAAAAGATGGGTTGGAATTTTAAAAGACACCACAAACTACAAAATAAATATTCTAAATAAAATTCAAACTAATTTAAAAGTTAAAAAATCGATTGAATTAAGTTCCCAAGTAGCAAATTCATTTCGTGTGGTGGTAATGGATAGTGGTGCAAGTGCAGACATGGATGATGCCTTAGGTTGATTGTTAATATAATCTAAGGTGACGTGAATTAGCATAAGTTAATGGTTTGACCTATGTGTTTAGGAATAGGCTCATTCGAGGATTAAGTCTACTTGAGTTTATAGGTCAATGTGGGTTGAGCTAATCACATTGGTTATCACAAACTGGTATGTCAGCTTGGTCGATGTGGATGGCACATTGGTTAGTACGAGTTGTGACACCATGGCTAACAATAATGTTACAAAAACAGATGATGATGGAGGTTGTTGATGGTGACAAAATGAACCCATAACAAATTTTTAGCTCTTTTGAAGTCATTTATTAAACAAATTTTGTTTCAAAGGAATTATGATACTACAAAATGGTTGACCAATAGTAAGTTTAAAGTATTAAATTTTAAATAGGCTATCAATTACTCTTCAAATGACTAAATGAAAAATATTAATGATAAAGGAGATTAATGAGAAGTAGATGTGCTAATCTTGCCATGGCTCTTAGTTTGAAAAAGACTAATATGCTTCCAAGTGGAACCTGTGCATGATGCACCAGTCACAACGGCATAATCTTGATGGTTGTAGTTGTAGCAATGAAAAAGCATAGAATTCTATGAAAAGAATAAGATTAAAACTTACAGAATATCTCAATACATAAATGATTTAATGGATAAATAAAACTTAATTTACATACAACAAAGGATTTGTCTTCTTTTAAACCCTAGCCAATATTCTAAGAAATTATAATTTGATCTTATCTAATGTAAGAAAGTAGCATTAGTACATTTTAATTTATTATTAAATAGTCATCTTTTAGTTTTGTGTATTAGTTACTAATTTTTAAAAGTTATAAAAATATATATATCAATAGAATCTTATTTCATGTTTGGCATCATAACATCCTTAGAGTTACATAGTCCCTTGTTATTTCCTTTTTGGATTTTTTTATTCACATTTCTTTGTGATCAAAAATTAAAAACTTTATTTTCAATCTAATGTTTTATAACCAAAATGATTTCTGATTCTAAACTAAAAGCAACGTTTGATATACCTTTTTATTGATATAATGGTTAAACCTAAGGCTTCGTCAATTTTTTATGTGCTAAAACAGTTTTAAGCATATCAACATACATTAACTTTGTTGTTAGTGCACATGGTGTTCCATTAAATAATGTCCTTTTCATTTCTTAAATAATATATGAATTTAAGATTAATGGAGAGACGGTTGCAGCAAAGAAAGAATAAGAAAAGAGGCACACAATGCCTATGGTATGTATTGTGGGTTAGTACAAGTTGAAATGAATGAACACAAGCGAATTTGTCTATGCAAGTGTTTTTGGTTAGGCATGTTAACGGATTGGGTTTGCTTGAGCTAATGGGTCAGGATGTGTCAATTGAATTCTGTGTGTCAATGTGTGTAGGCTGATTGACGTGGTCAACAAGTGAGGCATGCAAGTCAATGAATTCAACAACACAATAGTTGATAGTGATCATATATTAGAAGATAATGATAATGATAGTGGATAGTGGTTGGACCAACCCAAACTCAAATTTGAGATCTTTTGGAATCATCTTCAGAAAAAATTTGCATCGACAGAATTATGAGACCAACAAAGAGATAAGAAGTACTAAATTTTAAGGTAGGAATATCAAAAAAGCTATCGGTCATTCTTCAAATGATAGAAATGAAAAATAATGATGATAATAGAGACTAATGAGAATTAGATGGGTAATTTTTGCATAGCTCGAAGTCTGAACAAGACTAGTACATTTCAAAGTGGAAGATTTGCATGATTTACTAGATGGTACTATGTCACTCCCCAGGTGTGAATGAGCTTAACTCTTTGGGTTTAGGGACTTCTTTGGCATCTTTAGGTTCAAGTAGTAAAACTCCTTTAAATTCCATGTACAATGAGAGTTTGATGGATATGCTAACTTACCAAAACTCATTGTTTTGTTTGATCTTGAGTGAAATTATTTATTCAACTAAGACTTTTTCCAGTTGATCTCTCAACTCACTAGATAAGGCCAAATATATTTGTGGGACAAGTTCAGTAAATAATAATAAGGGTCAAAAGGCTTATTAGATATTGGGTGTTAGTCCATATAATGTAGAAGGCCTTAAATATTAAAGGCGATTTTTATTCCATAATCTTTGGGAAAATTAAACATTTGTGCATAAATACTTTGCTTTTCACAATTCTAAAATGGTCTAGCACTATATGCATGCAATTTCCAAGGTGTTCTTAAAAGGAATCTCTTGGATCTTACATGGATCATCACATAATTGCCTCTAGAAAATTATCATGCTTGTCTATGAGCATTAATTTGTTGTTAATATATTCCATTTTTTTAAATAATATGTTCAACATGTGTAAAAGACTCAATAGTATCAAAAGGAAAAAATCTTATGATAAGGGGTTCAAATTAATGAAACTCCAATGATCATTTTCATAATTAAATTTCAAAACAATTCAAAGTCATTATTGGATTAGAAAATTCAACGCACGATTACAAATATTGCCATGTCGAAGCATGTTCCCTAATTAAGTTACGAAGGAGACTGTTTAAATTTTATTTTAGCACATTTTGTTGATGTTTTTAGGGAAGATAAGTTGATAAGAATTTAACTTTAACTAGCACTAATAGTGTTACTTAGTAATATGATAAATGTGGTGGTTAGGTGATTGGAACTAAATCTAAAACTTTTTGAATATCTCTTAACAATGACCATGTTTTTACAATGTTATTAGGGAACGCATCTATAAATTTTTTTAATAATGGTTGGGCTATAGAAGGTGGGTTTGGTATACTATTAAGGGGTTCTCTATTTGCTAGAAATGACATAAATTTACTATTGGCTATATCCTTTACAATCTTAGCTAACGAAATAATGCAAAGTTTCCTTTCCTATTATCTCTTTCTTTTAGAGTATTTTGGTGAGATAGTTTCTTCAAGGTTGGTAAAGAGTGTAATGTGAACTTCTTTTTTTGCATATGGGAGTACACATATTGCCTCTTCTATTTAGGATTGCACCTCAAATGAATAAATAATTTGTTCTTAAGATTAGGCTACCTACTTGCAAGAAGACAACATGACACCATAATTTATCAATATATTAACCAAGATATAAAGGACCACAGTTCCTTTGTAGAATGGAAATTGACGTTTTATTAATCTTAGATATTGTGTATAGTTGAGAATGGTTTGTAACTACTAAATGTATTCCTTTGGTAGCATCCTATGCTATTGCATTTATGGGTACCACTATCTATAACAATCTTACATGGTTGGTCTTTAATTATAATGATGGTATGGAAGAGATTTGTTTGATGTTGATCATTAAATTGTCTAACTTTAGAGAAGGTGCAACAAAATGACACCGATGATATTTCTTTCAATTTAAGCTAACCTTTTTCGAAGTTAGTTGAAATTAACCTAGTAAATAAACATAAACATTAATAAATTATTTTTTAAATTACTTAATTTTATATAAAAGGTAAAATGAGCAAATTTGGGAAATATAATATATCCAAATAAAAGACTCATAAAGATCATATGAGAGGAGAATTAAAGTTTCCTGAGAATATAACCAGATCTATGTGAAACATTTATGAAAAGAAAATAAATTATATAGAAAAATTATATTCAAAGATATTATCGAGATTGAGTGTAACATCATTGATTAATAAGTCGTGTTTGATTAGAAATATATCATAAATCAAGCTAAACTCTAAAAAAATAATATATTAAAAATAATGAAAAATGAATAGTTTATTAGATGGAGCTTGTTCAGAAAATTCTAATGAAGTTTGTGTGATATTGATTGGACCTCCTTTATAATTATTTAGAATAATAAAAATAAATATGCATAAATAATATTAAATTATATTTTTACTATTAAGTAAATATATATTAATTTCAAAATGAGACAAATTTTAAAAAATTAATATAACTAAATAAACATAATGTAAAGGTCACCCAAGAGTAGAATAAAAGTTTGATGGTAATAAAACAAATGCTAATCAAATATTTGAAGATATGATGTAATTCTTGTAGGAAATTTTCTTTACAAGATGTTATGGAGATCGACTGTAGTGTCTATAATTGTCAAATTTGGCACAAATTGAGGTTCTTAAAAACGCATTCCTAAACTTCAAAAAAATAAAATATGTAAAAATATCTAATTAAATATTAAATTTGATAGTGCTCATCCAAAGTAAAAAAGGATAGATAAATAAATATAGACATATCATAAAGTTAAAATGAGATAAATATAATAAAATAAATATGGCTAAATCATAGCAAAGAAAAGGTCACACTAGAGGAAAGTTCAAGTTTTGTTCTTGTATAACTAAATAAAGAAAAATATTTAAAAGTGAGATAATTTATGTGGGAATGTAACATTCTAAGATGATGAGGAGATTTTATGCAACATTCTCTATCATCAAACAAGACATAAACCAAGTTTTCTTATAAAGAATGCAACAAACAAAGATAATAAACATTTTTAATATATAAAAGATATATATTTAATTGATAGAGGTAATCAAGATGTGTTTAATGTCATTTATTTCATATTTATCACACCTCATTTGGATCTATTACGAATTAAAAAAAGTAATTAAAAAATAATGGCTATTTTAATACGAAGTAAATATAGTTAAAATTGAAATTTGATAAATGAAACAAATATAATATACCCAAATCGAATTGATATAAAGGCTACATAAGACGACAACTATAGTTTCACAATAATATATAAAAATAATGGCAAAAAAGGTTGAAGAAGTGAGATAAAGTATATGGCAAGGTTGCATACAAAGATACTAAGCACGTCGAGTAGAACAATGTCAATTAAAAAATTATGTGCAATTGGAACTGATTTGCAAACCATGGCAAAATCATAGAATTAAAATATGAAAAAAAGTATTGAATTAGATAAGTCTCATGAAGAAAAGTCCAACAACATTTATTTTTCCTTGATTAGTTCTTTTTTAGAATTCTTAAAAATTAACAAACTAAATAAGCATAATACAAAATGGTTTATTTAACTTATTTTATGTAAATATACATTAAAACTAAAATGTTATTAGTTGAAGCAAAAAAAAAATCATATCATAGTGATGTAAAACTAAATCAAAAGAAGATTACACTTACTAACTAATATAACCATATCAAAGCAAAAAGTTTGATCAAAAGAATAAATTGAATGGCTAAGATGCCTACCAAGATTCTAAGAAGATGGTGTATGATGTCCACAATTATCAAATTTCTAATAATGAAAGCAATTATTAAAGATTCTAAAATTTTAGAAAAACATTTTTCAAAAATAAATTTAATATTTAATAATAGAAAGCTCATTAAAATGAGCCTAATAACATTTGATTCATCAAGATCAAATCTCATTCAGAATAACTATGAACCACATAATTATATAAGCATAATTCATAACAAATTATTATTTTAATTTTAATCGAGCATATGTTAAAGGTAAAAATTAAAATAATAATTTGTTATTATTTATGCTTATATAATTAAGTAGCTTATAGTTATTGCAAATGAGATCTGATCATAATGAGTCAAATGCCATTAGACTCATTTTGATGTGCTTTCTCTTATTAAATATTCATTTTGTTTAAAATATGGTTTTCTTAAATTTTTTGCATCTTTAGTAATTGCTTTCATTCTTACAAAATTTGACAATTACAGACATCATACTTGAACTTCTTTGTATTTTGGAAAGCATCTTACTTGTTCAATTTATTACTTTTGATCAACAATTTTGCTTTGATATGGTTATATTAGCTTCTAACTCTAATTTTCCTCCAAGTGATTTCTATATCATTATGATTAGGTTATTTTTTATTGTTTCAATTAACAACATTTTTGTTTTAATGTATATTTACTTAAAAAAATTTAATATCCTATTTTAATTTATGATTTTTTACTTTGTTAATTTTGAATAAGTCTAAAAGTGTTCTAATCAAGACATAACAAATATTGTTGGACTATTCTTCATAGCTTTATCTCATTCAATATTTATTTTTGTAATTTTAATTGTATGATTTTGGCATGAAATAGAAATCATTTTAAATTGCAAATAATTTTGTGATCGAGCTTGTTCTACTTGATGTTCTCAATATCTTGGCTTGCAACTTTACCATATAATTTATCTCATTTTTTTAAACTTTTTTTCTTTTGCTTTTTATAAATTATTTGATATTGCTATGTATTAAAAAATTAAATAAATATAAATAACAAAAATAATGATTTTAATATTAAGTAAACATGTAATATAGCTCAATGAGATAAAATGAATAAATTAATATTACAAAATCAAAATGATGTCTACATGATATTTGAGAAAATTAGAGTATGATAGTACTATAATAAAAGAAAAGAAAAATGCAAAGAAATAAGATCAGTTGTAAGAGCAATTGCATTCCATGATACTAAAGAGATTGGTTGTAAAATCCTTAATATTCAAATATAGAAAGAATTAAATTTTCTAATAAAGGATGCAAAAAGCATTGAAAATAAAATATTTGAAAATATTAAAAAATATTTAATTTTATAAAGCTCAGTGTAACTAGCCCAACGCTATTTATTTCATCTCCATTGAATCTCGATTAGAGTTACAATGACATTTGAAAAAAATATAAATAATAAAAACTCATTATTTTAATATTAAATTAATTTATATTAAAGATGAAAGGTGAAAAATTGAAGCATTGCAATATAACTAAAACAATGTGTTGTAAGGGTCACGTAATTTGAGAGTTATAATTTCATAGTAATATAACTTAATTAAAGAAAAAAAAATTTAAAAATGATATCAGTGATATAATAATGTTTTATTTAAAGATGTTAAGGAGATTAAGCATAACATCGCTGATTGTAAAATCAAGAATGAATAAAAAAATATCGTAAGGAATGTTAAAAAACAAGAAAATAAAATGTTTTAATTTTCAAAAATATTTAATTTGTTTGAGCTGATCTAGGCAACACTAGCATTGTTTATTTGGTCTCCTTTAGACCTCTTTTGGATCTATTATGAGTTTCGTAAGTAAATAAGCTTAAAAAACCATTTTTATATTTAGCAAATATTAAAAAAAATTAGAACATTATAATAAAATTAAATAAAAGAAAAATAACTTAAGAAAAGAGTTAAATTATATAACAAAGTTTCATTCCAAGATACCAAGATGATAAAATCTGACATCCTAAATCACAAAATCATACCTAAATTAAAATTCATATAAATATTACCAAATTATTATAAAAAATATTTTTAAAAATATGAAAATAAATGATTCATTTAATAAATGTTATCAAGATAAGTCCAATGACTTTTCTTTCGTGATCAAAACTATTTTGGACATACAACAAATTACTAAATCAAATAAGCAAAAATAACAACAAATTATTAATATAGATCTATGAAAATATAAATTAAAGCAAAAAATATGATAAGTTTAAGAATTATAACACAACAAGATAATTGTTACATAAAGTTTACAGGAGATGATATTTAGAGTAACAAAGTAATATAACTTAATATAGGCGATACATTTGAATAAATAAGATAAATTATATAGGAAAGTTTCATTCGAACATACTAGAAATATTGAACATAACATATTCAATCATCTAATTAGGTATTAATAAAACATTTTTGTGAAGCATGCCAAAACCTTTGAAGCTAAAATATTTAAAGGTATAAAATAAACATTTAATTGGAAAGGGTACAATGAGATGAGTCTAAAGGCATTTATTTCATCTCTATCATGACAAATCTAGAATTATTAGGAATTATTTTAATAATTAAATAAAAATGATAATAATTTTTGTTAAACATTGATTAAATATTCATTATAATGGAAATAAATAAATTGAGAAAATGTAATATAGCAAAATCAATGTGATATAAAGATCATGTGAGAGAATATTTATGGTTTTAATAAAATATATTAAATCTAAAGAAAAAACTCAGTGAAATGAGAAATTATATAAAAAACTTATGTTCCAACAAACTAAGGAGTATCAATATAACGTCCTTACCATTAAAATTTTTATGCAATAAAATGTCTCAAAAACATGTAAAAACCAAAGAAACAAAATATTTAACGACCTAAAAGTAAATATTTAACTAGAATAGCTAATCATGATGAGTATAATGACATTTATTTCATCTCAATTTGTGCTCATTTGGAACTACTATTGATCATAAAAAAAAGTGTAAATAGCTATAAATTATTATTTTAATATTAAATAAAAATTCATTGGAGCAAATTAAGGTAAATTTGGTAAAGATAACATGAGAAAACAAAAGAAATTTAAAGGCCACATGAAAAGTGATTAATACTTATGTTGTAATATAGCCAAGTAAAAAATATTAAAGAAATGAGATAAATTATATGAGAACATTGCATTTTAAGATACTATGGTGATTGAGTATAACATTCTTGATCATCAAATCATGTAAAAATCAAAATACCTTCTAAAGAGTGCTAAAATCTTAAAAAAAATAACAATTAAATAATAAAAAATGAATATTTAATTTTATGGTGTCCATCAAGATGAGTGCAATGAAAAATCTTTCTTCTTTATTGTACTTCATTAACAATTATTATGAATTGCCAAAGTAAATAAACAAAAATAATGTTAAATTATTATTTTAATATTAACTTGATATTTACTGAAGGTAAGCTGTTGTACATTTATGTAATGTAGCCAAGGCAAAGTCAAACTAATGTAAACGTAACACAAGTGAAGATTTATAGTTATAAAAAAAAAATAAAAGTGAAGTATTTCAAGAAATTAGATAAATTGAACTAAAAAATAGAATTTCACTATTTTAAGAAGATCAAGTGTAGCTCCCTTAATCGTTAAAATAGGTACAAATCAATAATTCTCATAAATCATACAAAAACTCTAAAACATATAAAATTTAAAAATATTGAAACAAATATTTCATTAAGAAGAGCTCATCATTTTGAATTATTACGAATTATTCTATTAAATAAGCATAAATAATAACAAATTGTTTTTTGGATATTAATTGGATATATATTAGAATCAAAATAGGTAAAATGAAGTTTTATAATGTAACAAAATAAAATGAGTAGAAAGATCATATAAGAGGAGATTTAGAGTTACATAGAAATATATCTAACTCGAAGTTAGAAATTTGAAGAAATAAGATAAATTGTATAGTAAATTTGCATCCACGATAATAAGGAGAGTAAGTATGACATTCTCGAATGTCAAATTATGTATGAATAGAATTGACTTATAAAGTGTGTTAGAATTATTAAAAACAAAATATTTAAAATCAGAAAGATGAATTTTTTAAACTTTATTGAGTATGTCAAGATGAGTCCAATGGCATTCAAATGTCAAGGTGAATTATTATTTTAATATATGCAAAATTTATATAAAAACTAATATAAGATAAATTAAAATAATGCAATTTAATGTAATCAAAGGGAAGTAATGGTCACATGTAAGAATATTTATAATAACATAGTAACACAACTAAATCAAAGAAAAAAATTTTCATCAAATGGCAAACATGTATGGTAATGTTGCATTCTAAGATACTTAAAAGGTTATATAGAATATTATCATAAAATATGTCAAAACATGAAAAAAATTAAAAATATTAAACTAAATATTCAATTAGATAGAACATGTCTAATGTTGTTCATTTTTATTTCTATCACACGTTTTTTTGTGTTATAGTGAATTACCAAACGAAATAGATATAAAAAAAGTGTAAAAAAAATTAAGATATATATATATATATAGATATATATATTAAAGCTAAAATTAGATATATTTTGGTAATACAATTAATGAAATCATAGTGATATAAATAGGACACACGAGCGAAAATTTGGAGTTACATAGAATCTAAAAAAATGAAATTGAAAAAAAGGAAAATGGAATAAATTGCACAAGGTTGCATTCCATGATATTATAGACATAGAGGGTAACATCCTTAATTATGAAATTAGGTGCAAATGAAAATAACTCGTAATAAATGAAAAAAATTTTGAAATAAAATTAAAAAAATTAATATTAAATTACCATGAGCTTATTAAGATCACTTTAATGTCATAAGTTTCACCTCTATCATAGCTTATTTCAAATTACTATGAATTTCAATACTAAACAACAATAGATAAGAAGATATTATTATCTTAATATTTAATAAATAAATAGTAATCATAAAATGATATAAGTTGAAGTAATATAATTAAAAAAATGTAAAGGCAATAAGATTAAAGAATTAGAGTTACATACAACTGCAAAAAAATCATAGAAGAAAATTTAAAGAAAATGAGATACAATATACGATAAAGTTCATTCCAAGATAGTAAGTTGTTTCAGTGCAGCATCATTCACCAGCATAGTAGTTAATGTTGAAAGTAAAGTTGGCCTAAACAATAAAAAATTAGATAGTTTTAAAAAATAAAAAATAAAATTTTATTTATGTAGGCCTTGCCAAGATGAGTGAAAAAAAGATTTTTTTCAACCCCATCAAACCTAATTTAGAGATATAACCAATTACAAGATTAAATGAATATAAATATCACTAAATTGCTATTTTAATATTAGCTTTATATATATTAAAAATAAAATGAGATAAATTAAAGAAATATGTATATTGTGCTTCAAATGAAGTAAATTAAAGCAATAAGTTATAATTAAATTAAAGCAATGTAATGGTCACATAAGAGGGGAATAAAAGCCTCATAGTAATATAACCAAATCATAGCAAAAACATTTTAAATAAGTATATAAATTTAAATGGAAATTTTCATAACAAGATATTAAGGAGGCCAAATGTAAATTCCTAATGATTTTTTTTACTACTAAATTTCCTAAAAAACTATATCTAAGATCATTATCATTAATATCTATTAAGATTATTATGATTTTTGTCCCTATGTCCTTTGTGAGCTAATTCCATAGAAACTATAATAATTTGCAAAAATAGAAACCCTTTATCAAATTCATAGATATTACATACATGAAATGGCGAGGTTAATGAAGCCTTTTTAGCAAAATCATTTTGAAAGAAAGTCCACCACCTTATATCCATTATTAACAAGAAAATGATTGAATAATGACCACTTATTTAAGGTTATTTCCTTTGAAAAAGGAATTTTGTCCAAACAACATAGAAATGAGAAAGTAGATAATGAGATAATAAACATGTATCTAGAACTAAAAAAACTAGAGGATGTGATAGAAACATGAGCAATCTCCTTATTTGCAAAAAAAGTAAGAACCAAAAGCCAACCCTAAAGACTTAAAGGAATATGAATTCTACACCGAAAAGATACAGGCCTCTTTGTGAACAAATTGGACCAAAAATTTTTTGGGACAATATCTCTTTAGATATTAGAATGAAGAACAAGTGCATAAATAGAAGAACACTAAGTAGAAAGTTGGGATTGCTACTAGTTACCATGGTTATTACAATCAAGTTCTCTTCATAACATTCTTCCTAAAACTAGTGTCATAACACAAGAAAGTCAAAATAACAAAAGATACCTTTTCACATGTGACATATGTGACATTTACAACTCATACAACCTCATTTTATTCAATTAAGGCAATTAGTTTTTCCAATGCCACGTGTTTGTACGAGCTCAAGCTTTTGATCCTATGATCCTTCCACTCTACTTTCCATATTATAAAATTTTTGGGAGCCTTTTATATCTCATCAATCTAAAAAATTTAGGGATCATGGTATATTATATGGATAATTATTTTTAAGATACCAAAAATATATTTTGTAATCTCCATACTTGAATATTTTCAAGTTTATATTATGCTTAAAAAATGCTTTGCAACTTTAAGAGTATCACTTGCATTCCCAAGACAGGCACACATGATTTTTTTGAAAATTTATTCCTTGACATAAGTTTCTGCTCCAATTTCCTCACAAAGTTGCTTGTCTCTTCTGGAAAGGAAATTATCAACTACACTAGCAAAAGCATAACCTTTCATTCACTATATTTGTTCTTTAGTGTGTTCTAGTTACTCAATTGTGTTATCTTGTTCATTGAATAGTCCCACTTCAAGGAATATTGGAGTGACTAAGGTTTCATTTATTTCTTCCTCAGAATTCAATAGATTCATGCTCTAAGGGCAAGATAGTATGGGGATGTTATTGAAGCCATATTTAGCAAAATAATTTTGAAAGCAAGTCAAAAGGAATGTGTTAGTCTTCTTGAATATCACAAAAAATTTGATATCCTGCATTGTCTTTGTAATAATAATCCTTGAAGAAAATTCATTCCAAAAAGTTTATGAACATTAAGTTCTTTAGTGAGAACCATGCTATCTTTCCATGATGATAAGTCCAAGCTTGCAAAAACAAATTGAAAGCCCTGTTTATAGAGGCATTATGAACTCCCAATACTTTTAAGGTCGCTTTTTGATTAGTATGTTAAGACATGCAATAGTTTTCTTCTATAGTAAAAATAAGTTTTAAGAGAATTTATTTAAAGAGACTTTGCACATTGGCAGCATTTTCTTCCTCGTGCTTAACTACATTTTATAAAAACTTCTATTTCACTAAAGAGACTTCATGGGGTGGGACTTCCAGGGAACTTCATAACCTTTGTTATTCTTGATTTAGAAAATCTTATATCTCAATTTCCTCTTTCAAACTTTTAGTGAAACACCTTTTAGTTAATTAATACTTTACAACTTTATTTCCCTTTGTAATTGAAGATTTTGTTGTGTTGTTAGTAGTTGATGTGTGAAAAAAGTTAGCCTTCTTGTTGAGAAAGATGTTTCTTTAATAGACTCTGTGTAAGAAAAGTAACCAGCAAGAACATCCAAGAAATATAAGAATATTTCAAGTTCTTTATAGTATTCAATAGATAACTCAGTAAGCACTTAGTGAACATATTAACTAGATATTGAGATCTTTATTTTAAATTTGAATTTTCATGAAATCTGTTATGTGTGTGAGGCATGAAAGTGCTTCGATTTGAAAAATTCGACCTTAGTTAGGTCATTTTTTTTGCAAAATATGTTAGTTTTTTTTTAACTCTATAAAATATCTTTATAATAATTCTAGTTTAAGTCTTTTTGTGACCATTTATACAACTAGTTTAAAGATTTCTATGGTTAATATAATGTTAATTTATGCCTTTTGTTACCATTTGTTTACTAATTATCTATTTGTGGCTTAAATTGTCTTTATAAGGTATCTTTTCTTTAATTATATTATTAAGGTGACCAGATAAATTATTATTTTTTCCATTTAGAAGTTTGATTACTATAATATATTTATTAATAAAGGGAAAATCACTAAATAACACGTACCAATGAGTGGTTAATTTATTGTTACTAATTATAATGTAAACTACCATGATTACTTTGTAATTAGTACTAAGAGTAAATTCTCCTCTATTTTTTAAGAATATTTTAAAGCTTTATAAGATATATATACACACTACAATTTCAGCAACTAAGGCGATTAATTTACTTTGGTAAGTTCCTTTGTAATATCTACTTATAAGTTGACTCATCTTGTATGGTTTCTTGTAATTTTTTTATTTTTGTATACCTCCCACAAGCATCTAGGCATCCATCACTAACTAGTTGACGAAATTGTAATAGAGCTATATATCCAATAATTTGTTTTATCCTACCAAGTAGCAAGATTTCTTGGTCATTGAAGCATCATTCAACTTTCAACTAAGTTTTCACATATATTGGTTCTACAAGTTTAGCCAAAATAGGAACAAAAAAATTGTGGTTAATTAATATTTCTAAGAAAACTCTTGAAATCTTTTAGTGTTAGCAAATTATTATGTATGTTTATGAATAAATTACATATATGATCCTATAAGTTCACTCCTCCACTCACATATTTAATCCTAAAATGATAAATATATTTTTTCCCCTATTTTCTTATTTCTTTTTGATAACACAAGAACTTCCAGTATACATATTAGAAAAAAAAGTCCAAAAGGATTAAATGTTAAAGAGTGTATATACTAAAGATAAAGATATCATATATGTTGGTTGCTATGAATTTGTTATGATTTTTTATTATGTTGCACATTTTTATTTGAAATTTAGGTGCTACATACTTTAATCCAAAAAGCAATAACTAACAATTAATAATTGCCTTTAGGAACTACGTATGTTGTGAATTGTATACATTCTTCGTCCATTCTTACCTACAAAAATCCTAATTTCATGTCAAATTTGCTATACGTATTACTATTTTAAATTTTAGTTAGTAGAATTCCCTTGCTAGGTATAATATACTAACCTTATGTTGTATTATAAGTCAATTATTTGCAATTAAATATTATTCTTATTTTACCTCATATTAATTAAGAACTTGTAGTGACCATTACTTTCCCTCATTAATGCTACTTGTAATATTATGAATTTAATATTTTTCGAAGTCTTTATGGTTTTCATCTAGTTGTTTCATTTTAAAGATTAAATTATTAGTTGTTTATCTTGTCTGTGTAATATTTTGCCTAGTTTTGTCCAAGTTTTAGCAAACTAATTATAGTATAAGTAGTTTTAAAACAATAAATTTTTTGTGTCCTCATTGAAGTAAAATCCTTTAGTTTTTCTAATTTGTGTTTAACTCCGCTAGGGTACCACATAATATGGGGTCAAATATTTCAAAATTCACTAGTGTATCATTTTGAGATGTTATATCAATATGTTAATTTTTAATAAAATTCAATGAAGCCATAATTTCTACTTATTGCAATTTATTTCATTTTCCCACGTCATTGACATAGGATACTTTAGTTGGTCAAATTTCTTATGACAACTGGTTGGAATATTTTAACTATTCTTTTGTTTCCAATTGTATCCAATATCTTAACGTGGTATGTTGGTCTTCTTGTTTATTGAGGAGGAATGTTTCATATTTCTACATGACTAGATAATCATCTAGTATAAATTATACCAGCAAATGTAATGTTTTCACCACATCAAATTTGAAGTGTGTAGATGATGTTAATGAAGTTATTGTGTCTATTTTGTGTATTGAGGAATTCAAATTTTGTATAATTCAATAACACCTCTATGTTAATAGAGCTATTATTTTTAATTTTTTTTATTTTCATTCTTATAATGTAATACCATTAACTCAAAAGATTTGATTAGAATATGTAATTATTAATGGTTTCAAGTATTACCTTGGTCAATAATTTGAATTTATTTTCTAAGCTTTTATAACCATCTTCAAGTTTTTGTGTCATATTATATCCTTTTTTTGCATAAAACCTCTATAGGTCTTGGTTAAACTTCTTAAAAGTTATGTGATTTGTGACTAAATATATTTTACGTTGTCATTTGGTTTATCGGTTATTTTAAAATCTTAAAATTCATGATCATAATGTAGTTCTAATTTTCTATAATTATAATTTTTAAAGAGATATTTGGCATCATCCACAAAATTCCATGGTTTTTCTTTCTTCATATTTAAAAGATCTAGGTCTTTATCTTATAGTCTAACTTCTTCAAGTAAACAACTATAGATGTCTCTATCTTGTTCCGATATTTTTTTGACGAAAACTTAAAAATTTTTCTTAAAATTCTTGTTCAATATACATGTACAATCTTTCTCTATCTACTTTACCATTTCAACATTAATATAGGAAATGAATTAGACCTGAAATAAATCACTTCAATTTTTTCTTACAGTTCAAAGAGCTTTGTACCTTTTTACCTAATTTCTCATAGGTCTTCTTTTTTTGAAATATTTGCTCCTTAATAGTTTCTTACCTATGATAACATTATAGTATGTTTGTATCATTACCTTATTTCCATAGAAAAAGCTTTTAATTTTTTTATTATACTGTTATTCCATGCATTTCTCTTTGAGATAATTAATGATAAAGTTAATCTTAGAATTGATTACAATGATACTCTTATAACCTACTAATTCTTTCCATTTTTCTTAGTTATTCTTCCTAGTTGTAGAGGTAGTTTAATAAAATATTTATCTCTAAATTTTACATCCATAAAACTTCTATCTTTCCTAGCACCCTTCTTTCAAAATTGTATCTCCTCAACTTGGGCCTCTGCCTAGGATGATTTCTCAAGTTTTTCTAGTAATATTATCGGGTGCTACATGTAACATTAGCTTAAATTCTTGGGCATATGAGAATAGTCAACTCTGAAATAATCATTTGGTTGTTTCACATAACAAATTCTCAATGAATTCAGATTTTCATGTGCTTCCAAGTTTTAAGGTTGATTTATTTCATTTATGGCATCTCGTTCGCAGCAATCCAAAAATTTTATCCATTTTTAACGACGGGTGCTTTGTAATAGTAATAGACTTCCTTAGTCATCTTGTTTATATAGCTCCTCTATCCTAACTCTTTTTTCTCACATTCCTCTCATTACTATGAGTGCCAAATCATTTCTTTCTACTCTAGATGATTTTGCTTCTATTGTGTGCTTTATAGTTCTTTCAGTGTTTGGTTATTAGAAGCTATTAAAAAGAAGCCATTTTTGTTAGTTTGAAATAATTGAAAATGAGTTTTGATCAAGACAAAAAAAACAACATCAAAGTTTTCTCAAGGGTCTCTATCAAATAATATATTAAGTTTAATATTTTTTTTAAATTTCAATAATTTAAGCTTTTTTATAAGTATTTTCAAATTTTACTTGGTTTGATGATCAAAGATGTTACACTCAATCTTTTTAGTTTGTTGGGTTGTAACCTTTACTTATGATTTTGCTCATTTCTCCTAAGCTTTCACTTTTCTTTATATGCATTATGTGAAAAATATATTTCTCCTCTCATTTGATCCCCACATTTTTATTTCGATTTATTGTATTGCTTAAATTTGTCACATTGATGCTTTAATATATATGTACATAATATTTGAATAGTAATGTGTTAATATTTTTTTTATTCAATATATAAATTCTTGATAATTCCAAATAAGATGATGATTTAATTTGTTAGATCTCGTTAGCATGAGTTCAATGATGTTTGTCTCATTTTAATTAGATCATGTTTGAAATTAGTATGATTAACTATGTACAGAAGCTTAAAAAATTCTATAGCTTTTTCTAATATTTTTCAATTATATATTAAAGATAAAATTTGATAAATTTATGCAAAGTAATTAACATAAACAAAGGCAATGTATTGGTCGCATCAGGAGAGAATTAGATTTACAAATAACATAATCAAATCAAAGATAAACACTTGAAGAAATGTGACAATTTGTATGATAAAGTTCAACTTCATGATACTACAGAGATGAAGGGTATGAATCTTGAGCATCAAATTGGGTATGATTTGAAAGATCTCATGATGTCTTCACAAATATTAGATAATATCTAATCAATGCTATACAATAATATTTATTTCATTTTAATCAGACCTCAGATGGATTAATGAAGCTAAAAAAATTAAATAATATTTAAAATTAAAAGAATACTAATGTAATGTTAAGTAAATATATATTATAATTTAAAGGTGATAAAGTAAATGAATGTAATATAACCAAATTTAAGTCATGTAATGGTCATGCCAATCAAAATTAATAGTTACATAGTAACATAATCAAATCAAATTAGAAAATTCTAAGATATATGATAAATTTATTATCAAAGTTTTTTCCATGATATGATGGAGATAGAGCATATCTTGTCTAAATATTAAATTAAGAAAAAATTTAGATATCTCATGAAGCCTATCAAAATCCTAGAAAATAAAACATTTAAATATATAAAAAAATGAATATTTAGTTGGATAAAGTTGGTCAAGGTGAGTTCAATGATGTTTGTTTTGTCTCGATGAAATCTCATTTGGAATTGCAATGAACAACAAGGGAAAATAAGCTTAAATAATAGTAAAAGTTTTAGTTTATTGTTAAGAAAATATAAAATAAAGTTCATGTAAGATAAATCAAGGAAGTGTAGTATAACCAAACCTAGGTAAGCTAAGGGTCATATGAGTAGAAGATTAGAGTTCATAGTAATGTATGGAAATCAAAGTGAAAAAGTTTAAAAAAAGAAGATAAATTATATGGAAAGTTGAAATCCAAAATACTAAGAGATTGAGTGCAACATCCTCAATAATAAAATTAGATATAAATAAAAATCAATTATAATGCATGCCAAAAAAATTTAAAAATATTTTAGAATATAAAAAAAGAATTTCTAACTTTATAGAGGTGATCAATGTGAGTAAGAAATATTTGTTTCTCTTTAATAATTAACAGAAATAAATATTGAAATATTATTTTAACATTAGGTCAGTATATGTAAATGTTGAGTTGAAGTAAATTAAAGCATTGCAATGCAAAAAAAAAGGTAATGTATGTTAAGGATCACATTAGAGAAAATTTTTAGTTACATAAGAATAAAACAAAAACAAAGAAGAAAATATTAAGAATTAACATAAATTGTTTACAAAAGTTTTATTCCAATATACTGAGAAGGTTGACTATAATATCCTATAAAATCAAACTGGACATGGATCTAAATACCTCATAAAGTAAACCAACGTTCTAGAAAAAAAATATAAATTGAATATTTAAATGGATATAGCATATTGATAGTAGTACAGTAAGGATTATTTATTTTTTATCATATTACATTTGGAATTACCATGAAATTACTGAAGTAATGAAGCCAAAATAATTAAAAAAATATTATTTAATATTAGTAAAAAACCTAATATAGCCAAATAAAAGCAATGTAAAGTTTACACCATATATGATTTACAAAAACCAATTTATATAACAAAATCAAAGAAAAGGTTTTAATACATATAAATTTTATATGAAAGTTTTACTATAAGATATCGAGGAGATCAAGAGTAACATCCTCGATCATAAAAAAAACTTGCAAGTAGAAATGTCTAATAAAGCATGCCAAAATACTATAAAATAAAAACTTTAAATTTATTAAAATGAAAATTTTATTACATATAACTCATCCAAAGGTGTCTAATTAATTTTGCCTTTTAGATAGAATTATTCTAAAATATGAAAATGAATAATCACAAATAATAATAATATGATGAAATAAAAGTTAAAAATTGAATATCATATTCAACCAAATTAAAGTAGTGTAATAGTCTAATATAAACAAAAATATAACAAAAAATTGATGCATATAATATGATGAAATAAAAGTAATGTAAATGTCACACTAGAGGTGGTTTATTATTACATAACATTTAACAAAAGCAAAGCCAAATATTTTAAGAAAGTTGATAAATTTTATGAAAAAGTCACATTCCAAGATGCTAAAGAGATTGTGTGAAAAGCCTATATTGATCACATCATTTGTAATTCAAACATTTCTATTAATATGAGTTAACTTGCTTAATATAATCAAAAATCAAAATGATTGAAAGATCACATTTGATTAGAATTTTATTTTCAAAAAAATATTGCCAAAACATTGGGAAAATTTTATGAAATAAGGTAAATTATGTAAGGTAATGCAAAGGTCTCATAAGAAGAAGGTTAAGAGTTATTTAGTAATACAAAAAAATCAAAGTGAAACACATGAACAAATGAGATAAATTACAAAAGAAAATTACATTATGAGATACCTGAGAGACGAGTGTAGCATCGTTGATCATCAAATATGCTATGAATCAAATTATCACCTCAAGAGTTCCAAAATCATTGAAAATAAAATATTCAAAAAAACCAAAAATTAATATTTAATTGGAAAGTGCTTGTTGAGATGAGTCAAATGTCTTTTGATATGTCACAATTGGACCTAATTCATATTTATTATAAATAAAATATAAATAATATTAATAATAACAATTATGATTTTATTATTAAGTAAAATATATCAAAGCTAAAATCTATTAAATTTAAGGAATGTAAAATAACTTTTTCAAAATGATGTGAACGTCTCATGAGAGAAGATTTGGAGTTAATAATATTATTAGAAAACAAAGTAAAAATTTAAGTAAGTATGAAGTAATATTTGAAGAAAAGCAAGTGCTAACTTTGAGGAATAAATTATTTAAAAATATAAAAAGAAATTTTCGATTAGATAGAGCTTTTTGAGATGAGTCCTAAGATGTTTGTTTTGCCTTGGTCAAATCTTGTCTGGATTTAGAGAAAATTAAAAATTAAGTGTCCATAAATACTATTTCGTTATTATATTAATAATATTTAAATATATAATAATTCTCAAATGAGATTAATTAAAGTGATATAATATAACAAAAACAAAAGATTGTAAATGCAACATAACATGAGAATTAAATATTCTTAATGCTGATACTAAATAAAAAAATTATTCAAAGAAATGAGAAACATTTTGCTCGATAATTACATTCTAAGATACTAATTGGAATTAATTGGAGCATCCTCATTCCTTAAATGAAGGAAGAATTGAAATCTCTTGTCAAATGAGCTAAGCACCATGTAGATAAAAAAGTTAATAATGCGGAAATGAATATTTAATTATATAGAACTCATTGGGGTAAATCCAATGATGTTTCAGTTAGACCGCATTAGCAATTACTATGAGTACTTATGTATTACACATTAATAATGATAAATCATTACATTTGTTTTATATATATATATATATATATTAATGCTAAATAAGGTAATTTGAAGAAATATATCATGATAAAAAAATCTTTTAGACATCAACAAGAGAAGGTGAAAGAAAAAAATAAAGAAATAAGACAAAATTGCATGAGAAATTGCAATCCAATATACAAAGGAAATTGAGCGTATCATTCTTAATCATCAATTAGTTATGAATAAAAATTCATCCATCGACCTTTCCAACACTTATTTTGGTTATATTTTATGGTTTAAATTTAACATATTTTTGAATTATTATCTATTTACTTAATATTAAAATAAATTTTAATTATAGTTGAAGGTTATTTTTTTTGATAACTTATGCTAATTCAAAGCATGGTGTCTTCATTAAACTCGATTAGATGACATTTAACAAGTTAAATTTTTTTGAAATTACAAATCTTTTTTAAAGCTTTTGCAATCTCCATGGTGTATTGATTTATGCTTAATTTTACAATTGATGGATTATATAAAAAAGTTATTGAAAAAAAACTAAATAAATATTTACGTAGAAAGAGATCATCAAGAAAAATAACCACGTCTAATAATATTTGTTTTTTTAAAACTGAACTAATCTTTATTTGTTACAAATTAACAAGAAAATTAAAAATAAATAGTAATAAAACAATATCTTATTATTAATTAACAATATATCAAAGTTAGGAAATAAATTGAAATGATTAAATTTAACCAAATCAAAGTGATATTGTGGTCATATGAGAGAAGAATTGGAATTACAAACTAAAATAACCAATAATAGCTAAAAAACTATAACTAGTTAGATCACTATAATAAATTGTTATAGTTTGGATTATTTACTTTGAATAGTTTGAGTATTACCATACCACGTATAATCAAAACAAAACAGATGATATTAGACACAACTTAGTGAGTTTTATCCAATAAAATATTCATTTCAATATTCTTAAAAAAAATTTCTTTATAGGGTTTTGGCAAGCTTTATGAGGTATTTTGATTTGCACTAGTTTATAATCCATAATGTTCCACTTGATCTCCTTAGTATAAATGAATGTAACTTTCCTATATGATTTATCTCATTTACTCATAGTTTTTGCCTTTCTTTGGTTATATTAATAAGAAACTATAATTCTTGTCCCATTTGAATTTTATAATATTTTCATTTAGTTCTATTAAATTCCTTCAATGTATCATAATCTAGCTTTATCATATATTTACTAAATATTAAAATAAGAACTTAATATTATTTTTTACTTGTTTAAATTATTATTTAATTGTAATTTAAATTTTAGTTGGATCAAAATAAAATAAACTTCATTTGATTAATCTCAATGAGCCCTATCCAATTAAATATTATTTTTCATAATTTAAATTTTTTTTATTGAGTTTTACATATTTTATTAGATATTTTGACTATTACTTATTTGTTGATTGAGGATGTTACACTCAATCACTTTGTTATTTTGGAATGCAACTTTTCCGATCAAGTAACCTTTACATCACTTTTAATTCGTTAGACCAAATTGTTATAATTTAACTTATTTTATCTTTATTATGTACATATTTAATATTAAAATAATTGTTTATAATTCTTATTTAATTTGGAAATTCATAGTTATTCAAAAAAAAGGTTGTATTAAATTGAAATAATAACTACTGAATTTGTCTTGATTTGCTTCATATATTTGAAAAATCATTTTTAAATATTTAAAATTATTAAATTTTATAGTGTTTTAGCATGCTTTGCATGATATCTTTATTCATAATTCATTTGATAATCAAGGATGTTACACCCAATCTTATAAGTATTTTAGAATGAAAATTTCTTATGCAATTTATCTTATTTCTTCAATTTTTTCATTTTTATTTTGTGATATTTCTATGAAAATCATAATCTCTTATCGTGGGGGTATTTGCATCACTATGATTTAATTATAATGCCTTACATCAAATTGTCACATTTTCCATATAATATATGTTTGATAAATAATAAAATAATATGTTTTTCTTTTATTTATTCTAATTTAATTTGATAATTTTGGTAATTCCAAATAATGTTCGACTGAGATGACATAAATGTTGTTAGACTCACCTCATTGACCTCCAATAAATTAAATGCTTATTTTTATATTTTTATTTTTTTTATCAGCTTTATAAGACATTTAGTTTTGTAGCTAATATTTTGTTTGTTGATAATGCACACATTATCCTTAATTTCTTTGAATGCAATTTTGTCATATATTTTATCTTATTTCATCAAATGTTTTGTTTTAATTTTGTTGGGTTTTAATTATAATATATTTTTTATCTTGACGCCTTTACATCACTTCGACGTAGTTGTCTCATAATGTTTAAATTTCTCTTATTTTATCTTTGTTATCTTTTTACTTAATTTTAAAATAAACTCTTTTTAATTATTTCAAGTTGCTTATTTTAGTAATTCATAGCAATTTGAAAAGAGGACTAAGAGAGATAAAAAAATTATCAGAGTCATCTTGAAGAGCATTACAACACAACTCATTATAATCTTAGTTTACAACTTCCCCAAGCAGTTTGTCTAATTTTTTGAATTTAATTTTATTTAGTTATATAACTTTCTAACTTTAAGTCTTCTCTTCTATGACATTTTCATTGCATTGATTTTGTTATATTAAATTGCTTCAATTTATCTCATTTTAGGTTAAATTATATTTTGCTTAATTTTTAAATAATAATTTATTATTCTTTGTGCTCATTTTCTTTGCTAACTCACAGTAATTCCTAAAGAGATAAAATCAAAGAAAAATAATGATTGTTCGTGTTATCTAAAGGAGTTATATCTAATTTAATATTAATTTATATGCTTTTAAGTTATTTTGTTAGACTTTTAGCATATTTAATGAGACATTTTGATTTGTACTAGATTTGTTGATTAAGGATGTTATAGTTAGTAACTTTATTATCTTAAAAAATAACTTTGTCATATTATATAGGTAACTTTTCAAATTTATTACATCGGATTAGTTATATTACTATCTAATCTTAATATACCCTCATTAGGCCTTTACATCAATTTCATTTTGTTATATTACATTCTTCAATTGTTTTCGTTTTATCTTTAATAAATAATTACATGAAATTAATGTAGTAATTTATTATTATTTATTTTTATTTAGTTTGGAAATTTATAGGAATTCAAAAAGTGTTCTGATTGAGTTGAAAAGAACATAATTGGACTCATCTTGATCAGCACTATTTAAAAAAATAACTTTTTCTTTATTTATTAATTTTTAATTTTCTATAGTTTTTACATACATTGCAAAATAGTTTGAATCATACTCAATTTTATGATGGAGGATGTTAAAATTAACGTCTTTATAACCTTCAAATGCAACATTTTAGTATAAGTTATGTCATTACTACAAACTTTTAATTTTGATTTTTTGTGTTATTATTTATCCTTTAATTTCCCCTTCTCTTACCTTTTAATTACTTTAATTTTGTTATGTTAATTCACTTCAAGTTATCATATTCTACTTTAATACATACATACTTAATATTTTTCTTATTTAATTTTGTAATTAATTATAATTACAAATGAGGCTTGATTGAGATGAACAAACTTAGTTGCATTAATCTCGATGAGCTCCATTTAAAAAAATATTTTATTTTTTAAAATAGTTTATTTTCAATAATTTTAAAATTTATTTTTAAACTTTTAGATTTATTCATCATTTTGTAAACTAAGATGTCAGAGTAAGGCTCCTTAATATCTTCTAATGCAAACTTCCCCGTACAATATGTCTTATTTGTTAAAATATTTTGCTTTGATTTTGTTATATTATTGTGAAACTCTAATTTCTCTCCAGTGTTATTTTTACATCACTTTCATTTTGTTATGTTATGTTTCTTCAATTTATCTTCTTTAAACTATAATATATATTTACTTAATAGTAAAATAGTAAGATAGCTTTATTTCTTGCTTTTCTTGTTTGTATTTTGTAGAAGTTCTGGTGATGGTCTTGTCAAAAAACAAAAGGCATTGGACTCAACTTGGTAAGCTTTATTTAATAAAATTTTCATTTCTTTATTTTTTTAGTTTTTTTAATATTTTAGGTAGGCTTTTAAAAAGTATTTTGATTCATGCCATATTTAATGATCAGGGATGTTGCACTCAAAGTAATTAGGTTCTTTAAATGCAACATTTTAATAAAATTTGTCCCATTTCTTCAAATTTATCATATTTATTTTGTAATGTTAGTATGTAACTTAAAATCTTATTTTGATTTGCCACTAACATCATTTGATTTGGTATGTTTACATTGGCTTAATTTATGTCATTTGAATTTTAATATATTTTTTTAAAATTGAAATAATAAATTGTTAATTTGTAAGCTTTATTACTTCGGTAATTCTTAGTTACTCCAAATTTTTAAATATTCATTTTCTTGGGTTTTAAAATACCTTGAGAGATATTTAGTTTTGTGCCTAATTTGCTAATCTCTGACATTACACCCAATCTCCTTAGTATCTATGCATACAACTTTCCAAAAAAAAATTTTGATTTTCTCAAATTTTCACTTTCATTTGGTCGTCTTTGTAATTAACTGTAAATTATCTCTCATGTCACATTTGCATCATGATTTCGTTATATTACATTGCTTTCATTTTTGACATTTCAACTTCATTATTTATTTACTTAATACAAGAACAATACTTTGTTATACATTATGCAACATTACTTTATCATTTCACTATAAATTCAAATAAGGTTTGATCAAGATAAAATAATCATCATTAGACTTACTTCGACTAGCTCTATCAAACTAAATTTTCATTCCATTATTTCTAACTATATTTTCCATTGGCATTTGAAAGCTTTTAAAATATTTCAATTTCTGCAAGGTGTCATTAAACTCCATCTCCTACTCTCATGAAAATATTTTTCTTGTACAATTTATCTCAATTTTCAAACACTTCTAATCGATATAATTATAGTTCTATGTAATCTAAATCTCCTCTCTTTATAGCTTCATATTTATTCATATTTTTATGTAATGTTTTTCAATTTATCTCTTTTTATCTTTAATATATATTTTCTTATTATTAGTATAACAATTTCTTATTATTTAATCTAATTTGCTTTGGTAATTTACCATATTTTCAAATTGGTTACAATCGAGGTGAAAGAAGCATCCTTGTGAATAATCTCAACCTACCCCATCCAATAAGAATTTATTTTAAAATTTTTCTATGACAAAATCCTTATGCTTTTTTTGGGAGATGTATGGAGATCACGTATAATATTCTCCATCATCAAATAATGTTTGAATAAAAAGTATTAATAAGTATCCCAAATATCTTTAATAAAATTAAAAATACAAAATAATTTTTTGTTAGATATTAATAAGATTATTCAAATGATGTTCTTTTCATCTCGGTCAAACTACATTTAGAATAACTACAAATTTTAAAAAAGAGATGCATCAATTCAATAAAATATGAGCTAATGAAAGCAATATAATGGTCAAATGAGAAGATATTTAGAGGTATAAACTAATATAACCTAGTCAATGTAAAAAAAGGAAAAATGAGATAAGTTGCATGAGTGAATTCAAAGACATTATGGAGCTTGAATATAAAATTCTCAATTATCAAATTAGGTAGGAATGAAAAAGCCTTTTAGGCATATTAAATGGTAAAAAATAAAATATTTTAAAATATATTAAAAAATATTTAATATTTCTTTATCTTATTAATGTGATTTCAAATATAATTATTTCACCTCTAATGTCCCTATATGGAATTAATAAAATTACAGAAATAAATAAACATAAATAATGATAACTTATTACCAAAATAATAAGTCCATGTATGTTAAAGCTAAAATATTAATTAAAACAAAGTAATATAACCAAGTCATGTTGTTGTAAAAGTCACAAAATAGAACTTACAAAAGTACATAATAAAATAACCAATTTAAGAAAGAGAATTTAAAACATGACATTATGTTGGAAAATTGAAATCTAAAGTACTCAAGAGATCTAATGTAACATCCTCGATAATAAAATTTTTAATGAATCAAAATAACTCGGATTCTTGACAAAACCATTAAATATAAAATATTTAAAAAACTAATATTCAAGAAAATAGAAATGAATATTAAATAAAATAAAGCTCATCGAGAGAATCAAACAATGTTTGTTTTGGCTTGATTGGATGACTTTTGAAATTACCTTCAATTATAAAACAAAATAGAATAAAATAATTAAAAATTATTAATTTAATATGAAGAAAGTATTATTTAAAGCTAAAATATGATAAATTAAAAAAAATAATCTAACTTAATGAAATAAATAAATTTCAAGATATGAAATCAACAACATATGAAAATTACATTCAAAAGAATTAAGCTGATTGTGTATTTCATTCTCAATTATTAAATAAGATATGAACAAAACTTTTATCATAGGGCTTACTGGAACCCTCGATATTCAAAAAAATATAAAAAATTAATATTTATTCGCATTGAGCTTAGTAAGAAAAGTTGAATGATGATAGCCTCTTCTCAATCACAACTCATTTAAATTTATCATAAAATGCAAAAGTAAGTGTCCAAATAAAAATCACATAATTATTTCAATGTTAAACTATTATTTGTTAATTCTTATATATGATAAATTGAAGAAATATAGTTAAATAAAATAAAAATGAAAAATAAATTACATGAGCAAGGAATTTGAGTTACATTGTAATACAGTAATATCAAGGAAAAAAAATAAAGAATAGGAAAAATTATATAGGAAAGTTGAATTTTAAGATACTTAGAAGATTGAGTGTAACATCTTGACCATCAAATATGGCTGAAAACTAAATATCATGAAAAAATTGTGGATACCCTAGATAAATTTTTTTTTATAAATATAAAAATGTATACTAAAATGGATAACGCTTGCCAACATCAATTGAGTAGTATTCGTTTCATCTTAATTAGACATTATTTAAAATTACTTGAAATTCGAAAAAAAATAAGCAGATATCATAATAAATAATTATTTAAATATTAATAAAATATATATTGAAGCTAAAATGCAAAAAATTGAAGCATTGCAATTTTATGAAATAAAGGCAATGCAGAGGTCACACAAGTGAAGATTTAAAATTTCATAGTGTTAAATTCAAATCAATAGAAAATGTTTAAAGAAATAAGATAGATTATGTACGAAGTTGCAATGCAAGATAAAACGAGATCTAGTGCAACATTTCGATAATTGAACAATTGATGATTTCATGCCACACAAATCATTCTAGAACACTAAAAAATAATAAAAATAATAATATAGAAATTAATATTTAATGAGATAGAGCAATTTGAGATAAGTCCAATGATGTTATTTTCATCATGATCAAACAATGTTTTGAATTAATGTGAAATTTAAAGGTAAATAATCTTAAAGAATAATGAAATATTATTTTATTATTTTGAAAACATACCTAATAAAGCTAAAAAACTAGAAAAAATTTTACAATATAATAAACTAAATCAAATCAATGTCAAGGCCACAAGAGAGAAGATTTTGAGCAAAAATTTGAAGAAAAGAGATAAATTAGATGTGAAACTTCAATTTCAAATAAAAATTTATTATTCTTTATAATTTTTGAAATAAATATTTTATTGTAATTCCAAAAAAGTTCTAATCGCAACAAAACAAATGACATTGCCTATCAAATTTAATACTTTTTACAAGTGTAAATATTCTATTTTATATGGTTTTGGCACCGATATGAGATATTTTGTTTCTTACTAGATTTAATGATCGAGGATGTTGCACATATTCTCTTTAGTATTTTGAAATGCAACTATTCTTTTATAATATAACTTATTTGTTGAATTATTTTGCTTTTATTTTGTTATATTACTATGAAACTCAAATTGTCTACTCATATAAAGTTAACATCCCTTTGATTTGATTGTATTATTTTTTTTCCATTTATCACATTTTAGCTTTAATATATATTTACTTAATTTAAAATGAATACTTTTCAATTATTTAATTTTGTAATTCATAGTAATTCAAAGCTAAGTCTGATCAAGATGAAACAAATGTCATTTAACACATCTTAATGGGAACTATTCAATTAAATATTTTATTTTTTAAGATTTTGCCATGCTATATAGGTCATTTTGATTAGCATTAGGGATGTTGCATTCGATATCCATAGTACCAAGGAATGTAACATTCCATAGAATTTATAACATTTGCTACAAATTTTTAACATTGATTTTGTTATTTTATTATAGGACTCAAAATCCTTTACTATGTGACATTGATTTGGTCTTGGTACATCACTTTTATTTGTCTAATTTTGGCAATAATATATATTTATTGAAAATTAAAATAATAATATATTATTATTTGTAATTTTTTTTAGTAATTTATGTTAACATAAAATATGGTTCAATCAAGATGGAGTAAAGCTTATTAGACTCACCCTAGTGAGCTCTCTTTGATTAACTATATACTTTAATATTTTTAAAAATTTAATTTTCTAAGATTTTGTCATTTCTTTGGTATTTTGCAATATAACTTTCTCAAATAATTTATCTATATTTTCAATTTTTTAATTTTGATATTACACAATGCAATAACAAATTTCCTCTCACTTGACATTTACATCACATTGATTTTCATGTATTATATTTCTTTATTTTATCTTATCTTAGCTTTGAAATATATTAAAATAATTTTTTTATTTTCTTATGCTTATTTAATTTTTTAATTCAACGTAATTCAAAATATGGCTGATCGAGACAAAACAAATATTGTTGAACACATCTTGCATAAGTCTATACAATTTTATTTAACCTTTTTATATTTTTAAAAATTTTATTTTATTTAGTTTTGACATTTTTATGAGATATTTTAATTTTTAATTGGATTGTTAATCAACGATACAATACTTGATCTCATTAGTATGTAGAATGTAACTTTCTGATATAATCTATCTCATTTTTTGAAATTCTTTACATTCTTTTCGTTATATCACTATGATGGTGTAAACTCCACTATTGTATGTTTTACATCAATTTAGTTTTGTTATAATTTATGATTTTAATTTATCTTTTTTAGCTTTAATAAACATTTACTTAATACCAAAACCATAATTTAATTTCATTTATGCGTGTTTATTTTTGCAATTATTAGTAATTTCCAATACTAATAAATCATGTCTAAACAAATCTTTTTAGACTCATCTTGACAAGCTTTAACAAATTAAATATTTTATTTTTATTTTTTCAAATATTTTATTATCTAGGTTTGTCCATATCTTATGAGATTATTTGATTCATGAAGGATTTCATGGTCGAGCACACTGCACTCGATCTTCTTAGTATCTAGAAATGCAAAATTCGTAATTAATTGTCTATTATTCAACCTGTTTGTTTTTATTTTGTTGTATTACTCTATCCAATTGAGACAGACAATTTTGATAGACTTGTCTCAGTAAATTCTATCTAATTAAATATTTTTTGAGTTTTTAAAATTTTTTTAATGTATTTTCGGACACTTCATGAAATATTTTAATTCATACCATTTTTGTAATTATAAAACTAAACAACTTCTTTCATGCAACCTCTACCTAATTTTCAATCAATTAAAATTTATTGTATGAAATTATCTTTTTTTAATCTTAAAATGATATTTTCTTAAATTTAAAATAATAATTTTTAATATTTTTTATTTTCTAATTAGGTAATTCTTAATAATTCAAAACAATATCTAATTAAGACTTGATTAATGCCCCTTGATTAATCTTTGTGAGATAGATATTTATTTTTTGTAGTTTTAAATATTTCCTTTTTTATTATGTTGGATTTTTTTGTAATTGACTTCTTCATTTCTACCTTATTTGATGATCCATAATGTTATATTAGATCTTATTAGTAACTTGAAATACAACATTCTCGAACAAGTTAGCTCATTTACTCTAATAGTTTCTTTTGATTTGCTTATATTACTATGAAAATCAAACTTTCCTCTATTTTGACTACTAAAATTTTTTTAATAAATATATTCGATTTCTTTAATTTATCTTAGTTTTGATTTATAGTAAATTTATTAAATATTAACATAATAATTTATTATTACTTCACTTAATTAAATAGTTATTTCATAGTAACTTTAATCATGTCTTAATTAAGGCAAAAGAAATAAAATTATGTACCCGTTTTTATATTTTTTTACAAATGTAAATATTTTATTTTTATTGCTTTTGCACTCTTATGAGATATTTTGATGTTTACCTTATTTGATAGGTAAGGAGATTACACATAATCTCCTAAATATTTTGGAATACAAATTTGCCCTTGTAATTTATCTCATTTTTTCAAAGTTTTCACATTTGTTTGGCTATTTTACTATGAAACTAAAATTATCCAGTCATTTAAACATAACATCACTTCGATTTTGTTATATTATAACTTTTTTTTATTTATCACATTTCACCTTTAATATACACATATTTTTTAAGGAATAACTTGTTATTATTTATTTCTATTTAGCCTAGTAATTCATAATAATTCCAGGCTAAGCTTGATCGAGGTGAATGAATGTAGTTTTACTCGTGTAGACTATATATAATCAATTAAATATTTATTTTAATATTTTAAAATATTTTTTATTTTTAAAGATTTTTCTATGCTTTGTAAGACATTTCAATTTGTGCTTTATTAGATGATCGAGGACACTACACTCTTCTCTCTTGCTTATTAGAATGTACTTCTCCAACTATCAAAATGTTTTACTTTGCTTTGGTTATATTATAATGTCACTTTAAATCTCTACATATGTGACTTTTACATTGCTTTTATTTGGGCATATTATATTTTTTTCTTTCACTTGCCAAAATAGTTTTGATTTATAATATTTTAGCTTTAATATATATTTCTTTAATAATAAAATAAAAGTTATTGTTATTTATCTTTCTTTGCACTAGCTTTCTATAGTAATTCCAATGACATGTGGTTAAGAAAAACAAATTTCGATAGACATATGCTGCCTAGCTTTATAAAATTAGTTATTTGTTTTTTTACTTTTAAATACTTTTATCTTCTAATATTTTTGCCTGTTTTACAAGGTGCTTTGATTCATACCTCATTTGACAATAGAGGATGTTACATGTGTTCTTCTTTGTATAATGGAAAAAACTTTCCCATCAAATTTATATCATTTCTAAAAATTTTTTGCTTTGATTTGGCTATATTATTGTGTGACTCAAAATATACTATCATGTAGCACTTATATCAATATAATTTGGTGTTGTTACATCACATTTTTTGCCTTATTTTTTCTTTAATATATGTTGATGTATTATTAAAATAATGATAGATTATTACTTGTCAGTATTTAGTTTGATAATTTCTAGTAATGCAAAACAAGGATAGAACAAGACAAAACTAACTTTGTTAGACACATTGTGTCGACATCCCTTTCAATTAAATATTAATTTTCATTTTTTTAGATATTTTATTTCTAAGATTTCTAAAAGTCTTATGAAGCATCTTGATTTGTAACTAATTTTATAATCAGAGATATTATAGTTTATCTCGTTGGCACATTTTAATGTACTTTTCTCAAATTATTATCTTGTTTCTACAAATATTTTGCTTTGATTTACTAATGCTACTATTTCATTATAAATTTCCTCCCATGTGAACAGCATCACCTTGTTTTTTCTTTATAATATTAAGTATTTTAATCAAGATTTGATTAAGATAAATTAAAAGTCATTGGACTAGTGTTAAACAAATCTATCTAAGAGACAAAATCTAAGATTTGATTAATATATTTTTGCTTGATATTACAATAAAAATTTATAATAATTCAAGTTTATTTATTTATATAAGAAACAAAAATTTAAAACAAGGTTATTTGATGATGAAACAAACATTCTTGAACACATCTAAATTATCTCTATATGATAAAATATTCATTCTAATATTTCTCTATATTTTTTATTACTATAATTTTGCATGCTTTTTGACACATTATGTTTCATATAGGATTTTATAATTGAGATTGCTACATTTTATTTCCTTTCTTACTTTGAATGAAACTTTCTCATGCAATTTATCTAATTTTCTTTAAACTTTTTTTATTTTATTTAAATATTTTACTATTTTACGTTAAATAATTCTATTATATAAATCTTACAACACTTTGGTTTGGTTATATTGTCTTGCTTCAATATATCTCAATTCATATTAAACATTAAGTTTCTTAATATCAAAATTTTAATTTTTTTTATTATGATTGTTTAATTCATTTTTTTTAATTAAATAAAAATGAGAGGTAATCAAGATGAAGGAAAAAATTTTTGACCCTTGATGAGCTCTATTTAATTAAATATTTATTTGTATATTTTGAAATATTTTATTTTGTAGAAGTTTGGCAAACTTTATCAGATATTTTCATTTAAAATTAATTTGGTAGTCGTGGTTGTTACTCAAACTCCTGAACATTTTTCTTTGCAACAATGTAATAATTTATCTTATTCATTCAATGAATTTTTTTTATTTTGATATATTATTGTTAAGTAACTCTAAATTTTCTCCTATGAAAATTTTACATCAATTTTTTTGTTCTATTACATTGGCTAACTTTTTTTATTTGAACTTGAGTATATATTTAATTAATATTTAAATATCAATTTATTTTTATTTATGCCAATTTTTTATGTTAATTCATAGAGTTATACCCTTGTGTTTAATGAGTCAAGAATAAACGTTTATATTTCATATGGGCTTATTCTAAAAAGAATTGTTAATATTCAATTAAGATAAGCCATGAACTTTAAAAGCCTAAAATAGTGGTCTTCAAGACTCTTGGAGTCATGGAAAGCTTCAAGGAAATTGAAGACATGTACTAAAACCTTCATACTTTTTTTTATTTTATTTTTCTTAAATTTGATATATCCAAATTTTTAGATGATGTGGCACACTAGTAGTATTATATTTAAAAATGTTATAAAATTAATAATTATTGAATTTTGATTTTTGGGCCAAGCTCTATTAACAAAAAGTATGGACATTGTTATTTGATTTTTTAAAATTATTTAGGAATTATTTTTCATGAATTTCATTTCATAATCATTTAGAAAACTTATAATACTATGATAATATAAAATTATTTTGGTCCCCTTATATTTAAAAGTTTTGCACAAAAATTCCCACAAGACACTCTAAAACAACATTACTCTCGGGAATTTTCACTGTAGCATTGGGCAGGTCGACCCGACCCGACCCGACCACTGGCCCGTACAGGCTTTTAGAAATTAAACAAAAATAATAAATATAAAAAATTGGTTGGTTGACCCAGTAGGGGCACTCATAATCTAAAGGAATTTAGGCAGTAGGCAACGCCGAACGGAGCACAGAAATTTCAGGTCGCAGGAGACGACAGAAAAGTGCAATATCAAGTTAACCCAAACTAGGTGATGAAATCCTGGTCAAGGAAGGACAGAGCTAACTCCAAAGAGGCTCGAGAGTAACAGGAAAAGAATTAGCTTTAAAGCGCAATGGCAAAGAATTTTCCGCAATGTGCGACTAAAATCCAGCCTTACTATCAAAGAATTAAGAAGAATAAGCGTGATCGGATGGCTGAGATTATTCAGCATAAAATGACATGAAGAAGAATCGAACCCAGGTTGCGCAGATATTCGCCAGGATGCGAAATCATTGAGGTAAACTATTTTAATTTGAATACATGTAGGGTAGTATACGATCTGCTCAGATCAAGCCCGCCCAAATCGAACGGACGAGATTAATCTCAAATGGTAATTTCGAGATTAAATCTGTGCCATCTATGTTTGGGCCCGAATTGGACGGTAGCTGTTTTCCGTCCATTAACCAAATGACTAGTTGATTTTAAGAGCCATTGGGAGCGATTTTAGAGCTCAAATTTAAGCTCTATAAATAGGGAAGAATGAAGAGCTTCTAGAGGTTACATTTTGCTAAGATCTCAAATCGTTCAGATCACGACATCGAGCAACATCATGTGAATACGGTGCTTCCAATTTCATAAAGAGAAAGTAGCAAGAAGGATTCTGAAATTAGAGGTTATTGCTTCAACAATCTCTCAATCTTTATTCCTCTAATTTTTGGTCCTGTGTGCCTCTTATTTCACCTCAAGTTATTTTAAGTTTTACTAATTTTTTGTATTCTGTTCTTTGGGGTAAGCGCACCCTGGCATTATGCAAAAGCCCAGGGTTTGACTTGAGCCAGGAAAAACTCAAGTAGGTCCGAGATTAGCCGTAGGAAAAATCCCAAGTAGAGTTGAGGTGAACCGTATAAAAAACCTCGATTGTAATTTTTTATTTTTAGTGTTGTTTTTCCCAACACCGGTTGGGGGTGGATGTGGGCTCGATTTTGAGTCGAACCACCTTAAAAATTTTGTATGTTATATTTCTTCTTATTCGTGCTTAAGAGATTTAATTTTTATGAAACCTAATATCGAAAAATGTTATTTACCACAATTCACCCCCTGTTGTGGGATTTCCTTAAGCACAAAGAACTTCAATTGGTATCAGAGCAAGACATCCCAATTTACGTGAGTAACATCACTTGGGAGGTCTGCTTGTGGTAAGAGAAGGTTTCCTCATAATTTTTGTGGTTTTGAGATTTTTGGTTTTATGTCTTCTTCTTTGCTTGAGATGAGTGTAACTTTGTGTGAAGGTTTTCCTTCAAATCGGCCTCCCTTATTTAAAGAAGAATTTTACTTGTATTGGAAGAATCATTTTAGAATTTTTATTCAATCTATTGACTTAGAATTATGGGAAGTTATGACTAAGCCTTGTAAACTTCCTAGAAATTCTTCTACTATTGAAGTCAAGCCTTTAGTGAACTTAATGTTGAGCATAAAAGATTGGCTCAATTAAATGCTAGGGCATTTAATTATCTTCATTGTGGAATTTTTCCTAGTGAGTTTACACGAATTATGAATTTGCATACGACATTTGAGGTATAGAAAAAACTCAAAGTAACTTATGAGGGCATCTCACAAGTGAAAGAGACAAAAATTAACATCATCACCCATGACTATGAACCTTTTAGAATGAATCCCGATGAGAGTATAAAAAGTATGTTTTTACGATTTAATGATATTACAAATGGCTTGACAAATCTTGGGAGAGTATTCTCAAATGATGATCTTGTTAGAAAAATTTTGAGAATCCTTCCAAAGGAATTTGATCCCCTTGCAACTGCTATTAAAGTGGGCAATGATATCAACAAACTTTCATTGGATGAACTCCTTGGGGAATTTCTCATAGCTGAAATAGAGATGACTAGGAGACTAATGGAAGTGGCTTCTACAAGCAAGTTAAAGCATAAAAGGAAGAAGGAAAAGCCCATGGCCTTTAAAGCCACCAAATATGATTCGGATTCCACTTCTACCTCTTCCATGGATTTGGAGGATGAGGTAAGTTCTCATGTTAATGGTTTAGCAAAAAATTTGGCAAAAGGTTTTCTTAATAGGAATTGGAAGAAGAAGAGCAATAAGGAGAGGAAGAGGCCACCAACTTGCTTTGAGTGTGGTCAAACCAGTCATATTAAACCGAAATGTCCAAAATTTAAGGACAAGCATATGAAGGAGGAAAAGAAGAAGAAGGTGAAGGGCTTGAAGAAAAAGAAAGCATTCCAAGCTACATGGAGTGCCCCCAAAGATTCGGATGTTTCAAGCTCAAGTAGAGAGAAGAAGGGATGATTTGTTTTATGGCAAATGAGGCATCTTCAACATCCTCAAGTGAAGAAGAAGAAGAAAATGAGGTAAGCTCTTGGACAAGAGATATTCTTGAAAATAATTATATTGAAATTATGAATGCCTTGACTTCATTAATGAGTGCTCATAAAAAATTAGAAAAGATTTACAAAAAAAAAGTTGAATTGCTTGATTTTGTTATGAAAGAAGATGAAAAGAAAAAGATAGAAAATCAAAATTTATTTGATGAAAAGGCTTCTCTTATTATTGAAAATACTTCTTTAAAGCTTGATATTTGTGTTTTGAAAGAAAAAATACAATTTTCTGAGCATGCTAAAATAGGAAAAACTTCACATACTTCTCATGCTTCACATGTTTATTATTCTTCACATAACTTCAATTTTGAAAAACCTAAATACTTAAGCATTCCTAGGCCATCAAATATTATTTGTTTTTATTGTTGTAAACATGGACATACTTTGAAAGATTGCTTTTTTAGGACAAACATGTATGCACATAAACAAAATTTTTGATTAATTATTAAGAATGAGAATGGAAAGCTCCATTTGGTGCTCAACCCAAGTTTGCTTGGGTTCCTAAGAGTAGAGCTTAAAAGACTAGAAGAAAAGGTCTCCAAAATATTTCGAGACATTCTATGGTAGGTCTAGAGCATATAAAAAAAACTTAAATTGATGATTTAATGGTATGCTTCTAATTTAGATTTTACACCTTATATAATCAAAATGGAGAAGAAAATCAAAATCCACATCTTAGGTATTCATCTATTACAAAAGCATAAAGAGTCTTTAATCTAGAATCATAGGGTAGAGGAAACAATACATGTTGTGTTTGATGAGTCTATCCAACTAGTTAGTGAGAAGCATTGAGAAAATGAAATAAAATTAGTAAATAACTTTGATTTGAATAAAAATAACGAAAAATTAGAAAATCTAGAAGTAAAAAAAACAATTTATCTAGATGATGGAAATTGGTAACCTCACATCTAAAGGATTTGATCATTAGGAGATTATTCACTAATTATTCAAATTTATGTTTTGGTAGTAGAAAGAAGAAATATGTAAAGAATTTGGAGATCTTATGTGTAAGAAAATTGAAATGAGCATGATGGTAGAGCTATTTTTTCTTAGGATTGCAAATAAGACAACAACTTCAAGCTTATGGTCACACCTGTTGAAATTGATAAAACTAATGCATAAGTACTAGCTAAAAATCAAGTTTATCATTCTAGGACTAAGCACATAGATATTAGATATCACTTTATTAGACAACAAGTGGCCGAAGGATTATTCAACTTAGAGTATTCCCACTAAGCTTGAATTGGTTAATTTTTTTTTTACCAAACCTGAACCATTGTAGCAATTTCAATCATTAAGGGAACAATTAAGAATTTTAGACATTGCATAAGGTTCACTCTCTTTTGATGGTGTCAAAGGGGGAGAATAGTTAGGAGTTAGGGGGAGCATGTTAATTCTTAATTTCCTCCTTGAGAATTTTCTCCTTAAAAATTTATTTTTATCACATTTTTATATTTAAAACATTTATGTCTTGTCATCATCAAAAGGGGGAGATTGCTACACCTATGTGTTTGATGAGTCAAGAATAAATATTTATATTTCATATGGGCTTGTTCTAAACAAATATTGTTAATATTCAATTAAGACAAGCCATGAACTTTAAATGCCTAAAATAGTGGTCTTCAAGGCTCTTGGAGTCATGACAAGCTTCAAGGAAATTGAAGACATGTACTAAAACCTTCATACTTTATTTTTTTTTATTTTTCTTCAATTTGATATGTCCAAATTTTGAGATGAAGTGGCACACTAGTAGTAATAATATTTAAAAATGTTATAAAATTAATAACTATTGAATTTTGATTTTTGAGCCAAGCTCTATTAACAAAAAGTATAGACATTGGTATTTGATTTTTTAAAATTATTTAGGAATTATTTTTAAAGAATTTCTTTTCATAATCATTTAGAAACTTATAATACTATGATAATATAAAATTATTTTGGTACACTTATATTTAAAAGTTTTGCAAAAAAATTCCCATAAAATACGCAAAAACAACGTTACTCTAGGGAATTTTTCACTGTAGCATTGGGCGGGTCAACCCGACCTGACCCGATAACTGGCCCGTCTAGGCTTTTAGAAATTAAAAGAAACAATAAATACAAAAAATTAGTGGGCTGTCCTAGTAGGGGCCCCTATAGTCCAAGCGAATTCAGGCCGCACGCAACGTCGTACGAAGCACGAAAATTTCAGATCGCAAAAGACGACGGAAGAGCGCAAGATCAAGTCAACCCGAACCAGGTCATGAAATCCTTGTCAAGGAAGGGGGAGCCAACCCCAAAGAGGCTCAAGAATAACAAGAAGCGAATTAGCTTTAAAGCGCAATGGCAAAGAATTTTTCGCGATGTGCCACTTAAATCCATCCTTACTATCAATGAATTCAGAAGAATAAGCGCGATCGGACAGCTGAGATTTTTCAGCCTAAAATGACATGCAGAAGAATTGAACCCAGGTTGTACAGATATTCGCCAGGACGTGGAATCATTGAGGTAAACTGTTTTAATTTGAATTGTGCCAGAACAAATTTTATTAATAGATGTAGGATAGTATGCGCGCTACTCAGATGAAGCCCGCCCAGATCGAACAGACGGGATTAATCTCCAATGGTAATTTCGAGATTCAGTCCGTGTCGTCCGTGTTTGGGTCCGAATCGGACGGTAGCTGTTTTCCATTTGTTATCCAAATGGCTAGTTGATTTTAAGAGCCGTCGGGAGCGATTTTAGAGCTCAAATTTAAGCTCTATAAATAGGGAAGAATGAAGAGCTTCTAGAGGTTATATTTTTCTAAGATCTCAAAGTTTTCAGATCACGACTTTGAGCAAAATCTAGTGAATACGGTGCTTCCAATTTCATAAAGAGAATCTGGCAAGAAGGATTCCGAAATTAGAGGTTATTGCTTCAACAATCTCTCAATCTTTATTCCTCTAATTTTTTGTCGTGTGTGTCTCTCATTTCACCTAAAGTTATTATAAGTTTTACCAATTTTTTGTATTCTATTCTTTGGGGTAAGGGCAACCCGACATTGTGCGAAAGCCCGGGGTTTGAGTTGAGCCCGAAAAAACTCAAGTAGGTTTGGGATTAGCCGTAGGAAAAATCTCAAGTAGGTTTGAGTTGAAACGTACGAAAAACCTCGATTGTAATTTGGTATTTTTAGTGTTGTTTTTCCCAACACTGGTTGGGGGTTGATGTAGGCTCGATTTTTAGTCGAACCACCTTAAAAATCTTGTGTTATATTTCTTCTTATTTGCACTTAAGAGATTTAATTTTTAATTGAAACCTAAAATAAAAAAATTTTATTTACCACAATTCACCCCTCTCTTGTAGGATTTCCTTAAGTACGAAGAAGTTCATATAGTGATTCCAAACAATGTTTGATTAAGGAGAATCAAATATGGTCTGACTTATCTCAACAAAATCTATTCAAATAAGAATTCTTTTTAAAATTTTTAAATTTTTTATTTTCAAAAGTTTTTGCATAATTAATGAGATATTTTGATTCTATTTAATGATCGAGGATGCCACACATGATCTCAATAGTACTTTTTAATAAACCTTTATCATATAATTTATGTCATTTAATCAAATGTTTTCCTTTTATTTAGTAATATTACATTGATTCATCTTATCTCATTTTTTCTTTAAAGCTTTTACTCAGTGTTAAACAAATTATTATTATTTAAGCTTATTTATTTTAATTATACACAGTAGTTCTTGTTGACATTCAGTTGGAAGGAAGCAAACATTAATGGACTAGTGCTACCAAGATCTAGCCAATCAAATAAATATTTATATTTTCAAATATTTATTTTATCTTGTTTAAGCATGCTTTGTGAGTAATGTAAATGTATCTATTATCTGACAGTTGAGCATGTTACAAATAATGCCCTTCTAAAATTCGTCTTTTTCTTCAAAGTTTTTAATTAGATTTCATTATATTACTATAAAAGAAAATTTCTCCTTTCATATAACTTCCACATTATTTTTTTTAGGTTATATTATATTACTTCAATTTTTATCATTTTATATTTGATATATATTGACCAAATGTTTAAAAATTAATTTAGAGATTTGCCCACCAAAGATGCCACATTGATCTCCTTTCTCACTTGGAATGCAACTTTTTAGGGCAAGTTGTGTTAGTTCAAATTTTTATTATGACTTAGTTATATTATTATGTAACTTTAAATCTCCTCTCTTGTTGCCATAACATTTATTTGGTTTGGTTGTATTACTTTGCTTCAATATATCTCATTTTATATTTAATGTATATTTACATTGATTGTGCATATTTATTTTTGTATTTTATAGAAAATCAAGATGAGGTGTGATCAAGTTGAAACAAATGTCATTGTACTCATCTCGATAAGTTGTATACAATAAGAAATTATTTATATATTCTTAAGTATTTTATTTTATAGAGTTTTGGCATTCTTTACTAGATGTTTTTATTTATATCTAATTTTTTTATCATGGTAGTTATATGCAATATACTTTGTATTATGGAAGCCAATGTTGCCAAAAATTTCTCTCATTTCTTCAAAATTTGGCAATGATTTAGTTTCATTACAATGTTACCCTAAATCTCCTCACTTGTGAAATATGCATCCCCTTGTTTGGGTTATATTGTGTTACCTTAATTTAGCTTATTTTATGCTGAATATATATTTAATTAATATTAATTTGGTAATTTTTTTTATTTTTTCATATTTAATGTGGTAATTCATAATTATTCTTAATGAGGTCTAATTAAGACAAAATAACTGTTGTTGGACTTGTCTCAATGAGCTATATATTAAACATTAAAGTTTATATTTGAAAATATTTTCTTTTTTAAAGTGATAGTATGTTTAAAGATACATTTTTATTATACCTTATTTGAGTATTGGGAATGTTATACTTCATCTGTTAAGTGTCTTAGAAAGCAACTTTATCATATAATGTATCTCATTTAATCAAATGTTCTATATAGATTTCGCGGCTATATTACATTAGCTCAATTTATCATTTTGGGTTTTGAAATATTTATTGAATACTAAAATCTTATTTTATTATTATTTATGGTTATTTAGTTTTGTATTTTTTAATTTGCCCAAATATTGTGAGGCTAGTACAAAAAAGTTCTAAATAATAAGATTATCTTTTGCACATTTACAACTTATTTGTGCATGTTTGGCATTATTTATGAGACATTGACTCGTACATGATTTTATGATAAAAAATATTGTACTCAGCTCTTAGGAAAGAAAATTTATCATATAATTTTTCTTATTTATTTAATTAGTTTGCTCCAATTTTATTGTATTACAAAGAAACTCAAATTCTTCTCTTAGGTGACCTTTACATTATTACCATGATTTGGTTATACTACATTACCCAATTTATATTATTTTTGCTTTATTACTTAGTTTTTAAAAATTAAGATAATAATTTAAAATTATTTATGTTTATATTTTTTTTGTATTTCATATTAATTCAAAATGATGAATAATGGAGTTGAAGCAAACATCGTTTGGTTAATTTTTAAAAGCTTTATTTAGTAGAATATTAATTTTTATATTTTTTAATTATTTTCTTTCTATGGCTTTTGGTATGCTTTAGGAGATATTTAAATTCACATTAGATTTGATGATTGTTGACGCTATAACAAATTTCCTTAGCATCTTAGAATGCAAATGTTTAATATAATTTAATTTTTTTAAAATTTTTCTCTTTCATTTTATTACATTACAATATGATTATCAATTTCTTTTAGTGCAATATCAACATCACTTTGATTTTGTTAAATTACTTTATTCTATCTTATTTCATTTCAACTTTCATATATATATATACATACACACACAGTAAAAATTTAATTGATCGTTTAAATTGATTGTTTCTCTTTTGGCAATTCACTCTGAATCAAAATGGGATCTAATCGAGATGAAACTAACATAGTTGGAATAGGATTGATGAACTCTATCTAATTAAACATTTATTTTTAATAGCTTTAAACATATTATTTTCAAGTTTTTTTGCATGGTTTAGGAGTTAATTTATTTCATTTCTCCTTTAAATCTATTCTTGTGAGTTGTTTCCATTATTTTTCAGCAGATTTTATTCCATTTCATCAATATAGATTATTTTTTTCAAAAATAGATATTTACTTAATATTAAAATGATAACTTATTATTATTTATACTTTTTTATTTTTGTAATCTATTGTATTCCAAATATGGTACAATATAGTAAAAACATTGTTGATGGAATCGAATTGATGAACTTTATTTAATTAAATATTTTTAATATTTTTAAAATGTTTGTTATCTAAGGATTCTTCATGCACCATGGGATTTGTTATTGATATCGAATTTAACGATTGAGGATGTTACACTCCATCTTCTATGTATCTTGAAGTGTAACTTTCTTACACAATTTATGTCATTTACTAGATTTTTTTGTTTTGTTATATTACTTAAAAACTCTAATTCTCTTCTCATGTTTCTTTTACATTTCTTTTATTTGGATGCATTACTTTGTTGTAATTTATTTTATTTAGCTTTAATACATATTTACTTAAAATTAAAAAACATTACTATGATTTAAGCTTACTTTGTTTGGCAATAAGTATTAATCCTAGATGCAGTACAGTCAATGTAAAATAAGCTCAGCTAGATCAAATTAAATATTAATTTTATATATATATTAATTATTTTATTTTATAGTGTCTAACCAATCATTAAATGATATTTCAAATAAAATGAAAAATTTTTAATATAACAAAAAATTTTATCAAATTTGATAGAGCTTCACGTGATCAGTCTAATGACATTTGTTTTATTTGTATTTTAACTCGTTAGGAAATAGAGTGAATTAAAAGTTTAAATAAGAATAAATAATATTATATTAATATTTTTAATATTAAAAAATATATATTAAAGTTAAGATGACGTAAATTTATGAAATATAATGTAACCAAATTAAATCAGTATAAAATTTACATGAGGAAGATTTAATGTTTCATAAAAAACTGAGAGAAATTGTAGAAAATAAAATATAACAAAATACCAATATTGTAAAGATCAAATGAAAAGCAATTTAATGTTACATAGTAATTTATCAAATGAAAGAAATAAATTTTAAGAAATGAGATACGTTTTATAGAAATGCCACATGCCAAGATTGTGATGATATCTTATGTAACATCCTCAACCATTAGTCTAATAGGAATAAAAATATCATAAAGTGTGTCAAAACAATAAAAAAAACTTTAAAAAAATATTATAACCAATGGGACTTCGTTTATTTCAATGACGTGTCAAACCAAGTTTAGTTCCACTCGATGGGACTTTGCTTGGGTTTCATGTCACTTAACAAAGTAATACGCTTTCTTAATGAATACTTATTTTTAAATATTTAGTTCATTTTTGTGAAAGTTGAAATGAAATAAGCTTTAGAAATATAACACCCCAAATCATAACACAAAAGGAGACTTAGAGTTTCATATCATTACAAACTAATTAATGAATAATTTGATGAAAAGTAATAAATTTTAAGAAAATGTTGTACCAAAAAACTAAAGAGTTCTAAATTTTACATCCATGATAGTTAAGTTAAGAAAGAATAAAAAATTCTTCTATAGTGCATCAAAACCTTAGAAAATAAAAAATTTAAAAATTATAAAGCTAAATATTATATTATATAGTACTCATTGAGTTGAGTCTAATGTTGTTTGTTTCATCTTGATTAAACTACATTAGGAGTTAATGTGACTTACCAAACTAAATTCACATGAATAATAATATTTTTTATATTAAGAAATTTAATATTAAACCTAAAATTGGATTAATTAAGATTATGTTATATGAAATAGTCAATGTGAGGTAGATCTCACACAATAGTGGAATTAACCTTTTAAAGTGGCATTAAGTAAATCAAATAAACAACTCTTAACAAAAGTGATAAATTATATTGGAAAGTTACATTAAAATAAATTAAGAATATTGAGTGTGATGTCCTCAATCATGAAACTAAATACAAATTAAAATGTTATATATGGTGTGTCAAAACGCATGTGAAAGGAATATTTAAAAAAATATGAAAAATATTGAATAGATAGAACACATCAAGAAGTGTTCAACAATGTGTTTTGAATCTTGATGACATTTGATTTTGAATTATTGTGAATTACGAAAGACAATTAGCATAAATAAAAATAAATAATGTTTTTTAATTTTTGTAAATATTTTTAAAGCCAAAATAAGATAAACTAAAGCAATTTATTATAGCAAAATCAAAGGGTTGCAAAGGTCACAAGATAAGTAATTTCCATTTACATTGGGTGCAATAAAACCAAAGAAACTATTTTCAAGAAATGTAATCATTTTTATGTGAAGTTAAAACATCATTCATTACCAAATTATGTAAGAATCTAAATTTCTCAAAAGTTATGCAAAATGTGAGGGAAAATATTTAAAAAAATAAAAATTAATATTTTATTAGGTAGAGCATGTTGAGGTGAGTCCAAAGAAGTTTATTTTATCTCAATTAGACCTTATTCTAAATTATTATGAATTATTAATATAAATTAAAAAATTCAAATAATTTTTTTAATTTAATATTAAGATAACTTATAGTAAGCTAAAGCAAGATAAATTAGAGAAACCTAATATAATAAGATCAATATGATGTAATTGCCATATATAGATGAATATGATTTTCTTAGAAATATAACCAAATAATAGAAAACAGTTGACGAAAAGAGATAAAATTTTGGGAAAGTTCCATTCCAATATACTAACAAGATTTAGTGTAACATCTTAAACCGTCAAATAAGAAAGGATCAAAATAGCTCTTAAAACATGCCAAAATAGTTGAAAATGAAAAATCCAAAGATATTTAAAAAAATATTACATAATTTGATAGAGTGAGCAAAAATGAGTCTAATGATGTTTGTTTTGTCTCTATCTTATTAGGTCAAGAATTACTACCAAATGCCAATATTAGAAAAGGATAAATAAAAATAAATTTTTATTTGAAAATTAATTAATAATTTAATAAAGCTGAAATATATAAATTGAAGTAATATAGTATAACTAAATTAATGTAATGCAAAGGTCACCCAAGAGGAGAATTAGACTTTTGAAGTAAATAAATATTTAAGTTAAAATGGAAAAATGTGAAGTAATGAAGTATAACAAAATGAAAACAAACAATTTTGAGAAAATTGATAACTTCTTTCGAAAAGCAACTATCTCACAAAAAGTTATCTAATGTTTTCAAATTTTTCTATTTGATTAAGTTATATTAAAACATAACATTAAATCTCCTACCTCGTGAGTTTTACATCGCTTTGATTTTGTTATACTACATTGTTTCAATTTTTCTTAGCTTAGTTACACTACATATTTAATGAATTTAAAAACTTAATTTATAATAAATTATTTTAAATTATTTATTAATTCGTAACAGCTCAAAATGACATCTAATTGATACAAAACATATCTTAATATACTTGTCTCAAATAGCTTTATCTAATTAAATATTTATTTTATGAGACATTTTGATTCATAAATATTTTGATTATTGAGGATATTACACTCAATCCTCTAAGTATCTTTGAGTGTATCTTTCTCATACAATTTATCTTATGTTTTCAAGTTTTCTCTTTGATTAAGTCATTTACAATGAAGCTCAAATTTTCTTCTTATGTGACCTTTAAATTTTTTTCATTTGGTAATGTTAAAATAATAATTTACTATTATTTAGACAATATTTTTTAATTTATAATAATTTTAAACAACATTTGTTCATTAGAAATAAATGTCATTATAATTATCTCGGCCATCTCTTTCCAAATAACTTTTTTATATTATTTTAAATTTAGTTTTTAACATTTCGGCAAGTTTTTTTAAAATAGTTAATTATACACAATTTAACAATAGAGTTTCTTTCACACGATCTTTTTAGTACCTTGGAATATAAAATTCTCACGCAATTTAACTTTATCCTCGAAGTTTTTTACTTTAATTTTGTTATATTAAGCTGAAAAATTCGAAATCTCCTATCATGTGATCTTTACATTACATGGATTTAATTTATCATACTTTCCTTTAATTTATCTCATTTTTTGCTTTGACTTACTTTACATTAATATTAAATTGATATATTTGTTATTATTTGCATTATCAAATTTGGAAGTTGAATGTAATTAAAAATGAGATCTGAGTCAGACGAAATATATTACATTTGAATCATGTTGATGAACTCTATCTAATTAAATATTAATTTTTATGAATTAAAAAATTTTATTTAGTATGATTGTTGAACACTTTATAAGATATTTTCATCCATATAATATTTGATGACTCAGAATGTTGCACTCGATGTCTTCAGTACCTTCGAATGAAATGCTGCCATAAAAGGAAACATATTTCTTCAAAGGGCTTGCTTTGATTTGAATATATTACTATGAAAATGCAATTCTCCTTTCAAATGACCATCACATCACTTTGATTTTGATATATATTTCTTCACTAAATCTCATTCTTATGTTAATATATATTCATCTATTATTAAAATTATAATTTATTATTTTTTTATGTTTAATTCAATTTTTAGTTTAGAGTAATTTGAATTGAGGTTTTGATGGAAGCAAAACAAAGTTTTAGGCTAGTCTTAATAAGCTCGTTTCAATTAAATGCATATTTTTTATGTTTTTAAAAATTTAATTTTATATGATTTTTTTAGACTTTATGAAAGATTTTCATTTGCATTAGGTTAATGATAAGGATGTAACAGATGATTTCAACCATGGAACAAAAATTTCTAAATAAATTTCTCATTTTCACAATTTTTTCACTTTGATTTCTTATGTATCTATGAAGCTCTACATATTTTATCATTTGACCTTTACCTATGACTGATTATATAATATTACTTTTCTTTAATTCGTCTTAATTCAATTATTGAATTTCTTTACATAACATTAAAAATTAAATTTTAATATTTATCATTATTTATATATGTAATTCAGAGTAAGCCCTATTGAGGTTTGATCTACTAAAAAATTAAGTCGTTAGACTCCACTTAAATATACATTTTTTATATTTTTAAATGCTTTATTTTTACATTTAGAAATATTTTCATTCATATTGAATTTTAAGAATAAGTTGGATGTACTTGATCTCCTTAGTATCTTCAAATTAAATGTTATTGAAAAATTACCTCATTTCATCCAATATTTTGCTTAGATTTCGTTAGATTACAATGAAACTTTAATTCTCCTTTAATGTGAACTTTACATTTCTTTGATTTTTTATATTATTTTGCTTCAAAAAATATCATTTCATTTAGGATTTTATTTACTTAGTATTAAAAATATTGTATTGTTATTAATGCATAATTTCTATATAAATTCATAATAATTCCAAACTTTTTTTAATGAAGATGAAGTAAATATCTTTGAAATTGTTTTTGGTGAGCTTTATTAATTTTTATCTTTTTTATTTTTTTAGTTATTTGCTTCATGAGCTTTAACAGACTTTATAAGGAATTTTGACACACTTAATAGGGAATTTTGACAAACTTTTGACAAACTTTGTATTTTTGGGTTATCTATCTCCTGTGCTCTATCACGTTAGTGTGTTAGAATGCAACTTTCTCCTATACTTTTTTCTAGATGACTCAGATTTTTTCCTTTGGTTTTGTTTTATTTCTTTGTACTATAAATCTTCTCATGTGTGATTTTTAAATAGCGTTGAGTTTTCTATATTACATTGGTTCAATTTTGCTCTAATTTATCAAGGTTATAATGCTTTAATTTATCTTATTTTAGCTCTATTTCATATTTATTTAATATCAAAATGATTATTTATTATTATTTATGTTTACTTAACTTTGTAGTGTTTAATAATTTCAAAGAAAATTTGACAGAGATGAAAAAATGTCATTGGACACATCTAGATGAGCTTTATTCTTTTAAAAATAATTTTTTTTTATTTATAAAAATTTAATATTATAGGAGTTTTGCACATTTTATGAGGCAATTTGATTCGAACCAAATTTGATGATTAAAGATGCTACAATATAGATCACTAAATCTTTCAATACATATTTCTCGTACTATTTCTCATTTCCTAAAATATTTTTCTTCGATTTTGTTATATTTGCTTTATTGACCTTTATGAATTTAAGTATTCTTGTTTATATTTTAAAATAATTTATTTTCTATTCCTTTTGCATGCTTTATAAGACATTTCAATTCATTCATTCTATGGCTATCATGCATGTTATTATAATTTCTTAGAATCTTCGAATGAACCTTTCTCAAACCATTTATGTGATTTCTTTCAAATTCATCACTATCATTTGGATATATTACTATGTAACTTGATATTTTTATTAATGTAACTTTTAAGTTACTTTTGTTTGCTCACACTACTTGGTTCATTTTATCTTACTTTTATTTTAATATATATAAACTTAAAATTAAAAGAATATTTTGTTGTTATTTATGATCATTTAATTTTGTAATAAGAACTACAACTGAGCTTTCGTTAAGACCTAATAATTGTCATTGGACCTATCCTTAAAAACTCTATCAAAAAAGTTTATTTTTATGTTTTTGAATATATACTTTTCTTGGCTATTAATATATTTTGCATGCCATTTTACATCTCAACATATTTGATTGTCTAAAATGTTATAGTCATTTTCCTCTTATATTTTGGGAAATTTTTTTTTAATATAATTAATCACATTTCTTTAAATTTTTTTATTTGATTTGATTATGTTAAACTAAAACTCAAGTTCTACTCACTTGCAAGTTTTACATTAATTTCATTTTTATATTTTAAATAGTACAAACCTTTTTCAATTTAGCTTAATATTTATTTTTGTAATATTAAAATTGTAATGTGTGATTATTTATGCTTATTTAATTTTTTAATTCATTTAAATTCTAATGAAGGTTCAAAAGATAGAAAACAAAACTTGGTGCACTTGTTTAGATCATGTCTATCTAATTTAAGATTTTATAATTTGTTTTATAAGAATTCAATACACTTTGTGTTCCTTCAATTTATGCCTAATTTGACTCTCTAGAATAATATATTTGATCACCTTAGTACCTTACAAGAGTACTTTTCCATACAATTTATTTCATTTCTTCAAATATTTTCTTTTAATTTTCATATTACATTACTTCTATTTTTCATACTTTAATTTTATTACAAATTTTCTTAAAATTGAAAGTATAATTTATTATTTTTTATATATATTTACTTTTTTATTTCGAAGTAATTATAAAGAAAAACTAATTAAAATGAAATAAATACTACTGTTCTCATCTAAATGAGGTCAATTACCTTAAATATTTATTTTCAAATTTTTCAGTACTTTTTGTAAGGTTATGACTTGTTTTATGAGGTATTTTGATTTGCACTTAATGTTATCATCAAAGATGTTATGTTTGATCTTCTTAGCAATTTGGAATAAAACTTTCCTTCACAATTTATGTCATTTCTTGTAAATTTCAACTATAAATTTATCTTTAATATATGTTCAGTTATAATAATTTATTATTATTTATCCATTTTTAATTTTGTATTTCCCAATAATTCTAAGTTAGTTCTTATCGTGCTAAAACTAATGTCATTCGACTTGTCTATATAGGCTCTTTTATACTGAACATTTATTTCAATATTTTTTAATATTTAGGTTTCCTAAATTTAAACTTACTTTACAAGATAATTTGATTCATAACTAATTTGAAGAGCAAGAATGTTTGACTCGATAACTTTTGCTTCCTAAAATTAAACAATCCTATGTAATTTATTTCTTTTCTTCAACTCTTCATTTTTACCATTTTTTAATATTTCTATGAAATTCCAATCATTCTCTTTTGTGACCATGATATCCCTTTAACTTGGTTATATTACATTATTTTAACTTGACTCATTTTAGTTACAATATATAATACATACACATGATTTTAAATTTAGTTTATAACATATGCTTTTTTATTTTTTTAATTTATAGAATTTCTAAACATTTTCATATGGAGACAAAAACTATGTCATTAGACTCTATAAAATGAGGTGTAATAATAAAATTTTAATATTTTATATTTCTAAGTGATTTAACTTTTAAGGTTTTTGCATGTTTATAAGATAGTTTAATTTATTCCTTATTTAGAGGTTAATGACTTTGCACTCTACCAGCAAAGTATCTTAGAATGTAACTTTCAATTATAATATCTCTCATTTTCACAATTTTTACTCTTTTTTTTATATTAATATGTAATTCTAAATCTTGTCTCCAGTGACTTTTAGATATCTTGTATTTACTTATATTAAATTTTCTCAGTTTATCTCTTTTCATCATTAACTCATATTTATGAGATATTATAATAAAATTGTATTCTTATTTGTCATTAATTAATTTCATAATTCACAGTAATTCAATTCAAGTTCTAATCAAATTGAAACAAAACTTGTTGAACAAGGACTTTATTTAATATTAAAATTATAGTTTTTTGTTATATGTTGACATTTACTTTAAAAATTAGTAGTAATGCCAAACTAGGTTAGATCAAACAAAAGAAGTACATCGTTGGACTCATATCAATAGGCCTTTTCAATAAAATATTTGTTAATAGAATTTTAAATATGTTGTTTTTTGAAGTTTAGAGAGGTTTTAGAAGTGAATTTGATTCTTAATTGATTTAGTGATTGAGAATGTCACCCTCGTTCGACCCAGTATCTTTGAATTCCAGTGTCCTTAGAAATGTGTATCTTTCTTTAAATGTTTTGCTTTAACTAGTAACATTACCATGAAGCACTAGTTCCCCTCTTATGTAATCTATACATCACTTTAACTTATCTATACTACTTTACTTTAACTTATCTCTTTTTAGTTGTAATATACATATATATATTATTAAAATAAGTCCTTTACTACACTTATTTATTTTTATAATTCAAAGGGTTTTTAATATTTTCACTCAAGAAGATCAAAAATGTTGTTAGACTGATGCAGATGAGCTCTATTAAATTTAATATTCATATTTATAATTTTAAATAGCTTATTCTTTAAGGTTTTATTTGCTTTACAAGACAGTCTAATTTATTCTTAATTTTATAATCGTGTATATTATAATCTATCACGTTATTATCTTGGAATACAACTTTTTAATAAAATTTGTATCATTTTCTTAAATCTTTTTCTTTGATTTTTCTATACTGCTATGAAACACTATTCATATTTATTATGACTTTTACATCACTTTGATTTGATTATATTAGGTTGCTTCAAGTTTTTTCATTACATCATCAACATATAATTAATTTATATTATAATAAAAAAAATTAATACTTATTCTTATTTGTATTGGTAATTTATATTAATTTCAAATGTGGTTCGATTGTGACGACACAAACATCATTGAACATGAGTTGATAAGCTATACCCAATTAAATATTTATTCTAAAATTTTTTACAATCTGATTTGTTGATCAAGGATTTACACTTTATGTCTTTAGTGTCTTAGAAAGTAACTTTCTTGCATAAGTTTTTTCATTTTTTCAAAATTTATTTCTATGATTTGGTCATATTACTATGTAACTTTAAATCTCTTTTAATGTTTCATTTACATTTATATTATATTTCATCAACTCATCTTCTTCCACTTTCATATATATATATATATATATATATATATATATATATATAGTTAATATTGAAATAATACTTTATTATTTCTTGTGTTAGTTTGCAATAGTAAGTCATAAAATTTAAAAATTAGAACAAAGAGGGATAAAACAAATGTTGTTAGACTCATTTTGACGAGGTCTAACTAATTAAATATTTAATTTTATATCTTTTCTAGAATTTTGTTAAGCTTTATGAGTCACTTTCATTTATATCTACTTTGTTTCTCTGGGACAATACACATGATCAATTTAGCATCATAAAATGCATTTTCCTACACAATGTTTCTCATTTCTTCAATTTTTTTAATTGTTAAAGTGCTGTGAAAATCTCAATTATTTTCTTATGCAACCTAAACATTACTTTCATTTTACAGCATTGCATTGATTTAATTTGTTTCATTTGAACTTTATTATAAATGCACTTAATACTAAAATGATAATCTATTATTATTTAAACTTTTATTAATTTTTTAATTAAAAGTAATTCTAAATGAGCATCGATCAAGATGAAACAAACATTGTTAGTCATATCGATGAATGCTATCTAATAAAATAAACTTTTTTATTTTTTAAAAATATTTTCTATAGTTTTTTCTAGGTTTATGAGTTTTAAAAATAACCTTTTTGTCTCTTTTTTTAAAATATTTCACTTCAAATTTTTAATAAAACTATGTAACTAAATATCCTCTTGAGTGATCTTTACATCGCATTAGTTTGGTTAAAATACAATGCCTTAATTTATTTTATTCCATCTTAAATATATATTATATTTGTATTAAAATAACACTTCATAAATATTTTTACATACCTATTTTAGTATTTCTCTATAGATCCAAATGAGTCCCAATTCAAATGAAACAAGAGTCATGTGATCCACATTAATGAGCTCCATCTGATTTAATATTAATTTTTATGTTTTTGAATATTTTAATTTCAAGTATTTTAGTAAGATTTACATGAAATTTTAATTTGCACCAAATTTGATGATTGAGGATTTAACCATCAATTTACTTGGTAAATTGGAATGCAACATTCTCTCATACTTAGTTTCATTTCTTCAAATTTTCACTTTTATTTGGTTCTAATTCCCTAAATCACTAATTCTCCTTATATGTGACCATAATTTCTTGTCATCTCATTTTATTTAAACTTACTAAATTTTATAATTCCTAGTGCATCAAAATGAGGTTCAACATTGACTAAAGAAATGATGTTTTACTCATCTCTTCGAGCACTTTTGAGATAAATATTGATTATTTATTTTTAAATGTTTCATTTTCTATGGGTTAGGCAAACTTTACAAGACATTTCATTCATACCTAATTTTAGATCAATGATGTTCTACGTTATCTCTTTAACATGTTGTAACATAACGTTGTTGTATAATTAATCTAAACATTTTAAACTTTTTTTACATTGACTTGGTTCTATAGTTAGGTAAACTAAAGCTCCTCTCAAGTGATAATTACATCACTTTGATTTTGTGATGCTATATTGATTAAACTTATTTCATTTTAGCTTTAATATATAATTCTATAATATTATAATAATATTATTTTAAATTTTTTTAAATTTTATATTTTATTTTACAATTGTTAGTAATTCAAAACGATGTCTAGTTGAGATGAAATAACTTCAATATTGACAAGAGTTTTTATTCAAAAATGATTTGATGACAAGCAATTTTATGCTTGATGTCTTTCATATATTGGAATAAAACTTTATTGTATAATTTCACTTGTTTCATCAAATGTTTTACTTTCGTTTGACTATTGTTACACTCTAAGAATCTTCCCTTGTAATAATTACATCACTCTAGTTTAGTTATATTATATTGCCTAATTTTTTCTCATTCAAGCATTAATGTAACTTTAATTAATATTTAAATATTTATTTTCAATTATTTAGTCTTATTAATTTAAATAATTTGTAGCAATTCCAAAAGATATCCCATCGAGCAAAGACAAAAGTTGTTGGACTTGTTTGAATAAGCTTTATTTTATTAAATATTTACTTCTATATTTTTAAAAATATTATTTTCTATAGTTTTTTCTAATTTTAGAAGACCTTTTGACTCTTGTATGATTTAAAGATCGAGAAAGTTATAAACAAAAACATTACAATATTCGAATATAGTATTTCTTTATAGGTTAACACGTTTCTTACAATTGTTCTATCTTGTTTTGTTATATTACGATGAAACTATAAATCTTCACTTATATAACCTTAAAATTTTTTTGACTTGGTAACATTTCTTTGGTTTTATTTATCTAATTTTAACCTTATAATATATTTGTTATATATTAAAAAAACAATTTATTATTATTTATGTTTATTTTACTTTGTAAGTTATATTTATGAAAAATAAAGTTCAATTAAGATGAAATAGACATCGCTAGAGTTGCCTCAACGTGGACTATCCAATTAAACTTTTAATTTTAAATCTAAAAAAATTTATTTTCAAGGATTTTAATATGTTTTCTAAGGTATTTCAATATGTACCTACTTTGATGATCAATGATGTTATGCTCAATCTCCTTAGTATCTTGGTGTGCACCGTTTTCATGTAAGTTAACTCTATTTTTTAAATTTTTTCTTTTGATATGGCTATATTACTTTGTAAGTTGAAATCGTCTCTCCTATGTATACATCACTTTGATTTTATTACATTGCAACTTTTTAACATAAATAATTTAAGTTTTATTATATATTTACTTAATATTTAAACAACAATTTAATATTAATTTTTCTTATTTAATTTGTGATTGTTCGTAATTCGAAGCAAGGTATGATTGAGATGAAACAAATGTCATTGAACTCAATCAAATTATCTTTATCCAATAAAATATTAATTTTCTAATTTTTAAATAGTTTATCAATTATTTTTGGCTTGTTTTATGAAACATTTCAATTATTAACTAATTTTATAATTGAGGCTATTATGCTCATTCTCCTTCAAGTCTTGGAATGACACTTTCTCATATATTTATCTCATTTTGTCAAAGTTTTTCCTTCAAATTAATTCTATACTATGTAACTCTAATTATTGTCTTGTCATGTTAACATCATTTTGATTTAGTTATATTGCATTACTTCAATTTATCACTTATGTTTCAAATTATGATTGTTTATTGTGATAATCCTTATAATTCCAAACATGGTTTGATTTATATGTAATGAATCATATTGCTCTAATCTTGATGCAATTAAATATTTATTTTTAATAATTTTAAAATTATATTTTTTGTAGTTTTTTCTTGCTTAACCATTCATTTTAAGTTCTACTTGAATTGATGGCAAAGAAGTTACAATCAATCTCATTTGTTTCCTAAAATGCAACTTTCCAATATAATTTCTTTTATTTTTTCCAAACTTTTTTGCTTTGATTTAGTCAGATTACTATGTAACTCCTAGCCTCCTCCTTTGTAACCTTAACATGTCTTTGATTCAGTTATATCATATTGCTTAAATTTATATTAACTAAATTTTAATTTATATTTACCTAGTTTTAAGAAAAATTTAATTGTATATCCTTATTTTATTGGATAATTTGTCATAATTGGAAATGAAGTTCAATCAAGATGAATAGTAGTGAAATCAAACTTTACTTTTTATGTTTTTCAATATTTTCTTTGTGTTTTAGTGCCCTTAAGAAGATATTAAGAATTGTATTTAATTGGATAATTGATGATGTTCTATTCATTCTTTTCAGTACTTCGAAGCCAACTTTGGTGTACAACATCTCTTATTTCATGAATTGTTTCCTTTTGATTTTGTCATATTACTTTATTACACAAAATAATTTCTCATGTGACAAATTTTTTTGACATGTGATATTACATTGCTTCTATTAATCTTATCTTACTATTATTTTAAATTTATTTAATAATAAAAAATAATTTGTCGTTATTCACTCTTATTTACTTTTATAATTGAAGTAATTATAAACGAGGTTCAATAAAGATGAAATAAATATCATTGCACTCATCTCAACGAGCTCTATAAAATTAAATATTATTCTTTATATTTTGTAATCTTCCATTTCTAAGATTTTTGTCTGACTTATGAGATAATCGATTTTTACTTAATATGATGATCAAGAATGTTACACGCTATCTCTTTACAAGCTTGGAATGCTACTTTCTTGTATAATTCATCTCATTTTGGTTAATGTTTTTTTTTATTTTGTTAAATTATCATATAACCTTAAATATACTCTTGTGTGGCCTTTATATTTCTTCAAATTGGTTACATTACGTTACCTTAATTTATCTTACATCAACGTCATTAAAGATTTAAATAATACTAAAATAATAATTTAATTTTTCCCTATTTATTTCTAATTCATAGTAATTTCAATTGAGGACTAATAAAGGTAAAGCAAACATCATTTAATTCATCTTGATCAACTCTATCTCAATAAATATATATTTTTATATTTTTTAATTAGTTTAGCATAAAATAATACTCCAAATCACTCATAAAAAAACTTAAGAACAAAAAACACTAATTAAACCACTCTTTAAGATAGAGGTAAGCTAAACCCTTAGAATAAAAAAAATAAAAAATAAGCTATGATGTCATTATAAAAAAATAGAATTTGAATGAAGAGGAGAGGACAGTGACCATAACATTTCATACAAGCTAACTCATATACTCAACAAAAAAACTCAACGAAGCATATTTGTTTAAATTTAGCTAGATAGAAAATATGACAACTATAGCTTAGCTAATTTGAAAAAAAAAAAGAATTTGACGCTCGATGGAAAGGGATAGAGTGTAAAAAGGTGACAAAGATCTTTGGCTTCAAATTTCTTCATGATCATCACTTGAAACATTTTCTTTAGAATATTTTTAAAAATTTCATCCATAAAATTTACTCAACAATTAAACGATTTATAAACATTTTGTAATGTCTAAAATCACAAAATAAATATGAAAATTAATCGTTTTAGCTCTTGTTGATGTTTGCTTTTAAAGTTAAAGATTTTTATTTAAATAAAATATTCTAATGCTTTTAATAACTACGAAAAGAGTAATTGTGTTGGACTAGAAGAATTAGAATCATTAAGGACTATTCGATAAAGACAACTATGCAATTACATGGATGTAGTTTCACTAGAACATTCTAGAATTATGAATTGATCTAGGCCATGATATCTATATCATGATCTAAGCATCGGATTTAATTTTTCATGCACAGATTATGTTCAGAAAGTGTGATCAGAAAATTATGTGATCTGACAACTGATACAATTAGCACTTTTGAGAAATTAAATAAGGATACTTCAATTGCAAAATGGATGATCAGATGGTCACATCACTCTCACACTGATAGTAACATATTTTGGAATAAATTCTAGATTTAGAGGATATTTTTTAGATCTAAAATTATTTGAATGGGGATCAAGAGTCATTCCCTGACCCAATTAGTATAACAATTAGGTTCCATTAATTACATATAGGTTTAAGTAAGTTAGAGCTATATTTTTTTTTTTATTAAATTAATTATTTTTAAATTAAAAATTTTGAGGATATTGAATAAATAACTCTAAAAATGTCAAGAGTAGAGAAATTAGATCAAGGATATTATATTTAATCATCAAAGAAATTAGGAGTGGAACTTCTAATTTATTTCAAAAATTTAAATGATTCTTAGCAATCTAAAAAATTAAAATAACTAAAAGCACAACAAAAATAGATCTCTTAATAGTCTATGACTCCAACATAGAAGATCTTCTTAGGATCTAACATTTGCCATTCTTCTTCATTGATTTCACTCATAAACTAACACATTAGCTGTCTAAAATCCAAAACTTCACTAAGAGAAATTCATGAGAAATACTTAAGGTTGTTATTATCAAATAAAGGAACTGTGCTAGGGATCAATACCTTAAGCATCTATCCCTTTTGATAAAAATAAAACCTGTAATAAAATTGAAAAAAATGAAATATTTATAGAAGTTACATAAAAAATGAAAGGTGGACTCCCCATGCATGTTTTCCAACACTTGAATAAGACTTCCCCTTAATTGATACATCTATCCCATAGTTTTGCTTTAATTTTTAATTTCTCCCTTTTTTGTTGTCATTCAAAAAGATTTCACACTCTTAAACTCAGTCTAAGCTTTGTAAATTGTTCACAACATAAGAGTTTTGTAAAAATATCAACCAATTCATCATCAGTAGGCATATATTTAAGTTCAACATGTCCTCTTAAAAAATTATATCTTATATCAAAATGTTATGTTCTATAATAATTAGCTGTTTTTTTTTTACTTAAACTTATTACACTTAAATTATCACAATAAATGAGAATTGGTCCTAACATAAAACCATAATCTACTAGTTATTGTTTGATCCAAAGGACTTGTGTTATACAACTACATCTAGTTTATATTTTGATTCTATATAAGATAGTAATATATAATTTTTTTCTTAGTAGTCTATGAAATTAGAGAATTTCATAAAATTTTTCATATTCCACTTGAACTTTCTCTATCTATTCTAGTTCTAGCAAAATCTACATCTAAGAATGCTCTTAATTAGTAATTTTGATCATTTATTGGACACCAACGTCTTAATTTTCTTTTTTCAACTAAACATCTAAATATGTATTTTATAGCAACTAAATGTATTCTTTTGAATAAATTTAAAATCAAGCTCATACACAAACACCATAAAAAATATGAAGAGTACTTGTTAAATTGTCAAATAGTGAACTTATAAGACCTCTATACATTTTATTGTTTATTGGCTTTCAATTTTTATCTTTATCTAAATGTGTGTAAGTTTCCATAGGCATGTCAATAGATTTAATGTTAAAGAAACCATAATTCTTTAATAATTCTTCAGTATATTTAGTCTATGATATAAAAATTCCATTTGATGCTTATTTAACTTGAGGGAGTTAGAGGAATGTAAGCTACCTATTAAATTCTTTTAAAATTCTATTTTCAATAAATCTAAAAATGCATTACTCAACTCTTCATTGCCAGCTCCAGACACTATATCATGTTTGTATATGTAACATAAAAGTTCTTATTCTCCATTGTTTTAATAAATAATGTGTTATTTTTCTAACTTGTGATCAAACCAGTTGAAACTAGAAAATTATAGTCAATCATAGCATGCTTTAGGTGCTTGCTTAAAGCCTTATAAAGTTTTTTGTAATTTATATATTTGATTTAATTTATTATTAAATTTAATTATTGGGAACTTTGTTATATAAACTTATTTATTTATATAACCATTTAAAAATCACTTTTATTACCCATTTAATATAGTTTGAACTTCTTGTGGTAAACATAAGCTAACAAATTTCTTATTGCCATAAGCTAGCTTTTGATGCAAAGATTTATTCACTATTTAAATCCTCAATATGACTATAAACTTTTGCAACTAATCTTACTTTGTTCCTAATTATGTTTCCATTTTCATCTAGTTTGTTGCTAAAATCCCATTTTGTTCTAGTTATACTTTTATCCATTTGTCTAGGACTTAACTCCCACAAAATTCCTTAGATCTTTGTTAATCATATGGATAACCCTTTATTTCTCAAGTACCCTTAACAATGCATGGTTTTTCATCACTACAAAATTATGCACATCACGTCTCTTATGTTGTCATTTTAAAGTACTATGAAACCTCTATATTTGATGCAAGTTCTACTATCTGTTATAGCTAACATACATTACTTTTTTTGAGGTTCCCACTAACTAGAGACCATTACATTTCAGCCTATGTAATCATCAAGAGAACGATCTTACTTATATAACTTTTCTTTTACTTGCATTTATCTAGGGTTAACTGACATTAATCTATCATTTGATTGATCCTAGGGTTATAGTTGAGCACTTCATCTTAATGCCATCCTTAATCTGACTTAATTAATCCCATTTGTTTATAATTTTTGAATTTTTGTGTTCGATGTTTAGGTAGAATCCATTCTTAGGACATGTTGGAAAAGTTAAACAAAATCATTCCTATATTGAAATACTAAAATTTTATTTATGATTATTTCATGTTTGTACCTAAATTTGTCAGAACATAATTTTTAATAATTTTAAAATGTTCCAAGAAATATAAGTTACAAATTAACAAAAAAAAAAGAGATTATATAACCAATATGCATAAATCTAAGTTGGATAACACAATTTTCTCATACATGTTCAAGCATGATTTTTGTTGGTTTACAATCATGGTTAAACATTTTTGTAAGATAACATCTAATGAATTCAATGTTGCATGTAGAAAATATTAATTTACAATGGCATATGACAATGCAATCAAACCAAATCCAAGAATTCCAGAGGCATGATGCTGTGCAACTCTCAATCACAATAAATGATTAAACTATTCATCAATAAGTCATGAATTCGATAAAATAAATAAATAATTGAGCATAAAAGAGTTTTTAAGTAGCACTTCATTGCAATCATACATATACAATGGTAACATTGTACTAGACAAACATGCCAAGTCCTTGCTAATGATGGATTTCTTATGTCTCCTTTGGAGAAGAATCATTCGTATAGGGCGAGCAACAATACTTTGTATGAACATCTCAACTTTTCTTTTCACCTATTCTTGATTTCGTAATTACTCATTTTAGGAACAATCATATCCTTTTGATGTGTATGATCTTATGGTACAAATTTGTCCTTTCAATTTAGTTAAGAGTACAACTTTTATTGTAATAGTCTTATACTATAAAAACCTTACCATCATGTTGCATGAAGCTTGTGTTGTTTAGTTATCAACTATGTTCTTTTGCACTCACATAGGTTGTACAAGTACAATACCCTTGCATCATATTATACAAACATTTCTATGTCTTCATAATCGTCATAAATAGCCATACGATAAGGTCATATAATTTGGTGAAATGATCACGTCTTATTGTTGTAAATCTCATATTGTATGATAAGCTTCACACTACTTTTTGGTTACTAAACAATAGTATCCAATTATCACCCTGACTTTTTACATTAAATAATCACACAACAAGACAATGATACTATACTACATGATCAGTCTTTCTTCATTTTAGCACTTTCCTTATTTTTATTTCAATTTAAAATTTTCTTGAAACATGAATCACTTTCTGTTTTGGTGCATTTTAGTTAATGCACATGTTAAATTTACTTATTACATTATGCAATCTCACAGGATGTATAGAAAGCTAAAAAAACATGCATTAATAATGTCCAAGAGATGTGTAAAAGAGTAGGTTATGTTTGAACATATGTGTCACATTATATATTGTATAATTTTTAACATTCTATCACAATAATATTAGTGAAGATGGGCAATAAATAGATTCAATCCACCCAAAACAATGCCATAGATCTTTATTATTATGAAAGTGTAGCCAACCATCTTTTATGATAAAAAACATTACATGCTAATCCTGTTAATGACATTTTCACAACACACAATAGTCAACATATGTTTATCATTTTTATAAAATTACTTCTCTGTGCATGGTTATGCGGATAACTTATTCAAAATTGAATGTATTTTTGATAAACTTTTTGAAGATCTTAGGAAAAATAATGAATAGATCAAAAACTGTAGCCTTCACATGAAATGAATTCTTTTAGTAGGAAATTGTTCAATAAGAATTCCCACACAAAAACTTGAAGAGTACAATGCTACCATCAACTTAAGCTACGAAATTCACTCAATCAAAATCTTGAAAACTTTTGTGGTGATTATAGAAAGGAGAATGAGTAACTATCACTTATTGTTTGATTACATGAATTAAAAATTAGATCAACTTGAGAGAATTTCAAGTGACTGTAGTTGACGTATTGCTCCTCTGAAAGATGGAAATGCTTTGTCAACACTCGAAAAAGTTGAATTGAAAATAAGTTAGACAATGTTAAAAATTGGAGCTAGATGTTTATGCAGATGATAGGGTCACTTGTAAAAATTCAAAGCACAATGTAAATAATTGAAAATAATAGAAGTATGTTAACATTCTTAATTCATAGGAAATCTTACTTTAAAAATCTTCGTAACTTTGAAACCATTTATACATGGGTTGTAACTAAATAAATGCACAAGTGCTTTGTAGATTGTTTGAACCAAAGCTAGTTCTATGCCAACAATCAAATAAAGGGAAGAAAACACAGAGTCATATTTTGCAGAAGTGGACACACCACACCAGTAATGTGGAGCCCATAAATATTTGCAAAGATGACTTACAAAGCAAAACACAAAAGTTCCCCCACACAAGTTATAGCATTGTTTAAAACAATCCTATAACTAATGGGTGATAAGAACTAAAACGTGTCTAAATAACCAATTAAAACAAAAAGGTTAATGTTCCAAAAATTGGGAAAAGTAAAATAATTCTCATAATTACAAAATCTTATAACCCATAAAAATGATTGTTTTTGGATAAACATAATTAAGAAATTTCCAACAATACCTTTTTCTTTTTTGATCTAGGCACATATCAAATAACTAGGAATTATAGACATAAATGAGTAAAAAAGTAAAAAGTTATTATTTTAATTATATGTAGATGTGAATTAAAGCTAAAATAATATAAATTGAAATAATATAATATAAACCAGACAAAGCAATTTAAAGGTCACACGAAAGGGCATTTGGATGAACTTTGTAATACATCAAATTTAATGTTAAATATTTTAAGAGGTGTGATAAATTATATAACAAAGTTGTAGCCTAACATAGTAAAATAATTGATTGAAGCATCCCCTAAAATGGAATATAGAATAATAAAAATGAGTTATGAGGTTGTCAAAGTTGTAGAAAAAAATTGATAATATTAAGAAATAAGCATAAATATAATTAAATTATTATTCTCTTAATATCAATCAAATATATATTAAATCAAGAAAGTGATATCAAGGTGACGTAAAAGTCACATCATAAAATTCTTAGGTGTGCAAGAATACAACTATTTTAAAGAAAAAGCTTAGAAAATATGATATAAATTATATAGGAATGTTGCATTTGATGATATTCAATAGATCAACTTTAATATCCTCAATCATCAAATCAAGTACGAATAAAAATTGTTATTTAATGCATGCCAAAGTAATGTAGTATAATAGATTTAAAAATAATTAGTTGAATATTTAAAAGGATTGACAACATATGACAGACAATAAGGACATCGATTTGATGTTGACTAGTTCTAAATTAAAATTATCACAATTTTATAAATTAATTATAAAAAAGAAACAACAAATTTATTTTTTTATTTTAAGAAGATACAAAACAATGTCAAAATGAGACAAATTGAAGGAAACAAATACAACTAAATTAAAGCAACATAGAGTTCATGTGAGATGAGATTCAGTTTTTAGTAGTAATATAATTAAATGAAAGAAAATATTGGAAGAGATAAGAGGAATTGTATAAGATAGTTGCATTCCAAGGAAGTAAAAGATTGAGTGTAGTATTAATCTTTAAATAAGGCTCAAATTTGAAAAACTGTTAAATAAATTTAAAAATAATTAAAAAAATTAAAAAATAATTAAAATAATTATTTTATTAAATAGAGTTCATCTAGATGAGCAAATGACATGTTTTTCATCTACATTGATTCCTTTGGAAAACATTGAAATACCAAAATAGGTAAGAATGGAAAATAACAAATTATTATTTCAATATTAAGCAAATATAAAATAAAGCTACAATATTATAAACAAAAACTATAGCACACACAAATCAAAGTGATGTAATCATCACACGAGGTGAGATTCAGAGTTACATCCTGATACAACTAAATCAAAGCAAAACATTTGAAGAAACATTTTGACTTCTATGGGAAAGATGCATTCCAAAATACTAAAGAGATTATGTGTAATATTGCCAACCATCTAGTCAAATACAAATCAAAATGTTAAACAAATTTTGTTAAAGCCTTGGATGGTAAAATATGTAAAAAATTTAAAATAAATATTTAATTGGATAGAGGTTATCAAACAAAGTCCAACAATGTTTACTTTCTCTCAATTGGATCTTATTTTTAATTATTGTGAATTACCAAAGAAAACAAGCATATATAATAATAATTATTTTAATATAAAATAAATTTATTATTAAAGATAAAGTAAGATTAATCAAAGCAGTAAACTATAAAAAAATCAAAGTGGTGTGAAGGTCACAAGAGAAGAAATTTTCTTACATAATAGAATTACAAAATTAAAACAAAAAATTTAAAGGAAAAAGACTTAGCTATTGGAAAGTTTGATTCCAAGATACTAAGGAGATTTAATGTAATATTCTCAATTATTAACTCATGTATGAATAGAAATGCATTGTAAGTTATGATAAAAAAATTTAAAATATAATATTTAAACTTTAAAAAATTAATATTCAATTTAATAAAGCTAATCAAGGAGAGTCCAATGATATTTGTTTTTCCTTGGTTGGACGCCTTTGAAATTACTTCGAATTACCAAAATAAACCACCAAAAATAATAACAAAAGTTTTAATATTAAAAATATATATATAAAAATAAAAAGATATATGAAAGTAATGTAATATTATTAAATAAAAAACTTTGTAAAAGTCATATTAAGGAGTTTTGGAGTTATATAGTAATATATCCAAATGAAAGTGAAATTAAGAAGAAATTAGATAAATTACACGTGAAATTTGCATTCCAGGATACTAAGTAGCTCGATTGCGACTTCCTTGATTGTCAAATCCTCTACAAGTTGAAATGCCTCAAAATGCATGCCAAATCCATCTTAAATAAAATATTTAGAAAAATAGAAATGAATAATTAATGAGAATGAACTTATCTTACGGAGTAAAAAAAAGTTTAATTTTGTCTTATTTTGTTGCCATTTCAAAATACTACAAATTACTAAAGTAAAGAAGGTTAAATAATAATAAATTATTATTTTATCATAAAGTAAATATATATTAAAACTAAAATGTGATAAATTGAGGAAACATAATGTAGCCAAATTAAAGTGATGTAATGATTAAAAGAGAGGAGAATTAGAGTTTCTTTGTAAAATAATAAATATATAGTAGAATATTTGAAAGTTAGAGTTTCAAGGCAATATAACCAACTTAAAGTTTACTTTAAAAATATTAGATAAGTTGTACAAACAAAATTGTATTAAAATATTCTAAAAAGATTAAGTATAACATCTTAAATCATCAAATTAAGAATAAAAATATCTTTCAAAGTGTACCAAATAAAAAAATCAATTATTTAAAAATATAAGTATTTATTTAGAATAATTTAGCTCATAATAAGAAGCCAAATGACATATGATCCATGTCAATTAGGCCCCGTTTGAAATTACTATGGCTTAATAAAGTAAATCAGGAAAAATATAAATAAATTATTATTTAAATATAAAATAAATATAAATTAAAGCCATAAAAATATAAATCAAAGTGATGCAAAGACCTCATGTAATGAGAGTTAGAGTTTCATAATGGTACAGCAAAAATAATGTGAAATATTAAAAGAAATGATATAAGTTAAATAAAAAGTTCAATTCTAAGAAATTAGGAGATCAAGGTAAATAAAAAATTTAAAAATATAGAAACGATCATTTAATTCGATATAGCTCATCGAGATGAGTTAATTGACATTTGTTTTGAATTGAAGAAAACTTATTAGGAATTATTATGAATTACAATTATAATATTACATACCTAATAAAAATTTATTATTTCACTATTAAATAAATATATGTTAAAACTGACATTAGATAAATTGTTGTAGTGTAATATATCCAAATCAAGGTGTAATAAACATCACATGAGAGAAGATTTAGAGTTACCAAGCAAAGAAAATCAAAGGAAAAAATTTGAAGAAATGTGATAAATTACAAGAGAAAGTTGTTGTCATTTTCTTTCTTACTAGGAAGATCAAGTGTAAAATCTTTGATTATCAATTCAAGTACAAATCAAATTATCTAAAAATGAAAGCAAAAAAATTGTAAAAAATTTTAAAAATTTATATCTAATTGTACTTTAGGTTATCATGGTTAGTCCAATTGTATTTGTTTGTTTATTAAACTTCATGTTGAATTACTATGAATTATCAAGGCAAATGAGATTAAGTAGTAATAAATTATTGTATTAAAATTAAGTGAATGTATAATAAAGATGAAAAGAGATAAATAGAAGTAATTTAAGACAACTAAAGCAAAATAATATAAAGGTTCTAGGAGAGGTCATTTCATGTTACATAGTAATATAGCCATGCCATAAATAATAATTTGAAACAATGATACTAATGAAATCTAGTGAACATTCTTTATCATAAATATTTATTATTATTGGAGTGTGATAAATTGAAGCTATTTAATATAACAATATCAAGGACATGTAGAAGTCACATCAGAGGGTTTTAGGAGTTACGTGGTAATATAATCAAACGAAAGAAAAAAAATTAAAAAAAATAAGACAAATTATGCAAAGAAATTTTTATTCATAGATAATAAGAAGAATGAGTATATCATCCTTGATAATCAAATGAGCTACAAATAAAAATATTTCGCAAATCTTGAAAAGTTAAAGTAAAAAAGTTTTTAAAAATAGAAAAATTAATATTTTGTAGGATAAATCTCATCAAGGTGAGTCTAAGGACATACGTTTTATTGAGGTCATACCATGTTTTGAATTACTACAAATTACCAAAATAGAAAATCATAAAAAATTATATATTATTTTTTTAACACTAACTAAATTCATGGTAATATAATGTAATCAAAGGTCATAGGAATAGAGAATAGAGCTATATGATAATATAATCTAATCAAAGCAAAGAATTTGAGAAAATGAGAAATTTTACTAAAAAGTTACATTCAAAGATACTGCAGAGATTAAGTGCAACATCTTTAATCATTAAAATAAGTATGAGTCAAAACATCTCATATAACATTCTAAAAACTAAAAAAACAAACAAATATTTCAAAATTTAAGAAAAAATCATATTTTGTAGGGCTTCTTTAGATGACTCCAATCTTGTCTCCAACAAATGTAATTCTGAATTACTTTGAATTATAATATTTAAAAATATATAAATAATAAAAAATATTTTTTAATATTAAGTGAATATATATTAATGTTTAAGTGAGTCAAATTGATGCAATACAAAAATAATAAAGTTAAAGTTGATATAAAAGTCAAATGTAAAGAAAAGTAATGTTTGTAGGGTAATGTAACATAATAAAAAAGAAACATTTTAACAAATGAGATCAATTATACGCAAAATTTTCTTTCCAATGTAATAAGGAGATCGACTATAACATCTTAATCTATCATATCATTTATTAATCAAAATATCTCACAAAAACATTTTAAAATTATAGAAAAATAATTTAGAAATATAAAAAATAACTATTAAATTAGATAGAGTTTTTTTAGACTAGTTTTATTATCATTAGTTTCTTCTTAATGGGACCTAATTTGAAGTTTCAAAAAAATACCAAGCCCAAAATGCATAAATAGTAATAAAAATATTATTTTAATGTTACTTAAATGCACTATAAATCTCAAATTAGATAAATTGAAGAAATATAACATAAAAAATGAAAATGATTAAAATGTAATAAGAGACCTGAATTAGAATAAAATACTAATGTAACAAAATCAAGTAAAAAATTTTAAAGAAATGAGAAAAATTGTATGAGAAATTTTAAGGTAGCAATCTTTATGGTCAAATATGTATCAGCCAAAATGTCTCATAATGCATGAATAAAATCTAGAAAACGAATTATTTAAAAAAATAAAAATTAAATATTTAATTAGATAAAACTAATGTGAGAAGTCCAAAATTTTTATTTTTCTTTTATCACATCTTTTCTGTAATTATTACTAATTACCATTTTAAATAAGTATAGATAGTAATGAAGTACTAAAGTATTATGCTAACACATATTAAAGCTAAAATGACATAAACTGAAGCTATTTAGCGAAGAAAATCAAAGGCATATAAAATAATACACAGAGAAGATTTACTATTAATTATTAATATAATCAAATAGAAGAAAATTATTTTCAAAAAATGAGTTAAATTATGCAAAAAATGTTGAATTCAAAAACACTATGGTAACTGACCTAAGCATTTTGGAATGATAAAAAAGGTATGAATCTAAATATGTCATCAAGTGCACCAAAACGACAAAAATAAAATATTTAAAAAATAAGAAAATAAACATTTAATCAAATATAATTCATCTACATTAATAAAACCAAGTTTCTTTCATCATAATCAAACCTCTTTTAGAGTTATGACATATTACAAAATTGAATATGCAAATATTAATAATAATAAATTATTTTTTTAATATTAAGAATATGTATAATATTATTGAAATGAGATGAATTGAAGTAACATAATATAAAAACATCAAATAGATTTCTAGGTGACATGCATAGAGAATTAATGTGTTATGCTATCATAAGCAAATGAGAAGGAAAGATTTCAAGAAATGTGATAAATTGTTGGAGAAAGTTGCATTTCATGATACTTGGTAGATCAAATTCTTAGAAAGAGTATTTAGAAATAAAAGAAATAATATTTAATTACATAAAGGTCATCAAGATGTTTCCAATGATGTCTGTTTTTGTCGATCGGGCATCATTTGGATTTTAGAGTCACAAGAGTAGTGATTTGGAGTTGCACAGTAGCATGACTAAGTTAAAGTTTAAAATAGCAATTGATGGGACAAGTTGTACAAGAATGGTGCACTCCAAAAATATGAGATATTTAATTACACAAAATGAAATTAAATTTCAATTAATGGATATGAATTGAAATGTCTCCTAAAGTTTCCCAAAATCCGAAAAAATGAAATATGTAAACATATAAAAAGAAATATTCAATTATTTTCACGACATCAAAATTACTCCAACAAGGTTAGTTTCATCATGAAGAGCCATGTTTCGAGTTACTATAAGTTGCCTTAGTAAATAGACATAAATATTAATAAATTATTATTTTAAATTTAAGTAATAATATATTAAGGGGAATAAGATAAATTAAAGAAATATAAAGTGACAAAATCAAGGACCTATAAAGCTCACTTGAGATGAGAAATATAGCTTCTTAGTAACATAATAAAATCTAAATGCAAAATTTAGAAAAGAAATTATATAAGAATGTTTTATTCAAAAATAGTAAGGAGACAAAGTGTAACATCTTTGACCAACATATTATTGATAAATCAAAATGTTTCTTAAATTGAACCAAAATCAAGGAAAATAAATTCTTTTAAAATATAAAAGTGAATATTTAATTATATAGAGCTCTTTGAGAAAAGTCTAACAAAGTTTGTTTTGCCTGAATCAGACCTCATTAGAAATATAAGGAATTACAATAATTAAATAGGCATAAATAATATTAATTTTTTATTTCAACATTAAATAAATATAAATAAAGATAAAATGAAATGAATTGAAATAATTTTATGTAACTAAATTAAAATAATGTAAAAGTCACACAAAAAGAGAATAAATGTTCAATTATAGTATAAATAATTCTAAATTAAAATTTGGAAGAAATGATATAAAAATTAAGGAAAATTTACTTTCCAATGTACTAAGGAGGTCTAGTTTAATATCCTCAATTATTATATTATGAGCAAATTGAGATAGTTTGAAAAATATATGAAAATCTTAAGACACTAAAAATTTAAAAATATATAATTAAATATTTGATTGGATAAAGCTCGTCAAAATCAACCACAACAACATTTGTTTTATCTCAACTAGATCTCATTTGCAATTACTGTTCATTACAAGAAAACATAAGCAAAAAATCTAATAAATTATTATTATTATGTTAAGTAAATATTTACTAAATCTAAAATAAGATAAATAAGAAAATGAAATACAACCAAATCAAGCTATGTAAGCCTCACATGAGAGAAGAATTAGAGTTTCATTATAATGTAACTCAATGAAAAAAAAATTAAAAAAATTAGATAACTTATATGAAAAAGTTACATCTTAAGATACTAAGGAGATTGATTCTAACATCTTTTATCATCAAATAAAACTAAAATTTAAAAGAGTCATAAAATAAGTCGAAAACAAAGATCATAATATATTTTAAAAATATAAAAATAAATATTTAACAACATAGAGATCGTTTAGATGACTCTAATGACATTTGTTTCATTTACATTGCATCACATTTGGAATTAAAAAAATAAATAAAACCTAAATAAAAATTTTGTAAGTCAATAATACGAAGTAAACAAATGTTAAATTTGGAATTAGAAAAATATAACAAAATCAAAACATGTAATTGACATACAAGACGAGAATTAGAGTTTCATAATAATATATACAAAGAAAAATGAAAAAGTTTAAAAAATAAAAATATTGAGTGGAATATCATTAATTGTGAAATTATGTTCAACTTGAAATATTTCATAACTTGTCCCAAAACGATAGAATTAAAAAATTTATAAAAAAGAATATTTAGTTTTTTGAAACTAATCAAGATGACTCAAACAATAATTGTTTCATCTTAATCAAAACTTATTTACAATTAGTACAATTTAACAAAGTAAATAAACATAAAAAAATAAAATATTTGTTTAATGATAAGTAAATATTTATTAAACTTGAAATGACCTTAATTAAAGTAATGAAATATTGCCAAATCATGATAATGTGAAGATCACAAAAAAGTAGATGCCAAGTTGAATACTAATATGACCAAATCAAAGCAAAACATTTGATTAAAAGTAATAAATTGTAAGGGTAAGAAGCATTCTAAAAAATAATAGAGATCAATTGTAACATCCTAAACCATTAAATCATGTATAAATCAAAATATCTACCAAAGATTGCAAAAAATTTAGAAAATAAAATATTTAAAAATAAAAAGTAAAATATTTAACTTGATAAAGGTCTTTGAAATGAGCCCTAAAATGTTTGTTTTATCTTGCTCATACTTAATTTGACATAACTACAAATTAAACAAATAACTGAACATAAATAATTAATTTTTAAATTTAAATTAATATATTTTAACGTTGAAATGAAATAAATTGAAACAACCATATAAAAGCAAATAAAAGTAATCTATGTCTTACTTGATAAGGTATTAAAGTTTCCTTGTATTGTGTCTAAATAAAAATAAAAACTTTAAAAAAAGTGAGATAAATTGTTAAGAAAATTCACAATGAAAGATACTAAGCACATCAGGTAAAGCAATCTCAATCATCAAATGAGGAATGAAATCTCCTATAAACAAACCAAAAAACATAGAAAATATAACATTTAAAAATATAGAAATAAATATTTAATTGGATAAATCATTTCTTGATAAGTCCAATAATGATTTATTCAACTTGATTAGACCTCATTTTTAATAACAATTAATTATAAATATAAGTTATAATATATAACAACAAATTAATGTTTTACTATATAGTAAATAAATGATCAAACTTAAATGAGATAAATATAAGAACCGTAATATGATAAAATAAAAGAATTGTAATGTTCATGTTAAAGATGAATTGGAGTTAAAAATAATGTAAATCATTTAATTAAAAATATTTATAGAAAAATGATAATGTATAAGCAAATTTGGCTTTCTAAGATTCTAAGGAGATCTATTATAACATCCTCGATCATCAAAATAAGTCGGAATCAAATTTTATAATAAAAAGACTAGAAAAAGAGTTGAAACTAAAGTAGATAAACAAATAAAAAATTTAATATTTAATTTGACAAAGCCCATCAAGACAACTCCAACGACATTTTTTAGTATACTAGGCCTCGTGTTGAATTCCTACAAATTACAAAAGAAATTAAACTAAAAAATAAATATTCTCTTTTATATTAAATAAATATATATTAAAGCTGAAAAAGGTAAATTAAGCCAATGTAATGTTACAAAAAATGGCTATGTAAAGGTAACATGAGAGAGGTGCTTGGATTCCAAACTAATATCAAAAGACCAACAAAAAATAATTTAAGAAATTTGACAAATTTCATAAAAAATACACAATCAATTATTTTTTTATTGATCTTTTGAGTTACCTGGAGTGAAACATTCTCATAAAATATGCCTCAATTCTTCATTTTTTTATTAGGTTATAATGCTATAAGGCTCCAAATCTCTTATCGTGTATCATTTATATTGTTTTGATTTTGTTATGTTATATTACTTTAATTTATGTGATTTTAGCTTTTATATAACTCTTCTAAATTTTTATATAATAGTTTATTATTATTTATGCTTTTTTACTTTGATAATTCAAAGTTAGTAAAAAGAAGTTCTGATCAAAAAGACAAAACATTGTAAGACCTACATTAATGAGTGCCATCGAATTAAATATTCATTTGAATATTTTTTAAATATTATTTTTTTATTTTTTTGTATATTATTTTCTACACAATTATATTTCGGTATTATTTGATTGATGAGGATGTTATACTTGATGATCTTATTTTCTTGGAATTAACATTTTCCAAACAATTAGTCTCATTTCTTAAAATTCTTTACTTTGATTTGGTTATTATACATTGCACACTAATTCTTCTTTTGTGTGACCTCAAAATTGCTACAATTTTTTATTATATTCCTTAAGTTTAAATCATTTTAGCTTCATTATATATTATCATAAAATTAAAATAATACTTTTTTCAATTTTTAAGGTTTTGAATTTTGTAATTCATAGTAATTTCGAATGTGGTTCAATCAACATCATCTTTGGACATGCTAGATTGGCTCTATAAAATGAGATATTTATTATTATATTTTTAAAAATTTTATTTTCTAGGGACTTCTTAAGCTTAACAAGTCATTTAGATTTGTACCATATTTAATGGTCGAGTATGCCATTATCGATTCCTATTTATCTTGCAATGCAACATTACAATGCAAACTTTTAATTTCTTCAAATGTGTTGCTATGATTTGGTTGGAATGCTATATATTTGTTATTCTTTTGTCTTGTGTCCCTTGCTTGTCTTTGTTTTGATTTTCTTACATTGTTATAATTTATAACATTTCAACTTTACTATAAATTTTCATCATATTTGAATAATATTTTATTATTATTTACATCTATTTAATTTTATAATTCTTAATAATATAAAATCAAATGCAATTTAGTTAAAAGAAACATCTTTATACACATCTAGTTAAGCAATATCTATTAAATATTAACCTTTAAATTTTAATAGTTGTAATTTCTATAATTTTGGCACATTTTATGATGCATTTTTATTAGTATATCTATTGATGATTAAGTAAAATACACATGAAGTGCATAGCATCTTGAAATGAAAATTTTCCAAACTATTTATCTTATTTTCTTTAAATTTTTCACATTGATTTTATTATATTGATATGAAACACTAATTATCCTCCTGTTTAATGTTTATATTGCTAAGGTTTGGTCATATTAAAATACTTCAAATCATTTTTCATTCTAATTGAATACATACTTACTTAATATTAAAAAATAAATGATTGTTATTTATGTTATTTATTTTTTATAATTCATAGCAATAACAAATGGCATCCGATGAAGATGAAATAGACATTGTTCAAGTCATCTAGACAAGCTCTATTAAATTAAATCTATATATATGTTCTTATTATTGAAGTAAAACATTATTATTTTTTATCCTGGTTATCGTTATTCACAAGTATCCAAATAAGGTTTGATAGAAAGTAAAACAAAAATCATGGAACTCATCTATACGACATCTATCAAATTGCATATTTGTCTTTGTATCTTTAAATTGCCAATTTAAATAAGAATAACAAATATTAAAATATTATTTTAAAATGATGAAATTTTAAATAAAAAACTAAAATGAGATAAATAGAAGTAACATAATATAACAAAACACATGTGATGCAAATGTCACATAAGGGGAAGCTTAGAATATCATAGCAATACAACTAAGTGAAAGAAACAAATTGAAAAATGTGCTAAATTGAATGAGAAAGTTGCTTTCCTTGATATTTAAGAGATCTAGTACATCCATGATCATCAAATTCAATCAAACAAAGATTTCTAAACAAGCCTACCAAAATGTTTGAAACAAAATATTTAAAAATATTAAAATAAATATCTAAATTGATACAGTTCATTAAAATTAGTCCAACAATGTTTGTTTTAACTCTATCAAATCTCATTTCAAATTACTCTGAATTACCTTAGAAACTATACATAAAAAATAACAACTTATTATTTAATGTTAAAGTAAGTATATGTTAAAATTGAAATGAGATAAATTGAAGTAATATAAAATAACGAAATCAAAGAGATTTAAAGCTTATATAGGACGATATTTAGGGTGGCATAGTAATATAACAATATTAGAGAAAAAAACTTTGATAAAATAAGATATGTTGCATTGTAAATTGCCTTCTCAAATAAAAAGCAGATCGAGTGTAACAACTTCAATATTTGAATCATCAAAAAGCCAATATTTCTCACAAAGAGTGCCAAACCCATAGAAAAAAATTTAAACTTATAGAACAAAATGTATCTCCAATTAGATAGTGACCATCGAGAGTACACCAATGATATTTGTTTTCTCTCCTTTGATATCATTCAAAATTATGATGAATTTCTTAGATAAATAAGCAAAAATAATAAAGAATTCATATTTTAGTATTTATTAAAAATATAATAATATTATAGTGAGATCAATTGAAGTGATGCACACAACAAAATGAATGCTACGTAAAGGTCGCAATAAAATAGATTTAGAGTTAAACAAAAATAAAATCATTTCAAAGAAAATTTTTTTAAAAAATATTATATATTATATGGAGAAATAACATTTCGAGATACTAATTAGATCAAGTGTGGAATCCTTGATCATCAAATTTGATATAAGTCAAAATAAGAGATAAATCATAAAAAACTTAGTAAATAAAATATTTAAAAATACAAAAAATAGATGGAGCACATCAAGATAAATCCAACAGCATTTTTTTGTCTCAATCAAATTACGATTTAAATTACTTTCAATTATCAAATTAAAAAACATGAATAATAAAAAAATGTAATTTTAATATTACTCAAATTTATGTCACAGTTGAAAATATTTAACTCAAATAATTTAATATAACGAAATAAAGAAGTAGTAAGGACATTCAATAAGGGTACTAGAGTTACGTAGTTGTAAAACTAAATCAATAAAAGTTTTGAAATAATGAGATAAATTGTAGGGTGTAGTAGCATTCCACGGTACTGAGGAGGTTAAGCATATCATCCTCAATTATTAAATATGGTAAAAATTAAAATGTCATGTAAAAAAGATAAAACCTTTGAAAATAAAAATATTTTAAAAAATAAAAATGAGTATTTTATCAATAGATCTAAAGATATGTCTAATGAATTTATTTTATAATAATTTGAATTGGTTTGAAGTTATTTCAAATTACTAAAGAAAATATTTTATAAATAATAATTAATTATTGAGTTTATTTTTAATAAATATTTAGTAAAGTTGGAGTAAGTAAGCTTCAAGCTACATAATATGCCTGAATCAAAGAGATAAAATGGTGACATGAGAGAAGAATTATTATTTCATTGTAATATATATAGATCTAAGCAAAACCTTTTAGCACATAAGTTAAATTGTATGAGAATGCTGGATTACAAGAATCTAAAAAGATTGAGTTTAATACCCATAATCATTAAATCAAGTAAAAAAATGAAATGTTTTGCAAAATAAGGAAAACTCTTACAAAATAAAACAAATAAAAATATGGTAATGCTTATTTAATAGGATACATCTAATCAAGATGTATCCAAGAGAATTTGTTACATATTATGAGACCTTTTTTTTCATTTACAATAAATTTCCAAATTAAACAAGAAAAAATAAAATTAATAATTATATATCAAATTTAAAAAAAGATAAATTGAAATAGAGTAATATAGCTAAATCGAAACAATATAAGGTCATCTGATAAGAGAATAAAGTTTAATAACAACTGATCTAAAGTAGAAAACATGAACAAATGTGTACAATTACATGAAAAAGTTGCATTAAAAGATTGTTAAGTATACAATGTGCATCATTCTAGAACACAAAAGTAGGCACAAATTAAATAGTCTTATAAAGTGTGTTAAAAGTAAGAAATTAATTTTATAAAAAATTTTAAAATAAATATTTAATTAGGTAGAGTTTTTCATGATAAATTAGATGATGTTTTTTCTTGTCCAAATAATAATAAATTATTGTTTTTTATAAAGTTGAGGTATATATTAAAAAAATAAATTAGAATGAAGTATATTATAATACAACTAAATGAAAGCGATCTAGTAGACACACGAGAGATGACTAGAGTTACATTGTTTATTTCTAAATCGACGTGAGAAATTTTGAGGAAGTAGGTAAATTGCACCTAAAATTAATTTTTGAATTATCAAGTGTAACATCTTCAACTATTAAATATTGTTTAAATCAAGATGCTTGTTATGTATATTAAACCTAAGAAAATAAAATAATTTAAAAATAGAAAAATGAATATTCAATTGAAAACTGATCATCAAGATGATTGTTTGCTCATCAAAAATAATAATAAACTATTATTTTTATATGAATAAAATATATAATAAAATAGAAATGAGATAGATTGACGAAACTTAATATAGAAAAATCAAAGTGATTAAAAAGTCATTAGAGAAAATAATTAGAGTTACATAATAATATAACCAATTCAAAGATAAAATATTTAATGAAATAAATTCTATAAGAAATTTACAATCAAAAATACTAAAGGGGCTGAGGTTAATAGCACTCATCATTGAAGAATGTTTGAATCATAATATCTCAATAAACAAGGAAAAATAATAGAAACTAAATTACTTGGAAGCATAAAAATAAATATGCATTTGGGAAGAGCTCATTGAGGCAAATCTGATGACATTTGCTTTGACTTGATGAGAACACATTTGGAATTATTATGAATTATAAAAATAGATAACCATAAAAAATAAGAAATTTTTATTTTAATATTATGGAATATTGGATTTAAAAATAAATATTACAAATAGAAGAAATGTTGTTTGCAAAGTCAAAGTTATACAAAGATCACATCATAAGAGCTTTAGAATTATATAGTGATACAAAGAAATCAAAGAAAAATATTTTGAGAAATAAGATAAATTATATAGGAGAGTTGTATTAAGAGATACCAAAATGATTCATGGTGTATTCCTTAATCAACAAATATGTTATGAATGAAATTTTCTCTTAGAACATACAAAAAACAAAAGAAAATAAATTATTTAGAAATATAAAAATGAATATTTAATTTTGATAGAGCTCAGTGATATTTGTTCTTGAACATCTACTTCCACTCAATCAAACCTCATTTGGAGTTTCTACAAATTACAAAATTAAGTAAACATAATTAACATTAAATTATTATTCATTTATATGGAAAATAATTATTAAAATAAAATTATATAAATTAAACGAATATAATATAATTAAATTCAAGTTATATAATTGTCATACAAGAAGTACTTTTTAGTTAAATTATAATATAGCCAAATAAAAAAATATTTGAAGAAATATTAAACTAAATGAGATTGTTACTTTGCAAGATACTAAATAAAATAAGAAAATAATTAAAAATAAAAAAATAAATATTTAATTAGATATAGCTCATTGAGATGTGTCCAGCGATCTTTATTTCACCTAAATGGGACTTCATTTAGAAATTTTGTTAATTACCACATTAAATAAGTATAGATAATAATAAATTATTATATTATTAGTGAGTATATCTAAATTAAAGCAAAAATAAAGTATACTGAGGCAACATAATACAAACGAATCAAAGTGATGAAATGGTAACTTTTGATGTTATTATGCAATAATTTTAATTTGAGATTAATTGAATTAAAACAATGTAACCATATCAAGGATTAGTAAATTTCATACGAGAGGAATTTTAAAATCAATTAGTAATATAACTTAATCAAATAAAACTATTTGTCTAAATTGGACAAATTGAATGAAAATGCAACATTCTAAAGAAGTAATGAAATTGAGAGCAACATTCAATAATGTTACATTAGGTTTGATAGAAATGACACTTAATGCGAGAAAAACATCAAAACATAAAATGTTATAAAAATATATTAAAATTTAATTTGATAGAGCTCTTTGAGTTTACTTGAATGACATGTGTTTCATCTGCATCAAATGTCATTTAGAAACATAAAAAATGAATTATTATTTTAATATTTACAAAAGATATAGTAAAATTTAAATGACTTCAATTGAAGCAATTTATTGTAGAAAATTAAAGGGCAATTATTGTAATGTTTGAGGAGAATTAGTGTAGCATGTTAATAAAACCAAACCAAGGAAACATTTTAATGAAATTAGGTAAATTATAATGGAAAAGTTGAAATCAAGGATACTAAGAAGATTGAATTAAACATGCTCAATCATTAAATAAGGCACAAATCAAAGTATATAATAAAACATATCAAAACCCAAGAAAAAAGAATATTTAAAAAATATTGAAAAAAAATTTAATTAGATAAAGCTCATCAAGGTGATTCAAATGGCATATGTTTTGCGTAAATCAGACAACATTTGAAGTTTTCGTGAATTGCCCAAAATAAATAATCATAAATTATTTCTTAAATATTATGTATATCAAAATTAAAGTTAAAATAATATAAATTATAGCAATAAAATACAACTAATTTAGACTAATGTAAAAGTCACACAAAAGAGGATCTACAGTTAAAAAAATTTAACCAAATCAACGTGAAAACTTTTGATAAATGAGAATAATCATAAGAAAAAGTTGAATTCTATTATACTGAACAAATAAAGTGTAAAATTCTTAATTGTGAAAACTTTTTCCAATGAAAATATCACATAAAACAAGTAAAAAAATAAAAACATATATAATATAGATAAATCGCAAAAAAAATTAAAGAAATGACAAATTATTTAAGAAAGTTGTATTCTAAGATAGTAACATGATTGAGTGTAATATCATCTATCAATAAATAAGCCTTGAAAGGCAATGAATTAAAAAGCATGGCATAACCTTAAAAAGAAATTTTTGTAAAAAATACAAAATTTAATAGTTAATTAAATATTCTTTTAGTATTTTCTAGAAATTTTGTTTCAACTTGATCAAAATAAATTTAGAATTATGATGGATTACTATAATAAACATTCATAAATGGTAATAAATTATTATTTCAATACAAAATAAATTAATAACAAAGCCAAGATGAGATAAATTAAAGTAATATAATACAACAAAATTAGAGTAATGTATAATATCACACGATAACAAATATATAATACTATAGAGATACAAAAAAATAAAAGTTAAAGTAATATAATACAACAAAATTAGAGTAATATATAATTTCACAGGATAACAGATATAGAATAATATAGAGATACAACAAAAAAAAAGAAAGATATTTCAAGAAACAAGATAAATTGTAAATGAAAGTAATATTAAAAGATACAAAGAAGATTGTGTAACATTTTTTTATTGTTAAATAAGGTGTCGTTTGAACTGTCTAACAAAGAGTAGAAAAATATTGAAATATAAAATGTTCAAAGTTATAAATTTTTAAGTTTAATTTGATAGAGCTTGTTGAGTTTGCTTGAAAGGCTTTTGTTTCATCTTGGTCAAATGACATTTGGAATTATTATTAATTAAAATGGCGAACAAGAATAATTATAATGAATTATTATTTTAATTTTAAGTTAATAGAAAATAAAATTGAAATGAGATGAATTGAAGCAATTCAATATTACAAAATCAAAGTGTTATAAATGTCACATAAGAGAATATTTAGAATGTTGTAATAATATAAGCAAATAAATGAAAAACTTTCAAATAATTAGAAAACTTGAATAGAAAGTTGCATTAAAATATGCTAAGAAGATCGAATGAAATATCTGTGATCATTAAATAAGGCACAAGTTATACTGCATTATAAACCATGCAAAAAACTTAGAAAAAAGAATATTTAGAAATTTACAAATGAATATTTAATTGGATAGAGCTCGTCAAGATGATTCCAATGGCATTTGTTTGTCTTTAATTAGACCACATTAAAAATTTTTGTGAATTGCCAAAACTAGATAAGCATATATGTGATAAGAATTTCTTTTTTAAATATTGAGCATATGTAAATGAATGCTAAAATTGTATAAATTAAATCATTGCAATGCAACTAAGTTTGAATAAAGTAAAGGTCATACGAGAGGTCTACAGTTCTTTAAAAACATAATAAACTCAAAGTGAAAACTTTGAATAAACATGATAAATGGTATGACAAAGTTGTACTTGACGACATGAAATAGGTTAGGTTTAACATCCTCAATTGTCAAAAGTAGTTCCAATCAAAATATCTCATAAAAGATGCCAAAAGTTTTAAAACAAAACTTTAAAAATATAAAAATTAATATTTCTTGTTTAGTTCTCATCGAGATAACTTCAATAACATTTGTTTTTATCTTGAACGAACCTTGTTTGGAAATACTACAATAATTAACATTAATAAAAATAAAGAATAATAAATTAGTTGTTTAATATTAAGTAAATGTATATTAAAATTGATATGAGATTAATAGGGGCAACATAATATTTTGAAATCAAATATTTACATACTAATATAACCAAATCAAACAAAAACTTTGAAGAAATGACATAAATTATATAGAAAAGTTACATTCTCAGGTACTAAGGAGAACGATTATAACATTATTGATACATCAATTAGGTATGAATTGAAATGATTAGCATAGCATGCCATTAGTGCTTTTAGGGTATAGTCTAAAATGTTTATTTTGTCTTGATTACATCAACTTTGGATTTGTGAAAAATTTACAAAGTAAATAAACCTAAATATCATAGGCTATTATTTTAATAAAAAAATAAATGTATTTTAAATCTATAATGACATAAATTAAAGGAATGTAATATAACCAATCATAGCAATTTGTATGTCATATAAGAGAAGATATAGACTTCATAGAAATATAACAAAATCATAGAAAAATGTTTGAAGAAATGAGATAAATTATAAAAGGGAGTTTTTTCAAATAAACTAAGGTGGTCTAGTGCAATGTCATTGAATATTAGTTCATGTATGATCTAAAATATCGTGCATAATGTACCAAAACGATGGAAAATAAAATTTTTCAATATGTACGAATAGATACTTAATTTGATATAGTTCATGAAGTTGACTCAAAAAAACTTATTTCAACTCTATCAAACCTCATTTAAAATTACTAGGAATTATGAAAGTTTATTATAATAAATAAAAAAATTGTTATTTTAATAATAAGTAAATATATAGACAAATTAAAAATAAGATATTTTGAAGTAATGAAATGATGCCAAATCAAAGACATGTAATGTTCACATGATAAGGGATTTTGAGTCAAGTAGTAATATAACAAAATCAATGTAAAAATATTGAAAAAATGAGATAACTTATATGTGAAAGCTTAATTCCATGATATTAACATAATTCAATGTAACATCTTCTATTATCAAATTAGGTGCAATTCAAAATGACATCTTAAAAGTATTAAAAAACTAAAAATTAAAATATTTAAAATTATAAAATATAAAAGTTAAATTTTTTTTATATTGATTTGACCTGGCTTGTAATTGTTATTAATTATTGAAGTAAATAAGCATATATAATAATAATAAATATTATTTAAATGACAAGTAAATATATAATAAAATTAAAATGGGATAAATTAAAGCAATATAGTATAGTCAAATTGAAGTCATGTAAGGCCACACAAGGATAATTTCGAAGTACATGGTAATATTACTAAATCAAGGCAAAACATTGTGAAATTAAATAAAAATGCATTCAAAAATTACATTCCAAGATACTAAGGTGTTTGAATGAAATATAATTGATTATCAAATTAGGTACAAATTGAAGATTATTGTAGTGATCCAAAAATCATGGAAAAAATAATATTTAAAAATATGAAAATGAATGTTTCATTTGATAGAGCTCATCATGATGACTTTATTGATGTTTATTTTACCTCAATTAAACCTTCTTAAGAACTATTACAAATTAAAAAACATAAATAATAATAAAAATATTATTTAAATATCGAGTTATCTAAATTGAAGCTAAAAAGATCACAATTGAAGCAACATAGTATAGCACAATAAAAATTACATAGCAAACAAATCAAAGCAATGTAGTGGTCACATATAAGGAGATTTAGAGTTTCTTACAACAAAAATATTATTCCAAGATGCTAAGGCAATAGTGTAACATCCTCAACTACAAAATATAAAACCAATAAAAAAGTCTAACAACATATGCCTAAACTTTAAAAAAAATTAAAAATTAAAAATATGAAAAATTAATGTGTACTTGGAAGGATCTAGTCTTGTCATGACCAACAACATTCATTTTATTTCAATCAGATAACATTTGGAATTATTCTCAATTACTAAACTAAATGAGCAAAAATAGTAATAAATTATTAATTTATTATTATATAAGTATATTTTGAATTTGAAGTGAGATTAATTAAAGAAAAATAATACAAAAAAATCATAGTAATATAGATGTTACACGAGAAAAATCTTGATTTATATAGAAAATTAGCCAAATCAAAACAAAACAAATTGAAGATATAAGATATCTTTGAGTGGAAACTTGCATTCTAATATTCCTAGGAGATCGAATACGACTATATCAATTATCAAATTAGATATTAATCAAAATATGATGTAAATCATCAAAAAATCTTGGTAAGTAAAATATTTATATATATATAACAATAAATGTTGTATTAGAAGAAGCACATCAAGATTCATCGAATGATCTTTATTTAGACTTGATTGAAGATTGTTATATCGTTATGTAAATATATTCTTATATCGAAGTGACATAATTTCAATCAATATAATATAACAAAAATAATCAAATGTAAAGGTCACACAAGAGGAGATTTAGAGACAAATAGAAACGTAGCTAAATCAAAGCAAAGGAGTAGAAGAATCGAGTTAATTTATTCTAGAATGTTGTTATACATGATACTAATGATATCAATTGTAGTATTTTCAATCATCAAATTATACAATACGAAATGGCCCGTAAAGTATGATCCTCAAAATTAATTGTTTAAAAATATAAATGTTAAAATTTAAATCGAAATAGCTCATTGAGATCAGTCAAAAAATATTTGTTTCTTCTCAATCAAACCTTATTTGTAGTTACAATAAATTATCAAAATAAATGAGAACATTCAATAAAACATTTATTATTTTTATATTCAAAAAATATATATTAAAGTTCAAATGTGATAAATTGAAGTTATGTGATATAACAAAATTGAGTGGTGTATAGGCCTCACAAGTGAAGATTTAGAGTTACATAATAATATAACTAAATCAAGTGAAACTTTTCAATAAGATGTATAAATAGTTTGAGAAAGCTTAATTCCAAAATTGAAGAGAATGAATCAAACATCCTCAATCACCTGATATGGTACATTTTAAGTGCATCATAAAATAGGCCAAAACTCTAGAAAATAAATCAAAAATATAAAATGAATATTTTTTGATAGAGCTCGTCATGAAGAGCCAAATGGCATTTTTGTCTATTTCAACCACTTTTCTAATTATTTTTAATTAATAAAGTAAATAAACATATAAATGGTAAATTATTTTTTTTAATATAGAGTACTTATACATTAAATTTGAAATTTTGTAAATTAAAACAGTGTATAACAAAAACATCAAAGTATTTTAAAGGTTACGTAAGAGGAGATAGTTACATAGAAATACATCCAAATAGAAAAAACATTTGAAGAGAGTCATAAATTGTACTAGAATGTTGCATTCCAAATAAATAAAGAATTCAAGTGTAACATACTTACCTATCATATATGTTGCCCAAAAAAATATCTCATTAAGTATGCCAAAAAATATAATGCAAAAATTTTAAAATATAAAAATTAATATTAATATGTATAAAACTCATTGCGAATTGTAAATTAATGATTGTTTCATCTTGATTAAATCTCATTTTAATTTATTGCTATTACCAAATAAATAATAATAAGTAAAAGAACTACTATTTTAATTTTAACTAAATATATACGAAAACTAAAAAGAAATAACATGAACAAATGTAATATTCTAAAATTAAGAGAGATGTATATTTGACATGGAAGGAATTTAGAGTGACATAGTAATATAGCAAAATCAAACTGAAACATTTATAAAAATGAGACAAATTGAATTTAAAAGTTGCACTCCAAGGTAATATAGCCAAATCAAAATGAAACATTTATAAAAATGAGACAAATTGTATTAGAAAGTTGCACTCCAAGGTAGTAAAAAGACCGACAATCACATCTCCATTCATTAATCAAGAATGAATCAAAAGGCCCCATAAAATTTGCCAAAACATTAGAAACTAAAGTTATAAAAATGTAAAAAGAGAGAGTTAATTAGATAGTGCTTGTCTACACATGTCCTATGACATTTATTTCTTCTCGATCAAACAATGTTTGGAATTATTGGGACTTATCAAAGCAAAAGAGCATAAAAATTGAAAAATTATTATTTTAAAATAATTAAACATGTACAAATTTTAATATTAAATAAATTCTAGCAATGTAACAACATAATTGAAGACATGTAAAATTATAAAAATTAATAAATTTTAATTTTAATTTTTATAATTTAAAATTATAAAAATTAAAATTTCTTTTGAGATAACTAATTCAGACTAGTCAAATAACATTTGTTTCATCTTGATCAAACTTCATTTGAAGTAATTGTGATAAATAAATTTAATATCCATAATTATAACAAAATATTATTTTAATAATAAGCAAATACATAATCAAATAAAAATGAGATAAATTAAAGTATTATAATATATGTAAATAAAATAAATTTAGATAAATGCCACAATAGAGATGATTTAGTTTTACATAATAGTATTACAAAATTAAAGCAAAAACTTTTAAGTAATAAGGTAAGTTGAAAAGGAAAGTAGCATTTTAGGATACTTAAGAGATCAAATGAAATATCATCAACTAAAAAATCTAGTATAAATCAAATGTCACATAAAGCATGCTAATCAAAATATAATAAAGTTTTAAAAATTTTAAAAATAGATATTTAATTAAATAGAGCCCATCAAGATGATTTTAATGACATTTGTTTCAACTATATGGAGTCGTGTTTGGAATTATGTTTAGTTAGTAAGATAAATTAGCAAAAATAAATTATTATTATAATTTTTAGTAAATAAAAAATTAAAATTAAAAATGAGATAAACTGAAGTAATAGAATATAACAAAATCAAACAAAGATAAATATCACATAAGTTAATATTTTGAGTTACATTATGATATGCTCTAATTAAAGCATAATTGTTTACAAATTAAGATAAATAATTAAGAAAAGTAGTGCTTCAAGATGCTAAAGTTAATGAGTGTAACATCCTCTTTTGTTAAATGTAGTACAATAAACATATATCATAAAGTATGCAAATCACCAACAAAGTAAAATATTTAATTACATAAAACAAATAATTAATTGGAAGGAGTCCATCTGGATGAGTCCAATGTTGTACATTTTGTTTCAAGAAGACCTCATTTCAAATTAATATATCTTATAAAATTAAATAAGCATACATATTAATAATAATTTATTTTTTTAATAATATTTAAATTATGCTTAATTGAAATAAGATAAATTGAAGAAATGTTGCATAACTACATCGAAGTAACGTAAAGGTCACAGAAGAGGAGATTTGGAGTTACATTATAATACAATCAAATAAAAGTAAAACTTTTGAAACTTCTACATCATCAAATTAGGTGCAAATTAGAAGGTCTTGTAATGCATGCAAAATCTCTAAAACTATTAAACATTATAAAAGTGATTATTTAGTTTGATAAAACTCATCAAGATGAATCAAATAACAGTTTTTTATGGTCACAAAACATAATTTTTAATTTCTACTAATGAACAAATTAAATAAACATAAATAATAATAATTATTACTTTATTGTAGAGTAAATGTAAACAAAATTTGAAATGAGATAAATTTAAGTAATATGGTATAACTAAATCAAAATAATGTAAAGTTAAAAGAGAGGAGATATTATAGTTACATGGTAATGAAATCAAATATAAGTGAAATTTTTTAAGAAATGTGATAAGAAGATCAAGTTTAACATCATTAATTACCAAATATACTACAAAAGCAAATGTCTCATAAAGATAGCCGTATCATATGAAATAAAAAAAATTAAAATATAAAAATTAATATATATTTGAATGAAACTCACCAAGACTTGTCAAATAATGTTTATTTCATCTCACTCAGACCTTGTCTGCATTTAATATAAATACCAAAGTTAATAAGTCTAAATAATAACAAAAATATAGTTTAATATTAAGTAAAGATATATTAAAACTATAATAAGATAAATCAGGGAAATGCAATATTATCAAGTTAAAAAGATATAAAGAACACACGACAGGATTGTTGTTGTTGCATAGCAATATAACCTAATCAAAAGAAAAACATTGAATAAATGTTAAATATTATACACAAAAGTTGCATTCTAAAGTATTAAGAAGATTAAGCATAACATCCCCAAATATCAAATTATGTATCAATTAAAATATCTCTTATGTGTTCCAAAAATTTTTTAAAACATTTAAATATATAATAATGAATATTTAAATCCATAAAGCATGTCGAGGTGAATGTAATGACATTTTTGTGTCTCAAATGAACCTCGTTTGAAACTTATTTTGAATTGCCAAATTAAATGTGCATATTTCATAATAAATTATTATTTCAAAATTAGGTAAACCTATGTTAAAGGAATAAAAAAACTAAAGCAATGTAATACACTAAATCAAATACATGTAAAAGTCATATGAAAGGAGATTTTTAGTGAAATAGTAATATAAGCAAACAAAAGAAAAATGTTGAATTGATGTAAATAGTATAAGAAAGTTGCATTTCAAAACAACAAGAACATCAATTAAAACATCCTTGATAGTCAAATTGGCCGAAATTTGAAATACCTTATAAAGCATGCATAAACCTTAGAAACATAGTGTTTTAAAGTATAAAAATGAATTTTAAGTTTCATAAAGCCTGTCAATACAAGCACAATGATGTTTGTTTAATCTAGATATGACCTCATTCAAAATTATTAGATTAATAAACTTAATCAGCAAAAATAATAAAAACATATTTTCTAATATAAAGTAAATTTAAATTAAATCTAAAATTTGATAAATTGAAGCTACGTAACATAACCAAATCAAATCGATACAAAGGTTACATGAAAGGAGACATAGAGTTACATAGTACTATAACCAAATCAAAGAGAAAAAGTAGAAAAAAAATGAGGTAAATTATATGACATTGTTGCATTCTAGGATATGAAGTAACTATATTTTAAAACTAAAAAGAGACGAGTGGAAGATAACCAAGTCAAACTGTTGTAAAAGTCACATATCAAAACAAATAGAGTTATATAATAGTATAACCAAATCAAAGAAAAACATTTGAGAATATTTGATAAATTATATTAGAATATTACATTCCAAGATATTAAGGAGAACAAGTGTAACATCCTTGATAATCAAGTAAGCTATGAATTCAAATGCCTCGTAAAACATGTGAAAATCCTTAAAAATAAATTATATAAATATATATAAAATAATATTTAATTGGTTAAAGCTCATTGGAATGAGTCTAACAGCATTTCCTTATCTCGAATCAGACAATGTTAAGAATTATTTCGAATTACTAAATTATATAGGCATAAAAAGTAATAAACTTTTATGTTAATATAAAATAAATATATGCGGAAGTTAAAATGTGATAAATTGAAGAAATATAATAAAAAATGAAAGCAATGTACATGTCACATGAATATAGAAAAAAAAATTTAATTATTTAGGGCTCTACGAAAGAAGTCCAACAATATATTTTCAACTCAATTAGAAAAAATTTTGAATTACTAAGAATTAATAAATTAAACAAAAAATACTAATAAATTATTATTTTAATATAATGTAAAGATATATTAATGCTTAAATGTGATCAATTAAAGAAAACTAATATAACCAAGTCAAGGACATCTAAATCACACTAGAGGTGATTAAGAATTGTATAATAATTTAACAAAATCAAAGCAAATAATTTGAAGTAGTGTGATATATTGATATTGTGAATAATCATTTTTTATTTATTAAAAATTGACATTGTAAATAATCATAAATAATCATTGGCAATTAATTTAATATAAAATAAATATTTTTTAAAGCTAAATTAAGATAAATCAAAGAAATGTAATATGACCAAATCCAAGAGATCTAAATATCACGTTAGATGTGATTTAGAGTTGTATAATAATTTAACAAAATCAAAGCAAATATTTTGAAGTAATGAGATATATTGATCAGGGAAGTTGCATCCCAAGATGTTAAAGAGATTGAGTGTGACATCTTTGATTATCAAAATAGATACAAATGAGAGTACCTCATTATTTGTGTCAAAATCCTTAAAATTATAGTATTTAAAAAATGATTATTTAATTGGATAAAGCTGATCAAGGTAAGTCTAATATTGTCCATATTGCCTCCATATGGCCTCATTTCGAATTATCATAAATTTTAAAAAATAAATAAGCATAAATAAAGTAAATTATTATTTTAAATTTAATTAGATAGATAAAATGTTTTATTGAGATAAAATTTAGTAAAATAATATAATAAAATCAAGGCATTGTAAACGTCACACAAGAGGGGAATTAATGTTTCACTATAATGCAACAAAATAATTGCAAAATAGTTGAAGAAAGGAGATAATAAGGAGATCGAGATAACATTCTAGACAATCAAATCGTTTGCTAAGAAAAATATCTCATAAAAAGTGCTAAAGCTATATAAGTAGTTAATTAGTAGTGATCTCCAAGGTAAGTCTAATGAATTATGTAAATATTTTTTAAACTTGAAATCAGATAAATTGAAGCAATGTAATATAAATAAATCAAAGTTAAAAAATGTCACATGACATGACATTTAAATTTTAATAGTAATTTAAAAATCAAAGAGAAAAAATAAGTAATTAGATAAATTATATAGGAAAGCTATATTCTAAGATGCACAAGAGATTAAGTGTAACATCTTAGATCATCAAATTATGTATAAATTAAAAATCATATCAAATGTGTAAAAGAAAATATTCAATAATATTAAAAATGAATATTTAAAAAGATAGTGCTTATCAAGGCAAGCCCAATAACTTTTTTTCAATTTGGCTAGACCTTGTGGAGAATTAATATGAATTACCAAAGTAAATAAACACAATTATTATTTTTATTATTTTAATATTAACTAAATTTATATAAAAGCTATAATAACATAAATTATACTATTTAATATAATTAAGTCAAAGTGTTGTAAAGGTTCATGCTAGGAGAATATGTGTGCCATAGTAATGACTAAAAGTATAAAAAAAAATTTTAAAAAAGAGATAAATTTTATGAGAAAGTACTATTCCAAGACACGAAGAAACTCCAGAGTAACATCCTTGATCAATAAGTTAGGTATGAATCAAAATATCTTGTAAAGCAAACTAAAACCCTAAACAAAATATTTAAGAAAATACAGGTTTAATTAAAAAACTGCATCAAGTTAGTCCAATGATATTTATTTCATCTCGATGTGACCTCGCTTGTAAAGCACACATGATTGAATATTTAGTGTTATATAGTAATATAACCAAAGCTAAATGAAAACTTTTGATTATTGAGATAAGTAGAACTAAATCAATTATGAATTAAAAGAACTCAATAAGTGTGCAAATAATCTAGAAAATTAGAAAATTATAGAAAATATTTAATTAGAGAGTGCTCACATGGCAAGCAAAAGACGCTTATTTCATCTCTGATATACCACATTTTGAAATATTTTGAATAAATAAAGCAAATAGTTATAGTTAATAATAAATTATTATTATTATTATTAAACTAAGTACATATATATTAAAGCCAAAATATTGTAAATTTTGTTGATATAATAAACTAAATTAAAGAGATCTAAATATCTTGTGGGAGGAGAATTAGAGTTTAATAGTAATATTATCAAATCAACGCCAAAGATTTGATGACATGATATAAATTGTATGAGAAAACTTTATTTCAAGATAATAAAGGGATTAAGTGTGATATCCTCAATCATTAAATCAGGTATGATTAAAATTGCTACTTAAAGGACAACAAACTATAGAAAATAAAATATTCCAAAAAATAAAAATAAATGTTTAATTTGAATGTAGCTTGAACTATAATTAGTATGAATTAATAGAATAAAAAAATAAATCACTACATCTTATTATTTTTAAATTTAAATAATATGTAATAAAGAGGAAATTAGTTAAATAGTTTAAATGAACACAACTACATCAATGTGATATAAAGGTCATGCATTAGTAGAATTAGAAACATTTTATGTACCATTCTAATTTTCATGGCCAAGGATATGGTTTAATTTGTACAAACTCATCTTTTACACATTTCTTAGCATGTTCTTACAATAGAGATGTGCATCCACTTCATGTTATGATACTCATGTTGAAATTAAATGTGTTGTCATGCCTAATCAAGTTGTCATGTATCATATGTAATTATTATTCTAAAATTTCTACATAAAATCATGCAATTTAATTTCCTTGTAGTATAAAGTCTTGGTTCTAACTACTTAATTCAAATTATGATGAAACATTAAGATAGATATCCACCAACTATTGTAGTTAATATGTAAATAGCTTATACTAACATTCTCAGTTTACATAAAACAAAAGGTGGTTCTTGAAAATCATAGATTTAAATAGCTGCCAATTTTAATAAAAAGCATTCATGTGTTAACTAAAGAATTAAAACGATCATGAACTTTTTAATTAATAGTTTGGATATTATTTGACATTCCCCTTGCTGACAACAAGCTTATCTTGCGTACATGTTCATGCAACTAGCAAAGTATTTCATTTCAACACACTTTTAACCACAATTCTATGTAGCCATGTTCTGCTTAAGAGAGAATAAATACTAATAACTAATAATCAAATGCTAGTTTTTCCATTTTTCATATTCATCAAAGAAGAATTTTTTACTTTGCAAGCATGTGTTGTTGATATTCCATCTTACATTTTTGTGTACAATTTTAGCAAATAATATTAATGGAATTCCAAAAATATTTCAAATAAAAAAAAAAACAAATCCATTATAAGATCACAAATTACTTGAGGTAATAGGTATATCACTTTTGTCCTCATATAATAAATTTCATGGAAAATGGGCTGACTAACTACTTCCTTTATCACTTTCAAAGTTTGTAACATGACAATTTGGCAATATAATCAAATTTATCTTTATATAGATTTTAACTACATTTAATGTTTAATCTCGAGGAAGATTATACCATGAAATCTTAGTAGAGGACTTCTCTTTATATAGGTTTTTTCCACTTCTTGCTCATAAGTATCACTTCCTCTTTATTTTCTATTGATGCCTTTGCTTGTCATAAGGCTTAGTTTTTTTTCAAAAACCTATCAAAACCATATCTAAATGCTTAAATAGTATTTTTTAAGAATTCTAAATTCAAAGGATTTTACTAACAACAATTTAGGGTTTTATCTTAAGCACCTAGATCACAAAAATCAAAAGTAAACTATTCCTTGATTTTAACAGTTTCACATGCATTGTTATGTTGTATAACAAAGTTGTATATAGATAAATATGTGTAAACATTTTTACCTATGTTTTTTAGCATATTTATATCAAGAATATATATAATATAACATCTTATAAGAAAACCATTTGCAATAAAATTATCCTTACACCTTTCCACTTTAAATATTCAAGATTCAAAATTCAAAACTCAAATTCTCTTAACATTCAAAAGTTAAAGACAGTTTAATTCAAAATTGTAATTTCAAATGCCATATTGGGGAAACATGACAAGTCTAAAGGAGTAACAAATAAGTAGCAAAAATGATGCATGTGAAATCCTACCCATCTTAATTTAGATTTCATCTTTAAAATTCAAATAAATACTTTAGCCATTTGTCGTGCATTTCAACCTTAGCCTCCTTAGTGGGTTTATGATACAAGTATATCTCCTTCTTAAAGCATGTTAGTTTTATAGTATGACCCAACGTTTCATTATTAAGCTTTTTAGCTCACTCCCTCTTATATTTTTGTATGTTCATTGAGATAGGAGAAACATTGAGCTAGAAATGGAATCTTCAGGGTTAGTACATGTCTTGGAAGACATTTCTTCTTATAGTTTATTTTTAATTAGTGTAGATAAGATGTGATTTCCTTTTCTAATTATTAGTTACATTTATTGATGCACATTGCATTATAGTAGGGTATTATTTGTCAGCTTTGGCATCTATATGTTAATATTTATTTTCATTAAAACTTTTTTTATAATGTCTTTAGAGCAGTTCAATTTCATGAACTTTATATCCAAGATGTTAGAGTGTGATGCCTTGGAATTATATGCTCATGTTGGAATTTTTGCATGTATGGCCACACTTGTACATTCATTAATGGATATGTTAATTTGGATGCACTAGAAGTTTAAAATAATATGGTACAAAAACATAGTGTGATGGATATGAGTTTTCTTAATAAAAGAAACTATGTAGATTGTCTATTATGTTTTTTTAAAGATGCAGTGAATATAGAATAAATAGTTAATGAATGGTGAAGAGGGGACAAATTAACAAAATAGCCTAAGAGGTCATTGAAAGAACAATATGGCAAATTTGTTATAAATGAAATTAGAATTAAGTGGTCGAATTCATAAGTAGATTTAATTTTGTTGCAATGCTTGGGAGAAAATTTATTAAAAAAAGTAAATCTTAAATGGTAGAAGGAAGAGGAGTGAATGCCAAATACTTTAACTTATTAGTCATGGACAAAAGATCTAAGCTTTCCATCAATAAGGAAAGTAGGAAAAGAAGTTGAATTGATGAAGATAATCAGATAGGTATCGAGTTTATTCAATATTTTGAAGACCTATTGCCCCGTTTTTATGTGAATTACAATATGGAAGCAATTCAAAACTTAGGTTCACAATAGGCATTACATTATTAATAAGGAATAAATTGGCCCACTCGCCTATGAAGATTCCATGGAAGATCTGAAAAGAGTAGTGTTAGGTTTGAATAGTAAAATTTAGCAAAGTCTACATTGATTTACAAATTAATTTTTTTTTTGCTCTACTATAATATTATTACAAAAGATTTACTCGATGCTACTTAACTCTAAACTATCATCCAATGTTTTTAGGACAACAAATTTGTATGACATTATCGTCAGGGTTTTGACAAAAAACTTTAGTCAAACAACCCACTAACATCACATAGGTAGGAATTTCTAGTAATGGATTGCACTTATAAGTGGAAAAAAACATTTTATAGCATTTTTGGCTAAATGGTTTTTATGTCATGCCAATCACAGAAATAAAAGATATATTCTCTTTATTATCTTATACATGTTGTTTGCATTTTGTAGGCTCAACTCGGCTTTTTCATTTAAATTATCCGAAATGTATAGATTTCTTGCAAACTTCATCTAGTTAGTTATAAACCACAACTAATTTAACAGGCACTCTATGGTTTAGTAAGTACTTTATGCTAATAAATTGTTTCCTTAATGTTTTTCCAAACCATGCAAAGGTGTAAAGTAGGGAGTCTCTATTTCACCAACTTTATTTATCATGGATGTAAAGTTTTTAAGTCGTGGATTTGTTAATCGCTATTCTATATGTTAAATGGATAGTTTTTAAAGTTTAGGTGCTTCATGCTTACAACTTATCTCTTATTCATGGATGACATGGTAAAGAAATTCTCAGAATTCTTACATATGCTTCCATAAAAATTTAATGAAAGTATCAATTACTATAAATGTACATCTATTGTATCACATAAAACCTCAAATTAAAATGTAAACTTAGTCAAGTGTTGAATTAGTTTTATAAAATAATCTATGTAACTCAAATTCTATGGTATCAAGAAAAACAAGGGCCAAAACTAAGCATCAATGTATTAGCCTAGCTCTTATAACATTACCAAAAAGATAAATAGCAAGACTAATAATGGTTTTTAAAAGGTACCAAGATGACACTAATTAAGAGTGTGCTAAATTCTAGACCAACTCACTTCTTAATGGTGATAGATCCACCTAAGTCAATTACAAAATTATTAGAAATGGACACTAAAAAATTCTTCTAAGAAAGTCGTAACAATCCCTTCGGATTTAATATAACTTCCCAAATGGTAATATGAAAACTATATAAGGGAAATTTTCTAGGAATAAAGAATAGTGCCACAATAATGAAGGTGTTAAACCAAAACTATGATGGATATTATTTAATTCCAACATAATTTGAGCAATAGTTGTAAAACTTGTGAGAGCCAAGTAAAAGAATAGCTTAGAAAATCAGAAAGCTATGTAAAATAGTGGTTAATTCCCTTAGATAATGTAGAATGTTTTAGCTATATTCATTTACACAAGAAGTGGAATTTGTTGGAGATACTACTCTACAAGAATTCATATACTCCCTTCAATATGTTGGAAACATTTGCTCAACTATGGCTCACAAGTTATGCAAAGAAAATCCAATAGATTTAAATTCTTCAAATTACTATAATTAGCAAATTTCTTTCAAAATTTCTATTCTTTTATAGTACATAATTAATCAAATTCTATCTTTTCCCTCTGCACTTATGAAGTTTGGATTTCAATTACCTTTCAAATTTCTTTCCTAAGATCATGAATATGACCTCATCTACTTCTTCATGTCCTACACAAATGATGATAGAGTTTACAAGTACTTCAACTTGAAGTTAAGTATGACCATTATTAGCATCTTGAAATGGTATAACACAATTTATTCATTATGGAATATCAAAAATTCAACTTGACTTTGTTTACTACATCTTTTGGTATTATATGTGGAAAGAATAATTGATTGGTCAACTTCGGAGGAAAATTTTCATGTTTAACACAAATGATTAATTTCATTTACTAACCTATACAACATATTTGAAGCATTCCCCCTCAATGATAGTAATAAGACAACGTCAATTTTTGCAATTTGGAATTCTTCTATGGACATATAGCTACAACGTTTACGTTCATATTGTTGGGTGAGAAGGCAATTTGGAATTTGGATTATTCCTTTTATACATTTGAAAAGCATTCTCATCATAATACAAAAGTTGCAGCATGTAAACATTAAGTATAATTAAGACATCATACAATTTTGGTAGTCTCTATGATTATGCATTAAGAAACTTGAGATGTCAATTTTATAATGTAGTTTACCAAAAGTTAAAAACAATTCACATTGAAGATAAGACATATAGCCTTGCTTGAGAACTTCTATGTACATCATATCCTACATAAGTACAGGGTTTATGTTAGCTATAGGATCTATTCTAATAGAGTTAGAGATTTGTAATAAAGTAGAACAACCATTTCCATTTGCCGCTAAACTTGTGAATAGTGAATGCAAAAGGTAATGAATTAGTGAGTTTATTCTATAGGAAACACATAGGGTCTAAATAGATTTACTAGTTGTTAATATATATGAATATATTGAATTGTAGCCTTTCTTCCTCAAAAGAAATCAAGTAATGAGCCTTAAAATAGCTTATGAAAATTGGAATAAATTGGAAGGTCACCTATTAGGTTACCTCTTAGGTACAAGAGAAGAAAATAAATTTGTTAATTTATGATTATGAGTAATTCTTATGGCATTTGATGAATATATTAGGATTGTATTGACTGGACTTAAAAACATTATTAATGAATTATTAAAAAAATAAAGAAAGCCCTCTAATAGAAAAAAATTGTGCTAGATATTTGATCCAAAGTTAGTATGACCCTTTGGTCACTACTATTATGCTTCAATGGATGTATCTACACTTTATCTTGATGAAGCCGTGGTTGTGCCACTTACAATTGAAAAGTTTCTTGTAGGAAGAAAAGTAGAAGAGTTGCTCATAAAGAATTCTAATATAGATAAGAAACTAAAAGAGAAGAAGACATAAAATGATGAATAAGGGTTCCAAGAATAGAAAATGCTTATGCACAATCAACTTGGTTGTCCTATGTATAAAGTGAGAGTAGAAAATTTAAATATTACAAGAGAAAGAAATCTATAAAGATTAGTAAGATGAACTCTAATGAATCCTCCTAAAGGAAAAAAGAGAAATAAGAATGCTTTATTTGAGATAAGCTAATAAATGGGGACATTTTTGTGCACTTTTAATGGTAAGGAGTTCTATTATTCCTCTAATATGCTTTATTAGAAGAAAGACATAAAAAATTTTCTTAAATATAAAAAATTGCTCTCCAACTACAATAAGTTCAAAGAAGATCATGCAAATTATTTTTTCTTAAGTGAGCATTTAAATCAAAACAATGCTAATAAATTAATTGAAGTAAAAACGACTAGAGTTGAGCTAGCTAATGTCACACATTAAAAAATAAAGCCAGCTCATTAATTTAATGAGTTTAGAAGAACTTATGCTCATTGCCACATTTTATTCTGATTATCTTGTTAATAATTCATGCACTATTTCATGTTCTAGCTATATCAAATGCATTATTTCAAATGTACTGCTAGAGTGGAGCTATCTACTCTATCAAATGTGAAATATCGAATGAACTATTTCATATGCTAGCTATGGATAAAGAATTCATGTACTATTTCATATGTAAGTTTTCATGATATTTTTTTTTAGAAAGAGAGTTTAAACATTTTTTATGTTAACACAACTAGAACTAAAACGTTTTGGGTCTCCAAATCTAAAAATTGGTTGAATTTCATATGCTTTCCTTTCATTCTACACTAGAGATGGTGTCTTGAATCTCGATAGTTATTGCTCAAGAAACATGATTAGTGACTTATATCTATTCATCCACTGGAGACAGCATGATGCAATTCAATTTACACTTGATGACAACATCGAGACATGAATCATTAGAACCAAAACTACTTACATTCATCTACTAAAACAAACTTTTAGTGTAACTTTCTAAACACAGTCACCATAGCATTAAATAATTACGTGACTCTGTGTATAAGGTTATGGGTAATGTCTAATTTTAATTATTGCATTTTTTTAAAATATAATAAAGCCATTAATGTATAACATGGAAATAATAAAACTTATGAATTACAATTTAAGATTGTTAAAATAAGTGGATTAGAATGATTTACATCACTTATGAATAGTGTTGATTTGTGGCATAAAAGATCACTGCTAAATTCATCCATGGATACTAGGCGATTACACGAAATGACATTATCCGCATGGTGCTTCTCTTCTTTGAGGAGAAGATGATCCCGAAGGAGTGGAAGGACACATTGATTGTCCTAATCCCTAAGAGACAGGATGCATGCATGCTGGAGCATTTCCGACCTATCAGTCTCTGTAACACCATATACAAGGTGTTGGCCTGGGTATAGATGGAAAGACTGAAGCCCATGATGCTAATTATCGTCTCGCACGAACAAGGTGCCTTCATCCCTCGATGTAGCATTTCGGATAATATCTTCATCACACAGGAAATGGCCTCTAGAATGCACTCATGCACTGCAAAAATTGGGCTCATGGCTATTAAGATTGATATGGAGTAGGCCTATGACAACATGAAATGGGATTTTCTGCTCGGGATGCTAAGGCTTATGAGGTTCCCTTCCCTTTAGTGCGAATGGATTGAATCCTGCATCACCTTTCCAAGATTTGTGGTACTTATCAATCGTGCTCGACTTCCATGGGTGGAGGCACAGCATGAGCTCTTGCAGGGTTGCCTGCTCTCGCATTACCTAATGTCATTGTGACGAAATATCTCCCCGTGGTGGTGCATGACTATGAGACCAGACGATTGCTCGGGTTTAGGTCCCGATAGCACACACCATAGATCTTGCACTTTCTTTACGTGGACGACGTCCTCCTGTATGGTTCTACAACGAGTGAAGCCATGTGCGTAGTGCATAGAATCATTAAGGTCTGCAGCACTACCACGGGGCTGCGTGTGAACTTCTCTAAGTCCAGGGTTTACTTCAACAGAATTAGGAGCAGGAAAAAGACAAGAATGGTGCCAAAGAAACTCAGTATGTAGTGCGGCCAGATGCTCACGTATCTCATGGTTCCTATCACGGAGAAGCATCAGAAGAAAACGGATTTCAATTTCCTATTTTAGAAGATAAAAGCCTCTGTTGCTAATTGGCGGATTCGTCCTCTGTCGCTTGCTGGCAGAGTTGCTTTGGCTTCCTCTATTCTCAACGCCATCCCGAGCTACAAATTATGTCATTGTGTTGTTCCCTTAGGAGTCATTGACGAGATCGAGAAAAGGATTCGAAGCTTCCTATGGTGTGGGGCTAGCAGCGCGCATACGAGGCATTATGCATCCTGGGATAGCGTCACATTACCGAAGGCTGTGGGTTTTCTTGCTCTACAGGACCTCTGTACTTGGCAATGTGTTCTACAAATGAAGCACTATTGGTGCCTATTGAGCCACAAGAATAGTCTCTGTGTGGATATCATGAGGTGGAAATACAATGTTATGCACACCTCTTCAAAGGCTCCTCGAAACGTTTCCCATGCATGCAGGCTCGTGCTGGAGGCAATGCCGAACGCAGTGTCGAACTTTGTATGGAGAATAGGCAATGGGAAGATAGCGAGGTTCGCAGAAGACATTTGGATTGGCTTCATCCCTATCTACAGCTGGCCTACTTTCATCAATATGAACATTGTGTGGCCCGCGAGCATGGCAGAATGTATTACCATGGCTGGAGTTTGAAACGTTAGAAGTATACGTGCATGGGTTGGCGATCTCTTGCTAGATAGGGTGCTGCACCTTCCCTGGGCCCGGATGTCTGTGCAAGACATGCTGCTTCAGGTGCACACTGAGATGAAGAAGGTATAATGGGAGGCTCTACTTGCAACTGAAATGCAAAGTTGATGATGTCACCAAGCAAAGAAACAAGCGTGGTATGGATCAGATGGATCAAAGTGCTGTCGAGTGTGCGCTTTTTCCTATGGCACGTGGTGTGGGATCACTTCCTTACAGTGGTTTGGATTGTCTGGAGAGGACTGCTCTAGTTTAACAGCTACTCTTGGGGATGTAATGTAGAGGAGACAATGCAGCATGTCTTCTGGGACTGCCTGCATGCCCAGGAGTTTTGGGTTGGCTGTCAGGCAAGCGAGGTCATGGCCACACTTGGGCCACCTCAGGGTGCGGGCATCGGGCTGACTTTTCTGCACTGGCTCATGGAGTTCATTGATTCGCCTATGACGAGATGTGGGGAGGGCGCCAGTCATGTCGTTACTTTGGCCACCATTATGTATTACATTTGTAAGAGAAGGAATGAGAAGAGGCACTACGACCCCGTGGTTAACTGTTGCATTATGTTGCTTAAGATAAAGATCGAGGTTATAGAAGCAGCAAAGCATCGCAACCTTTACTAATCCATGTCTAGCTGGGACCTTTGTAGCTCCACTCAACTGCCTGTAGCCCATATTTTGGTTCCCCCTACTGGATCAGTTAAAGTGAATTGTGACGCTGTTGTTGGGGAGGATACCACTGGCCTTGGGCTGGTGGTGAGGGACTACATGAGGAGACGTTACTGGTGGTTGGTAAAAGGGTTATCTCGCAGGCTGGTGAAGCTACGGAGGTTCAAGTAATCCTAGAGGCCCTTGACTTGGTAAGGGTTACCCTTTCCCAATATCATGCTGTGGAGATTCAGACAGACTCGATGTCGACGCTGTCAGAGGTTCATATGCTCATCTCTCATCTGCCTGTAGCGAGTCCCTTTGCTGAGGCTATTGAGTATGCTAGGTGCCTGGATGTGCTAAGCTTTTCCCACATCTATAGAGAGAGAAATGACTGGTTTGCGCATGCTACCTGTTATGCGGATTTTTTTGGGAAAGGGGAGTCTCCCTTCCCAAGCCCCTCGTCAAACTTATGTTGTTAGATTTCATGTTTGACCTTCCATAAGGATCATCCATGATAACCTTTTGTAATGCTCATGCCTCCTTTTGAATAAAAAAAAACTAAAGAACACAAATTATTACTTTGTAAGGGATCTACTTAATCGTTGTTGGAATGATGAGTCTATGTGTCTACATTGCTGAATAGAAAAAAGCACAAAACCTCAATTAGATCTATATGGCATGTGATGGCTAGAACACAATTGTAGTTGCTATAATTAGAATTCTTTTGAAACCCATTCATCCACAAAATCTTGGATGAAGTAAACTTTTGTGATTATTTATGACTATTTTAGATTACTTTTTTGTTGTTCACCAATAAGAAAATTGGAATTTGAATAGTTTACATATTTCTTCAATAGATTGCAAAAAGAACCTAACTTATCCTTATGGTTTATTAGAACTAAACAAGTATGTGAATTTAAAAAACAATTAAAAGAATATTGTAACCATAATGGAATACCACTATTTTCTCATAGTTTAGAACACCTTAAAACAATGTAGTGAGAGAAGAAATACATTATTATAAGACATGGCTAAGAATACATTGAATGAGTGTGATGTAACAAACATTTTTTCTAGTAAATTCATTTATTTCTTGTTATGCAAGTTATAGTGTTCCTATATGGCTTTACTTGATGTTCTCCTTGTGAACTATCATATGATAAAAAAACTAAAAATATCTCACTTGCATGTGTTTTTTCTTAAAAACTTTTTTATTAAAGGAAAAAATTTGATAAGCATGATCCAATGTATGATGAGGGAACTTTCTTGCTAAGCTTCATGAATAGTAAGTCATACAAATTTTAAATAAAGAACTTAAGCTATAAAAGAAACTATTCATGTGAGGCTTAATGAATCTCCTTGTAGTTGATATAGTAGCCATATGTTATTTGATCAAATTAAGAAGCATGAAAAACTATGTTGATGATGAACCATTACATAACAAAATTAAAGGGAATGTTATAAAAGGACATGATAGAGAAAATAGAATGGAATAAGAATTTCATCGATGTAAAGACGTTTAAAGTGATTATTGTTTCATTTTCTTACCCAAAATGTAATAATCATATATTAGTGTTTAGTGTAGAATTCTGTGTAAGATTTTAAGCCAATCCAAATGAATCCCATATTCAAGGTATGAAGAAAACTTCTAAATATCCCATTGGAACCAAATCTCTATGCCTAAGGTGTATTAGATGTGAAATAGGTTTTGACTTAGTTACCTTGACTAATTTTCATTTTGCTTGGAGTATGACAAAAAAGTAGGCATCTGTTACATTTTAGTTTCACAGAAACTTTCTCATTTCATGGTCCCTAAGAAACTTTTTGTATTTTTATTTACAATAGAAATGTAAAATAGAGTAATTAGTAGTCTTTTTTGGATTATGAGACAACTTTGAGATTATAGCATACTCTTCACCAATTTACTGGTCAATTGATGCATTGTTAGTGTTATAGTCTTGTAAAACGAATGAGTTCAACATTCTTATACAATGAAAAATGATGTTAGAAATCACATCAAATTAAACATTGTAAAAAAGAAGGACAATATTTTAGGTTTTTTCCACTTAGTGCTGAATTAGTACACTTCTTTACAAAACCCATTCTGTCAATAGCTTAAGGAGAATTTGGCTAACCTTTTGTATTCACAATCCTTTTGAATTATTCAAACAAAGGGAGGAGAAGCATCATTAAATTGAAAAGGAGTTTAGCTCTCATTTATGGAGAAGTTTTTGTTGTGTTAATAATAAGCTTCATTGAATATTTAGATGTATTAATGTTCCATGTATTTCTCCTATTTGTATTTTTTTATGTGTTGAATATTGGTAGAGTATTAACATTAGAAAAGTTTATGTAATCATCTTCTCAGGTAGATTGATGATCTTATGTCGTGGGATGATTGATGAGAAAGCAACTAAGCAAATTATCTACTAATCATTTATTTAAATTGTAATTAACATAGAATAGATGCTAAATGAATGGAAAAGAAAGTCGAAACTACATGGAATGAAAGTTAAGTTTTTGGTGACATTGCTCAAGAACATGGCATAGCTTTGAAGACATGAGCCACTCAATTTGACTCTAGGTGCAATGTCTAATAATTCAAAGCACATCATCTACTCCTCAAATTGGTTAAAAAAATTAAACCTTTACTTATTACTTTATATCATAAATGTTCATGTTCTTCCAACTAAATCATACCATTATGTAAATCTTCCCTCCAAGGAGCCAAAGTGGTGAATTAATACTAATTGATAATGTATGTTTGATGTTAATATAGTTAAACAAAGTCAAGACTAAAACTTCACTTATGTCCCTTGAAATAAGCTAGACAAAAAGCTTTAATGGTGTCCTAATTTGTAATTTTAGAAAAAGACGTCCTTACTGCATTAGTATGGTCTACATTCCATCATTGTGCCCCAAGTGATGTATAGTTAGTATTGTTTGTCATATATGTGCTACAACCACATCATAGTCGTATGCTTACCATTCTTACATAAATAAACAAGTTATTATAGTATCATACATCATGATATTAGAAGCTAGATACGGGTGAGACAACTTAATATTTTGTGTTTACAACCATTTCATGAACCTTATAATGTGAAGGCATATGTTGTACATTCTTTCAAAGATGCCTTGAATTGATTTGGGATAAAATTGTCATTAAATGACCCAATATCATATGTGTATGATTAACAAAAACATAAAGGTATGACAAAATAAGGATAATTTTGTATAACAATGATTTATATATCATACACATATCCAACAAATTTATCCTACAGATAATAATTCAATGATATAAAGAACATACCTTAGTGCTAGCACAATAAAATTGTCATAGTTGTAATGATATGGAAGTCCAGACGATCTTAGAGGCTATAGTAATGACCATGACAAACCATCAGAGTTTCTTGGCTATCGAGATCCAGTCTAACTTGACCACTATGATTAATGAGGTGATGCAGCTAATTCACTACTCCAAGGAGAGAGATATTTACTCGGACACGCTAAATTATGCGAGAACCAGGCTGGCTCTATGTTTCACTCATGTTCTTAGGGAGGGCAAAGGTCCTGCCGACTGGATTGCCAAGATGGCATGTTTTTCAGATTTTGTTTGGGATGGGGATATGCCCCTACCCAAGCCTTTGAAAAAGCTTTTGTTGATTGATTTTGTATTTGAGCATCCATAAGGTGTTTCTTTTTGTAGGCTTTGGCCACTTTTGAATCAGAAAGTGCATTAAAATCCAAGAGTTTTACAAGTTTGTCCAAATTTATTGTACATAAATAATCCTCTTTGTAGATGTGTATGATTCTAAAGAAAATTATGCATATGCGAGTCATAAGTAGATTATACTTGTATGTTTATCATGATTGTACATTGCAATGTTTTGAAAACTCGAGATTTTTTTAAACAATGTGTGATATAAGTGCATTATTCTTTCCAATATCATGTATGTTATGGTTTGCATAAAAAAACTACATGTGCAGTATGTGCAATTCAATGGATGATTCAATTCATTCATGTATCAACAGTTTATGAATGTTTAATTAGAAGAGCACAAACTCAACATGATGCTACTAACAGCTATGCAATCTCCTCATAAACAACGTTAGACCATTAAAATTATAAAATATTGTTTAATTACTTAAGTGATATAAAGAAACGACTTTGAACTAAAAATAAGTACAACTTTCCATTTTCTTATTTTTTGAAGGAAGAACAAGAATGTTAGTTGCTACAATTTTATAAAATTACATGGAAAGCTTTTGCAACTACATCCTTTTTATCTTGATTTTGGTTATTTCATTCAAATATTCATATTTAAAAAGTAAAGTAAATCTTAACTCATCATTTAGAAACTCTATTATATTATTGTTATAAGGTATAATGTTTGGTCTCATACTATTTGTATTACAATGATTATCACTTAAATAAATTAGTTAAAACATTGTCATACATTATGATACTGGATGTTGACTTGTGTCAAACAACTTAATCATTTTCTGTATTAAAAAATTTCATTGATCATTTAATATGATTGAATCTTTTATTGATTCCCCCAAAGAAGCCTTAAAATGATAAATTAATTTTAGCAAAAATAGAATCAAATGTAAATGCTCCAATAACATATGTGTAGAATTAAGACAAGCCTAGATATATGAAAAATTATCATAATTTGTATATCAAGGGTTTGCACATCATACACATATGTAATAAATTTATCCAAAAGATCATAAGTGAATACAACAAAAGCTCATATCATCATACTAGAATAGTTAAACTATCATAGTTATACAATGTCAATAAACTCCCTACAGTGCTACAAGTTTTTACAAAATTTCATGATAGTGGATGATCCACTTTTAAGATGTGAAAAATCATTAAACAACTTATGTGAATCTTTAGGGGATTATATTTGTATGATTTTCATGATTTTACATTATAGTGTTTTTAAAATCTAAGAGCTTTTTTAACAATGTGTGACGTATGTCCATCAAACTTTTCAATCTCCTTTATCATATATGCATGATAAGCTTTACATAAGAAAAACATATGTTTAGTGTAAGTAATGAATTGAGTGATTCAATTTATTCATTTATAAAAATTTGATGAATGTTCAATCATAATTGCATGAACACAACATGACAATACAAATGGCTTATTGATCACTTTGTTAAAAAAATTAAAACAATTATAACTTCTAAAATAGAGTTTAGTTAAACATGAAATATAACAAATAGGACTTTCATCGGGACCACGTTTAGATCATTTCTAATCTTCATATTTCATCATGGTCGGTAATAATTCACTCACTATTTAAATCATTTCCATATTATTTTTATAAGGTATAACATTTATCCTTGGTAAATTATGAGAAGTTTTGGAACAAAATTGTTAAGTTGCCTTTATATTAACTCATTTCAATTTACTGTGAGGGCTTTCCAAGCATGCCATTGATCCTTATATGGATCTTCTTATTGCACTAAGATTCTAGTAAATTTTTTAACCACCCACAACAGCATGTAAACAAAAAAATCCCTCATTGTATTGCAAATGAAACTGCACATGTTAGAATAGTAACATAATGATATAAGTAAAATATTTTTAGAATAAAAATCTAGGATATAAAAGTATTACATTCAAATGCTCAAGTAACATTATAATCCATGTCCAACTTCAAGTGAGCATGAAAAGAGAAATGAGAAAATCCATGAATAAGAATTTGCTATATTACAATATACATATATATTTATAACTTAAAATCATGAATATAAATAATAACTCAATTATTAGTAATAATAAAACAAAATAAATATTATCCAATAAATTTATAACTTTAATGATCATTAGTCTGGTCCCCTAAATGACTCATAGCTCTTTAGTACATGAAAAACATATGGTAGGATTTAGCCAAGTAGCACAATAGGGAACCCTTGTGTTACACTTTGAAACTAACATCTTGTACGAAGGATATATATATATATATAGTAGCAATATGTAATTAACATTAAATATAAAATCTTATTCTATGTATTTATAAATATTATGCCAAGCTAAAACAAGAGTTTATGGGGGAAATAATTATAGCATTATTCAAATGGGTGACAAGCGATAGATGAGGAGCTACAAGCAATGGGTGTTGTGCAATAGTTGACAAATAAATTAATTTATGTGTCGATGGAAGTTTCTTTGCTTGTTTATCAATTAATAGATTGAGCTTTATTGTAATTGTATGGACTCATGGTAATTTAGATTCTTACTTAAACATTTGGGATTTTAATAAACATGTGTTTCAATGTGAAGTTGAATTTTGATTACTAAATAATGATGAATACTTCATCATATTTGAGAAGGGTGTGTATTTTCTACTTTGTTAGCTTCACAAGTTCTGTAAAATGGAAGATTTCTAATAAGAGTCTTCATTTGGCATCAAAATTTTCGTCTCAATACTAAGCTATCCCTTGCTCTAGAAGGAGACTCATTTGAACACTTACCATTTAATTACTCAACAAGGTGGCTATGTATTCCAAAGCTATAGCAATGGGAAAGCTACATTAGGTGGATGCTGCAACTCTAAATGAAACCATCCAAAGGTGGCTAGAGTAAATGTTGCAGTAGAGTTAGAAAAAGCTACAAAAGCAGAACAAATTATTCAGAAAAGAAGGTCAAAAGGATTCAAATAGTGGATATAATACAACAATGAGCTTAAATACTACCCAATGTGTTTCAAGCAAGGTCACACTTGTAGTCATTATAAACACAACATAAGGAATTCAAGCACATAAGGGCATTTTGTATCAGAGTAAACTCCAAGTAAATAGAATAAGAGCATGAATAATAGGGCAGAACCTAAGCAAGTACTGATGCATTCATTAATAAAACTTGAAAGTTCTCCATATTATCATATTAAGGTGGAAAATTCTTAATACCGTCCCAATTAGGATGATAACCCTAATAGTTGTGATGTCCTAAATGGAGCTCCAAACAAATTCATGAAAAATGACAAGGATAAGCTAAATTTCACAAAAAAAATGAGAGAAAAATAATTTTAAACATGTTCAAAAATGAATGTTGAATTTAAGAAGATCTTTAAGTAGGGAAAATAAGGAGGAAACATTATTAATGAATCCTTAATCATCAAAACTTAAATAAAATAAATAAAGACTTGCACAAAAGTGAAATAAATTCTTAACTAATACAATAGATGAAGATGATCTTACTACAATGTAGATTAGAAGATTTAAAAGAAGCACAAAGACAGGTTTTAAAAATAAAAAAGATTGAAAGGGAGATATCGAAGTTAAAAATCCTTAAAAATTGTAGGTCAAACAAACCTAAAAGTATTGCACCCATGGAACATAAAAGTGGTCATTAACATCAAAATAATCTCTGATTTCCAGCATCTAATCATTTTCAACAATATCACATTTGTGATCATACTAAAATCAATTTCACATGAATAGAAGTTACCCTAACTTGCTATGTCATTTTGATTTAAACATTTTATAGAGATTCCTTTAAACAAGAACCATTCATTCATTAACACAACGACAAATCTAGAAACGAATTGCTCATGTGTTACACATTAGTATATGCTTAGTTTATAAGGGTAATGAGAAGAACATTGTGGGAAAATTCAATCTTAATTACAACAAATCGTTAAGGCCCATTGACGATTATGGGTGACTTGAATGCTATTGCTTCTAGGAATGAATACAAAGGTTTTTTTCATTCCATCATTGGTTTTGAATCAATTTAAGGATTACATAATGAAATTTACCCAAAAGGTCTCCCTTTCTTAGGTTTAAAAATTAAGTAGTTTGGAAATGGAAAAAAAAAGTGGGTCTTGAAAAGGCATCAAAAAATTATAGTAAGTAGGTATTGGATGGGGAGATATCCAATAGAAAATGTAAATAAATTCTTGTAAAATAATTCCAGACCACTAACAATTACTACACTTATATCTAAAAGGTCATGGGATCAAGATGTAAAGAATTAATGCCCCAAAAAAAGGGTTCATGCATTTAAAATTTTACATTATTGTTTGTTGTAATTTTACAATTCCAAAAAACTTTTTTGGTATAGAGACCATAGAATTAAAATTAATATGGTTAATGGAATGCCCAAAATAGTTAGGTAAATGAACATTAATGTTGTAGCAACCCATAAATCACATTGAGTTTTTACTTCGAGATGTACTAGTCTTATTCAGACTCATAGCCATTCTTTAATTATCTCTTTTATTTTATATTAATATTTATTATCATTATCACTGTAGGTGTTAACTATAACCCACACTTATTTACTATATATTTATGTTAAGTTACATTAATTCATCAGGTTATTTATATCTTTACAATAATTTAAACAATTTAAGATTAATTGCAACCTTTGTTCAAGATTTGGTCATGAAAGTTACTACAAGAAACCTTTATGTAGACTTGTAATGTAATTCATATAAACTTTGGTCTGAAAAGTCTTCAAAAAGCTAAAAATTGAGTTCTAAACATTTTGTTGTGGCCCAACGTCTGTCACTATCTATCACCATTATTGTTGTCTACAAAGACTTTCATGGCCTGCTCAACCCTTACTAACCCTTTGATTAATTTGATCTTATCAACCCATACTAACCCATCATACTAAACCACCCAACAATATGCACAGAATAAATCCACCAAAATGCCTGACCCATCAACATCCACTAACTCGTCACAAGCCGTTACATAATTGCCACCTCAATAGTATTGCCAGCTATCTCAATGATTTTCTAACAACTCTACCAAAAATATGAGCTTGTTTAAGGACTACTTATAAACAGTAGTTTTGTAGGTTTTAAAGGAAAGTTTCTTGGTAGATTAAAAGTTTTTCATTAGTAATTTGTAGAAAGTTTTAGAATTATAAAATGTCCTTTACAATTAAAAAATGTATGACTTTGTATTAACTAATATTCTTTCATATTCCTAACCATTTGAACCCTTGACTTGTCTATAAATAGAGATTCTCACCATGATTTACATAATACAATTTGTTAAGGAACTAATAAAGTGTTGTCACCAATCTTGTTTCATACAAAGGGTGTTATGTACAAATAATCTTATGGTGTGCTTCAAAAGGTGTGTCCTACGAAGGAGTGTTGGAGTCACAAAAGGGGACATCCGGACCTATTATCCTATATTTGCAAGAGCATCAAAATCTCTACAGACATTGTTAACCACTTTATTTCAAGTATCAAAAAATTTACTCATCACATACAACATTTTAGTTTGTTCACATGGCCATGTGATTTCTTGTTTCGCATTCTAAGAACTACCCTTATGTGTATACCTTTTCACATCAAGACTAATATAAGTACATTGGGTGTGGGTTGTTAAAAGAATGTTTCTTAGGTTAAGATCCCTTATGTTAAAAACGAATGCAAGCCCTTGGCTTGAAGGAAAAGTTCCAAGCTACCTAACAATCATAAGATTTATAATTCTAAGCATAAATCGTGTTAGGTATGTGCTTGCATGGATATATTCTTAAACATAAGCATAACACAATAGTCTAATTTTTGAAATATGTTTTAGAATATCGTCCTACATTAACATGGTATTAGAGCATGATTAGCTTTAAGAACTTACATTAGTTTTAATTTATCATAAAATGATTATGTTGAAATTCTGTATAATTATTATTAATTTTTAAATTTTCTAAACATATATTTAAAAAACTTTCCTTTCAAGTTTGAATCTACATCTGTTTATTTATATGGTTTTTTATTATTTGATTTTTGAATTTCTTTTTTTCTTTGAAATTTCAAATTATAAACTTTTTTCCAACCCAATAAATATGACCACTAGGTCTTGAAAAGAATAAAAAATTTCTGATTCTCATATGAACAATCAAAAAAGGTCCCAATAATATGACATGCAATTTTAGAACTAACTCGTTTGATGTAAGAGCTAAAGGAAACCATAGGAACATGCATGAAAAAAATTGGGACAATGTAGAAATAATACGTGGGGTGAAAAACATATATCAAACAACTTTATAAGATATGAATTTCAAGAGGAGGAATGAAGTCAAAAAATGTACCTAAACAATTGGAATATTGACTTCGGCATTATGCTACTCCACATACCAATCGTATAAGACATGGTTGTTATGATGATCGTTGAGTTAACATGGTTAACATAGAAGCCCTTATATTTGATAGTAGTTTAGATCATAAAGCATATCAAGATTAAGAAATGAGAATGAAGTAATATTTTGATTGGTATAATTTTAGTGGATATTAATAGTACTAATTTACAAAAGCTTGGCACACATCACATGCTAGATTTTTGTACACATTGAAAAGATGATATCGTGACAATGATTAAACATTATCACAATTATGAGAAGAACAAAAGATTTTTATTAGCTAAATATATACCCACCTCTTATTCAAGTGAGTAGTTTTGATAAACAGTAACATCTTTCCCAAAGTTCAAAGGCTACAACTAAATACATTACTAATTAGGAAATATATGCTCAAATGCATGTCTAAGTACCAGATCAAGTAATATTGTGTCAATATTTAGCTATGCTCAGAGAGCCTATTCTAGCTTAGTTATATTTGATAGTGTTACTAGTTTAGAAAAGACATATAAAGTGGCATTTTATTGAAAGATTTAAAGGATTGATTTCCTATGATAATAAATTTTCTTTATGTAGGAAAAAATATAGAGGAAACATTATTAATGAATCCTAAATCTTAAAAGCATAAATAAAATAAATAATGACATGCACAAAAGTGAAATAAATTCTTAACTAATATAATATATCAAGATGATCTTACCCCAATTTAGATTATGAGATTTAAAAGAAGCAAAAAGATAGGTTTTAAAAATAAAATAAGTTTGAAAGGGAGACATAGAAGTTAAAAATCCTTAAAAATTGTAGATGAAACAAACCTAAATGTACTATACCCTTGGTCGGAACATAAAAGTGGTCTTTAATATCATAATAATATCTAATTTCCAGCAACTAATTATTTTCAACAATAACACATTAGTGGTCATACTAAAATAAATGTCACATGAATTGAAGTTACCCCAACTTTCTATGACATTTTTATTTAAACATTTTATAGAGACTTCTTTGAACATGAACCATTCATTCATTAACTCAAAGATAAATCTAGAAGCAAATTGCTCAAGTACTGTACACTAGTATATGCTTAGTTTATAAAGGTAAGGAGAAGAACATTGTGGAAAAATTTAAGCTTAATTACAACAAATCCTTAAGGCCCATTGATGGTTATGGGTGACTTGAATGATATTGCTTCTAAGAATGAATATAAAGGCTCTTCCATTCCACCCTTCATAGTGAATTAGTTTAAGGATTACATATGAAATTTAGCCAAAAGGTCCTCCCTTTCTTGGGCTTAAAAATTAAGTAGATTAGAAATATAAAAAGAAAGTGGGTCTTGAAAAGACATCACAAATATATAGTAAGTAATGGAAGGGGAGATATCCCATAGGAAATGTCAAAAATCGATGTAAAATAATTCCAGATGACTAACAACTGCTACACCTATATCTAAAAGATCATGGGTCAAGATGTAAAGAATTAATGCCCCAAAAAAATGTTTTATGCATTCAACATTTTACATAGTTGTTTGTTGTAATTATACAATTCCAACAAACATTTTTGGTATAAAGACCATAGCATTAAAATTAATATGGTTAATGGAATGCCCAAAATAATAAAGTAAAATAACATGAATGTAGTAGCAATCCATACATCACATAGTAGTTTTACTTTGAGGTGTACTAGTATTATTCAGGCTCGTAGCCATGCTTTAATTCTCTCTTTTACTTCAAATTAATCTCTATTATTATTATCACTATAGGTGTTAACTATAAACCAAGCTTATTTATTATATATTTCAGTTATGTTTCTTTAATTCATCAATTTATTTACATCTACATAATAGTTTAAACAATTTAAGATTAATTGGCACCTTTTTTCATAATTGTGTCACGAAAGTTACTATAGGACACATTTACGATAGACTTGTAATTCAATTGCTATAAAATTTGGTCTAAAAATACTTTAAAATGCAAAAAATTGACTTCTAAACTTTTTGTTGTGGCCTAACATCTATCATTATTTATCACCATTATTGATGTCTACAAAGACTTTCATGTCCTACTCAACTACATATCTAAGTACCAGATTAATTAATATTGTCAATTTTTGGCTATGCTCAGATAGTCTATTATAGCTGAGTTATATTTGAAAGCGTTGCTAGTTTAGAAAACATATATAGAGTGGCTGGTTGAACGATTTTGAGGATTGATTTCCTATTGACTACTTATTGCCCTAAAGCACATACCATTACTTCCAATATTCTTACTACTCTTACACCACAAGAAACTCATGCCTCTCCACCCATAATTTAACATGTCATATCTAACCATCACACAAATGATCTCATTTTTGAGATAATGTTATCCTTCTCATAGGAGAGGACCTATTATAACCTAGTACCCTCAAAGAACCTTACACATAGACATCCAAGAAGGTGCAGAAGAAAGTGTTGAATTTTAAAATGAAGAGTATATATAGCCAAATGAGTGGGCCAAAGAAGAATGACATGCCTTTGTTACTTAGCTATTATGAGATGCACTATGACTACACTATGACCATTTAAACATTGGAAACCAATTAACATCTTTAGTACCTTCAATAGAATTAAAGACCAACCTAGTAACACTATTACAAATAGTGACTTGTATCATTGCTATAGCACACAATATTATCAAAAATATTGGTTTACTACCAACAAACAACAACCACCCACACATCATATCTTGGATTAACAAAACTTCAATTTTCTTACAACAAAGGTGTTTTTTTTTTTAAGTTTTGTTAATATTCTAAAAAATTATGATTGTTGTTATCATAGTATAAGTAGGTAACCTCATATTGGAAAATACTTAATTATTTGTTCATGCTTGAACAAAAAGTTGAATAGCCAATATGCATATTTTTGTATTCAAAGGAAAGAAGATCGTGCTATACAATTCATATCCTTCAAAAAAAGTTTTTTGAAAAAAAAAAACTTCAAAAGCGAAAGATAAAGGAAAAGGAAAATGACTTTGCACTATTTCATTGGCCAACATTAAGTGGGATATTGCTAATTATGAGGTTATCTTGTTTATAGCAATTAGGGAGGCCTTTATTAGTAGGCCAACCCCACTACCTATTTTTTAGCCTTTACTAAAAGATATTATGGACATATTTCTAAATGACTTACTAAATAAACTCTCACATTTGAGAGATATTCAGCCTAATATAGATATAATTTTACGCACCTTACCACCATAATTATCACCTCACTTAGTAAATCCATCAATTCAGGAAAAACTTGAATTTTTATCAATTTATTATCCCTAGATCAATGAACAAAAAGATGTTAAGAAAACTTGAGGCCGTCTTCCTCATAGCCTAATAAGAGATCATGTTTCAACTTTGGATCATTTATTATCACATATTGAATTTATTAATCAAACAATGATTTTGAGATCTTTTGAATTTTTTTTTGAAATTGTACTTAGTCTTATTTAATTGATTCTTTAAACTTATGATTTCTACACTATTGAGTCTTTTAAGTCATCTTCTCATTATATTTCATATTAGATAAACATGTTACTAAATAAATTAATTTAATTAATTAAATAAAAAACAACTAGCATATACTCAAAAAACCTAGAGAACATTATTAGGATGATTATGTGATGATCGATGTTTTGTATGAGAGATTACATCATGAACCCCACACAAAACTTGCATGCCCATGGGTTAGACTATTTAGACTTTAGTTAAAACTAGGTTTTCATGTACCTTTTTTATGTAATTGAATTATGGAATATGCACAAACTTTAGTTTTTTTTAGATCTTTTACCTTATAGAGAATCACACCTAATACCTTATGAGCCTTTTAAGCCTTCAAAATCATTATTAAGTGAACAAATCCAACAAAATATTTAGCCGTCCATTTAGTTAAGATATCAAGTCGAGAAACTCTTACATTATCAAATAGATTTCACATGGAATCAAGCATAATAGAGATTTTTAGTAAATTAAAATGGCCATCTAGTCTTTGGTGGCACTTGGATTACTAAGGAGAGGCTTCACTACCTAAACCTAGAGATGTCAGACTAGTATCAGAGATTTTACATAGAATGATGACATAGTAGCATCTCATACATGGTGTAGATGTTCCACCAGTTGCCATACTAATTATATTTGGATCATAGCCACATTAACATTGACTGCTCACCCTTTCATTGATATTATCACTAGTATTACAAGGCTTAATTATAGTTTAGCCTTATTTATTACACATTTTAAGTTACTTTTTGATCGTTTGTTGAGCTATTTGCATGTACACATTGGTTTAATTCATTTGAATATGAATTAGTATTTTTCAAATTTTTTTATCTTTAAATTCAGCATAGAGCATCTCTACAATAATCTTGTAATATTGTCGACACAAAATTTGGCTAAAAATTGTTTTATAAAATCTTAAAATAGAGTTTTAGTATATTTTTCATTCAGAAACCATCACATGCCATTGATATAATCAATGTCAATAAGAATTTTTGTCACTCATGTTGACCCATTTCTGTCACTCAACCTGTATTAACAATTCATACTCTTTGATATGCTCGACTTGTGCCAACCCATCAACCCATGTCACCACCCATGAAAATGTGTGGACCTGATCCATGAACAAGCCTAAGGAAATCATGCTGATTTAATGCAACCCATGATGCACTAATCACACAATCCACTGCCTCGCTACTCAATGGAACACTGCCTGAAACACATAGAACTTTTTGGGATTATTAGATTTATTAATTTTGTAGGATTTTAAGGAAACATTGTTAGTTGAATTCAAATTATTTCTTTGGTAATTTGTGGTGACTTTTAGAATTCTAAAATATTTCTTAAAATTCTAAAAATATGTCACTCAGCATTCCTTAATGCCTATTCATATTCATATGTTAGCAAATTATCAATTGTTCTTAAGGGCTCTATAAATAAGGATGCTTATCATGTTGTATATAAGACAATTATTAATTGAAGTAATTAAGTGTTGTCAAAGGGCTTGTTCAATACGAGTGCACTATTCATGAACAAGTTAATAGTGCAATACTAAATGTCCCATTGGGAGGAGAGTGAGAGGTTTAAAAGGGGAAATCTCAATGCATTTTTCAACATTCAAAAGAGTGCCAAATCATTGCTGATGTTGTTAACCAATTTATTTCAACTTTCATGAAATTTACTCATTAGATCCGACCTTCTCGTCTATGGATGTGATCATGTGATTTCTTGTTTAGTATTATAAGAACTCAACATTTGTGTTTACCTTATCCCTTCACCAGCAATATGAGTACTTTGGGTATTAATCACGGAAACCTTTTTTCAATTGGTTGAGATCCCTTATATAAAAAAACAATGCATGTCTTTGACTTTTTGAGAAGTTTTTACTTGGTTGGTGATTGTAAGATTTTTTATTCTAAAAAAACCACCTTTGGTAGGCTCTATAAGAATGTATTGCTTCTACATAAGCACTTCTCATTTTTTATGAGCTAAAAAAGGATTTAGCATAGCATCTTACATCAAATAATTAGTATTATATTTCAAGAAATTAGATTGACTTAATAATAGAGAAATGAATTTCCAGTAAACAATTTAAGGAGGAAGCCATCAAACTAATTAAAGCAATTGATTTGCTTATGGAAAAACTAAGAAAGAAGTATTCTTGAGTTAGATAGCCAGAACTAGATGGCTATAGAGGAAGGTAGGAAAACAAAATTCTTTCAAACTTTAGTTAGGATTAAATATCTACCCTTAACATTATGGTATTAGAGATCAAAATAACCAAATTTTAACTAGATTGGAAAAACTTTATGAGATACTTCAATAATTATTTTAGGCACTATACGAATTTAGGAATTGTTAAGCAACATATGTAAGTTAATATTAAAAATTATTTTAATTTGACAAAGATATTGATTCTCCATCTGATGGCCATAACAGTCATGTTTTCAAAAAGTATGAAAAAGTTATAGTTTTGGATGAAGTAGAAGCAACCAAGGACTCATAGTTGGAAATTCAATTCCTAAAGTTATTTCAAGTGCCAACTATTGTTGATTCCTATGACCTAGATTCCAAAATCATTTAAGGACATTAAGTTAGTTTGTTTTTGAAATTTTATTGAGAAAGTACTACATAAACTATAACAAAATGGCCTTCACATAGCACTATTAAGAATCACATCTCTCAAAGAAACAAGTTTTGATAAATGAAGCACAAATTCTTATAACTAAAGAATTAATGGTTTCTCTCGATAGAAAAGTTAGAGTAGGAATTGCGTTCTCAAGCTAGTCATAAAAGTGAACTTTATATGTAACATATGGCTATCTGTCTAAGTCTATGGCATTATTAGTAGAGTTTTAGACATAAAGATGTTTGAAGCAACAAAACTCTATCTATCCTTTACTATTTATGTGGTCCATGTATGCTTTCAATAGGTCACTAAAGAGCCCATTTACAAATAAGAAAGTAGTGATTTATGCAAAACCTTAAGGTTGCCCATTAATTTCTTATGTCTGTTATGTTAATGATATTATAGTTTTTAGTAGAGTAGATCTAAGGTCAATGAGCTCTTTGGGCACGTTTCTAAAAAAGTTTCAACATTTGCTAAGTCTTCAATTAAACAAATGGAAGTGTAAACTAAACACTAGTACAATTATGAATATAACATCTACTTGAAAGATAAGAAAGATCATGGTTTTTAACCATGGATCCCCTCCCATTACATATCTATGATATCATATATTTACTAGCATGAAAAAATAAGTATATTATTAAATCATTCTATATAAACGAACAAAGAAGATCATAGGATGGAACAAAAAATTATTATCCAGGGTTGTAGATTAATCATAGTGAAACATATATTAATTCTATTTCAATATTTCCATTAATAAGTTATATACATCATTAAAATGATTATCAATTTCTTTCTAAGAGAGATGTTGATAATGTTCATAAGCATCACAAGGTTGCTTTCGAGAATGCTTGTAAGACTACAAATGAAAATTGTTTATGATTGAAAGAACTAAATGATATTATGATTGCCTTTTTTTATTAAGTCGAGCTAGATGCTACCAACTAATAAATTGCTTTATGTCAAGTTCATGGAAGGTAAATACATGATTAGTAATCCAATGTTCACCAACTTAGACACGTGGGAATGCATTTCTCAAATAAAGGAAATGGTGTAAGAGAAAACAAATACATTATCTAGCTTCAAGGTTCTCTAATTTGATCACATCTAAAGAAGGGACATTGAGCATATTGGTTGCATGGTATGTCATCAAATGAGAGTTCATATTGAAATTAAAAAAATTGGACTCGAATGCGAATTGCCTCACCATGGTCTCTTTGATGATTGGGGGAATCTAAAAAAAGGTTATGCCTTTCCTAGAATAATTACATGGACTCAACATTCAGTTGGCATCCAAATTTCCTTACTATCTTAATAGGGACCCTTTAGATCATGCTTCTATAATGTTTCATATGGCATAGAAGGAATGGTCTTTCTTTGCAATTGCATTGGCTATCCACTAAGTCAAGAGACATAAAATTTTGAATATTATAAAAATATAGTGGTACCAAATTATTGAAAGCTTAATAAGATGTTATGTGCTTCAAACCATTCCATTTCTAATATGCTAAAAAAAATTGGAAAGAAAGGAAAAGGAAATAGTCAAGGAAACAAGTGAATTAGTGAAATAAAAATAAAATAATCTTTATTAGCTACTTTTATAACATGTTAAAGTGTTTCTCTCTTATGCAAATTATGAAATTTGATAGGGTCATGGGGTTGTTGGGTTTGGTCTCCCCCTCCCATTTCAAAAATTGAAAAGTATAAGTATGATTTTAGTTTTAGGGGTCTCTAACTAGCAACATAGCAAAGCTCATCATCAATGGGGGATGCAACGAGGAAATAATGAACACTATTATGAAAGTATTTGAATGGTACTAAAGTTGCAACTATACTACAGTGGAGATTGAACCTAATCACAATATATTAATTAACATGATCAAAGGAAGCATAAAATTGCATTAAAGACATTTATAATGTTCAAAAAATTAAGTTGGAGCTTGTGAAACTCTTAAAAATATTAGACTTTCACTTGAAGAAAGGAAACGTAGCAGCAAGAAGATTATAAAAGATAATAAAGCAATTAAAGAATGCCAGAACATAAGAAGCAAAAAATGTTTACCATCAATTGCGAGGCCCTTCAAAATTTGGAAAAGGCACACTTACATTTCCTAATCAAACAAAGTACAAACTCTAATCACTCTAGTGCAAACTTTACTTGAAGCTTAACTTTCTAGATAGTGATGTCATCATCAAATCAATGAACAAAATGAAATATCACATTATACCAATGTATTCCGATTTTTGTTCATCTCATATTGGATTGTTGAGAAAATTTGATAGATATGAAAGGTCATTTATGAACAAAGGATTCTTATGTGATACTGTTCACAATAGCGACTTTTCTAACTTGGTTGACTATCGCTTCCATCTCATACGAAGCGAGGCCTGTATTATTAAGATTTTACTCTCACCACAATAGTATGGTTGGTTGGCTTAATCAACTGATTTGACACACGTGTCCACATATAAGAAGTAGAATAATGGACTACAACATATTAAAATTTTAAATGGTTATTTTAAAATAATTACCTTTGGCACTATTCACAATGTTGCACACTCTTACATGGTCAATTATCATTTTGTTCTACTATGATATGGAGATAATACTATTTATTTTCACACATACCATCACTAGATGTAATGCTAAGATATTGCATATAAAAAATACATTAGCTAACAATAGATATCATGTGATCATTCTATTATGGTTAGCTTGCTTTAACTAATTAATTTAACACAATTGATAGTCTAACTTCCACGATGCATTGTCTGCTATCATTGAACAAGAATGTTCTGGAACTCCTATTACATTATATGATTTGTCATAAGACATGGCAATCCCAATCATGTTGGCTAATGTGTCCAAGTTCTAAGAGACCGCAATAATCACATCCGCTCTAAACCATTTATCATGGTATGTCATTTGTTACACTTAAAACTAAATATGTAAATATTCCTTCTTGAGCCTAAATATACGAATATCACTTAACCAAAATTATCACTTTTATCACATGTCCTATTACTCCTCTTATATGCACAAGCATGTCTAAAATTTAATATAAAGTTCATCCACACACATTTAAAGAAGCATTCTAATAAGATCATGCTAGAATTATCATATTACATATAAATAAATGAGAACCTTAAAGGCATTAATTC